>CM062820.1:369720770-370320770 GCA_031772625.1 Pinus tabuliformis
TAAGAAGTCTAAGTCTTGGGTCGTAGCATAGGTAGAGGCTTTGCAGTTGACTGCGCAAAGTCCTAGGGTAGAAGTTCGCAGCTGAGTGCGCAGACCCATGTAGCTATGTTTGCAGGGTGGACAGAGTTTGTAAACACTTGGAAGATATTAATAAAAAAAGATATTTTGCAATTTCTATGTCTTTGTTCTATTATTGCATCTTGATATGTTATGTATGAATTTCCTTTATTATGCTTTTATGATGTGCGAATGAATACAAATACATTAGATAACTGAACGTGATCAAGGATATCTATTTACGCGGTGTTAACTTTAATTATTTGATAAGATAAGCAAATCACTTAGACTAATTGGGGAATCTGCACAGCACACTGCCATAGCAACACGAAAGTACCTGAGCAGCCAGCTAGGGCTGCGCGAAGGTCGATCATACCCTTTCATGGAGGTATTGAAGGATAGAATAAAGGGCTCATCTTACAAGCCCTAGAGCAAAGCGACCTACACGAAGGCAGGGATAGAAGGAATCAAATGACATCACAACCATCTCAGGGTGCAGAAACTTGGTTCTAGCGTCCCACCACACTGCTTCGGGTGAGACTTCGATTCGCGCTCCACAGGCTGATGCCAAAAGAGCCAGTAGTGTAGGGATTTGTTTGGCTAATTAACGCTAAACCTGTGTCAGGCCCCCTCAAGCCAAAAAATGGTTATGTTGCTGGGACTGGAATCTGCATAAAAGATGTGTGATGTCGTATCACTGGAATCCATCTAAGAAGGAGATCGAAGACTGGTTGGACAAGAAGAACCACGAATTTGCGGTGCAAGAGAACAGAAATCCACGACTAACAAAGGAACAGTGGTTGGACAGATACTTGTATACAGATATCCATGAGATCCTTTTCTGCTCCTTCCCTATTGAGCTATATGAGTGGATCACAAAGCTAGCAGATAGCCAAGGAAGGTGGAAACTTGATGGTCCTATTGTGTGGACCCCGGAGCTAATATAGAAATTGGAAGCATCAGAGGATAAGATCACCTACGCTGTCGATCATTGGCTCGATTGCGTCATAGGAGGATTTGTGATTGAATTCGCGGTCGACACCTCAATCAGCTACAACGAGGTAGAGCGACACTTTTTCAAAGGACCACGAGGTAAGTACATAAAATATTTGAATACCAGGATTAAAATACTATTGTGCGAAAAACGGGTTATGTAGCTACCTTGATGTTCGGGACTACATGAAGTGGAAAAACTTACAAGAACAAAGGAAAAAAGGGTTCGGAGTATATTCCATTGATTTCACCTCCGAGAGGTGATGACGAAGAAATAGCGAAGGTTTCTCTGCAAAGTGCTATTCAGTTAATAAGACAATTATTCCCGCGAATACCACCTCCACCTACACCACCTCCTACCTCACCACCATCGCCTCCAACTTCACCGTACCACCTCCACCTCCACAACAGTTCAGTATGGCAAGTACAGTGAAGCTGCCTTTGTTCAAAGGCTTGGGAAATGAGGACCCAGACCAATTCTGGTTCATTGTAAGGGCTGTATGGGAAGCTCAAGGTGTTACAGATGATCATATAAAGAAGGTGACACTGGTTAGTGCTTTGCAAGATCGCGCACTAACCTGGTATATTAAGTACTCTAATGATAACCCGAATGCTGGAGTGGCAGACATCCAGACAACACTGAATAAAGAATTCAATAGGCCTAAATCTAAGGCGCAGTCGATTGTGGGATTCAAAGAAATTGCGATGCAACCAGGCGAGACGCCTTGGGAACTAGATCAGAGGTTGAAATGTACAATCTGCGAAGCCAACATGAACCTAACAGACGGACAACATCGCGAGTGGTTTGTTGCTTCGCTCCTGCCACACTTAAGGGCTACGTTGTTGTAGCAGAAGATAACCACTCAGGCGGAGGCCTTGGAGATTGCCATGAGACTACATGAAACTCCGATGCAAGATCCAAATCTAGGAGTTCAACAGATCCATGCGTAGTTGAAGAATCTGTGCCTTGAGATGCAAAGTCTGAAGCAGCACAGGACGATTCAACCAGAGGTGCGCGAGGAGGTAGGGTGCTTGAAATGTAAGAGTTAGGAGCATGACAAGGACCATTGCCCGGTCTTTGTGAACTATATTGCAGGAGGGGGACCGATGCCTTTAAGGCTAGAAGCTCAAGCAGGACCTAGCACGGGTCGTGCATTATGGTGTGCTATCTATGAGGTAGTCGGAAGACATGCCACGGATAACTATCACTTGCTACAGAAGTTTGTACAAACACTACAACAACTATTCTGCAACTTTTGTAGGTCGGTTGGGCATGATGAGCGTACTTGCAGGAGCTATGAATTGATGATGGATAGAACTCCCACCTATAGGGTTCAAGCCAAAATGTGACCCCCTGACAATAGCGTAGGGATGGGATGGACAAGGCCGGGGTGGAGGAGGACCTGACGGAGGTCGAGGATAGTTGATTTGCTACAATTGTGGAGGACCAGGACACTATGCCCATGATTTCACTAATCCAATGCGTCCGTCGTGCAAGTATTGCACATTTTTTGATCATGAAACGAAAGATTGTCCTACGTTGATAGCTAGGATATGTGACAAAGGGGCGCTACCACCTCCGCTGATTGAGAACTTGCAGATGATGAGGTCTGAGCCGCGCGAAGAGGATCCAAATGTAAATATAGTGCTCAGAAGTGGAATCGCGACATGACAAGGGGAAACAACCAGAAGACAGTACATGGGTTCGTAAAGCTTCGATGAAGGAGGTTGAGTTCGATTTGGAGTGCGCACATGAAACCTTCATGGAAGCTAAGAAGAGCTTCGCTGAGGCCTCCACCTCAGGAAGCAAGGATAAGCCCGAGCAGGAGATGGACCCCTCTATGCTCACAACTTTCCTGGAGACCTATATGAAGTTACTGTGCGATAGTAAGGTTGTGAAAGGGTTACAAGAGCTCATCAATAGATGCATTGGAATCGCGTTGGGAGAGCCGCGTGTAGTACGAAAGATTGACAAGCATGAAACAAGGATGGGACGGGAGATGATACTGACTACACAGATAGGAGAGTATGAGATGGATCAGGTTATTTTGGACCTGGGGTCAGACGTGAACGTCCTACCGAAGTAGACTTGGGAACGAATAGGGAGACTCGCACTGCAATGGTCTCCGATTCAGCTAAGGATGGCTAATCAACAGAAGATCATCCCCATGGGGTGGCTGCAGGGGGTGACCGTGGATATTGAGGGAGTGAGTGCGCTCGCTGATTTTGAAGTAATAAGATAGTGGATGACAACAATCCCTATCCTGTGTTCCTAGGAATTGACTGGTCCATTGATATTAATGGGGTAATCAATCTAAAGAAGTGGAATATGATCTTTGAGAAGAAATCACTACGCGTAATAATACCTCTAGATGTTGCTGAGGGATCGCATTATACGGAAGCAGTCTGTGATTATGAGAGTGATGACAATTTGGACTATATCTATAAGATAACAACACGAGATCAAGATTGGGTGAATCCCACCACGGATGGACAAATTACATGGGATCGCGAGAGTTCCTGCACTTCGGACTCCTATGAAGAGTTAGAGCACTGGCAAAACTGGTTACATGAAGTGACTACGCTGAAATGCAACATGATGACCCAATCGTTGCATTATATGTCCTCAGAGGTAAGAAATCTGCCTACTTATGATGGTATGAATGAGGTAGATATATTTTTGGATTCATTTGGAAGGGAGGTACTAGAAAAGCAGCATGTCCAAGCATTGGACTGGGCCCTATGCGCTACGCCTGCAAGATGGTGGGGTATGTTAGCACTCTAAGAAGCTCTCCTAGGTTGTGGCTAGGAGATGCCTGAAAACATATAAATATTCAATATCATTCTCTGAACTATTGGAATGGATTGGGGTTTGGATCAAGTCAGATGACTGTTTCAACTCTATTTTCACTCAAAACATGCATGAATACCCTTAGCTTGACAAGGCTTTCAACCACTAATCCTCAATAGTTTATAGATTCAATGAATAGATGGAGAATCCTGACTATACCAGTAGATACATACATAAACATATATGAATTTCTAGCTACAGAAGGTAAATGAAACTTACAAATCTAATTTATCATTGCAGAGATAAGATGACAGTTATCTGGCATTCAATAGAGAAGAAAACATGAAAAAGCCATTCAAGTGCAAGCTTAGAACAGAGGAAAGATGGCGATTGAACATATAACAGCAAAAGAAGCTTGTATTGGAATGAAGATGAGACACTGAGAGGAGCGAAGTCTCCACAGTGTCCAAAAGTTGAACCCTTGATACTTCTAACTTTCAGCCATTTACAGGCTTTTTACAATGCGCTCGGGCTCTCTGAGGCTTGAGGTGTCTTAATCTATCCCCTCTGGCTTCTAACTGCTTGATGCCATGATTAGACAGATATGAGCCAGAGGTCTCTTTTTATAACAACGTAGTAACCAAATTCTGGTAATTTTGTTGCACTGTCAAGTAGCTCGCTCGTGCCAGCGATGCTCCATGATCACTTCTGTTGGTTCAGCTGCATCGTGCTGTGGCTTTTTCCCCTTCTAGCCATCTGTCTCTTGGCCTCTGTCCTGTAACGGAATGGGTCTTCGAGCCTTTGAAATCCTTTCGAATACCAAAAATGACTATTTTCTGTTTTACACAGAGAAACGTTGCAACACTTTGAAATTCTGCCAAAACTTTGTTCATTCCAGACTTCAAAAGTCCTTAAATACGGTCTATTCCTCTATCGAGTCCGTCCTCATTGCTATCTCAAGTCACTTCGGCCTTGCTCCTTTGTATTTTAAACATATGTTAAAAATCATGAAAATAACGTGAAAATTGGCTCCCTCCGGACTTCAAATATGATATATTTCCCTTCACGAACCCTTTCAGGTCTGGGTCGTATCGCATCAACGTTGTTTCTTTGTATTTCATTAAATAACGAAATATGTGAAAATACATTAAGAAATGTCTTTCGGTGGATCTCAAAATCTATGCAATAATGTTTATATAGCCATCGGGTTCGGCTAATCACATCGCATACATGTATGGGCATAGGCCCCGCTCCATAATGTTTCTCTGATTGCGATATCGCAATGCGATTAGTCGCAATTGCATATCGCGATAGCCTCGGGCCATTGTAAGCACTCTATTGTGGTTGCTGATTGCGATGTTGTTGATCAGATCTGGACCGTTGATCAACTAGATCTGACGGCTATTGTGCCTTCACTTGTTTATGCCTTGGATACTCTGTTTTTCATGTTTTTACATGTTTTTGGCCTCTTGATAGTGTTTCTCTGCCATTCTAAGGGCTCTTCTCATGCGATTGTTTTGATCTTTGGCATGATTTTAGGAGATTTTGAAGACTTAGAGAGTATATTTGGATCCATTTGGATCAGGACCCGATGCTAACAATGGCTCCCTTTGGGGATGAAAGCCTCCCTGTGAGGTTTCAAGAACTACAGATTACTACCTTTCCAATAACAACCAAAACAAAATTATTTCCTAGTGTTCCATTGGGCATGGAGTTTATTTGCATAAAAAACAAAAACTGAAAAAGCCTATTACAATATTAAGGCCTTAAAGCCTCATATGAAGTAAAGTTTCAAAAACCGCCCATTGACTAGGCCATCAAAAACACCTTCACCCTCCAAATTGTGCAGAATGAAAGTATTGTTCATTTAAACTTGAGCAATGACAAGCAGTCCCGTCCATAAGGCATCACATTTACCATGGTTGCCCTTCTTTTCCTTCAATTCATCCCATTTGAGGACCCAGTTACCAACCTAAAAACTATCCAATTTTGCCTTTCTATCAAAGGTTTCTTTGATCTTCTTATGATGAATTCTTGACTTCTCAACCAGTTGTTCTCTAATCTGTTGTAATTCAACCAAGTTACTCATTTTCCTCGCTATGTCATTCTCTTCATCCTGTTCTTTTGTAAGAATTTGGCCATAGGGAGAATCAACTGGATAGGAAAAACAACATTAGCACCATAAACCAGCTTGAATGGAGAATTTACTATGGACTTCTTGTTGGTAACTCTATCAGCCCATAGTGCAAACTTCAACTTGGAATCCCAGTTCTTTTTGTTGTCCTCCAACAGTTTTTTGATTATCCTTACAAGACTCTTGTTAGATGATTCTGCGAGGCCATTGCCTTGAGGATAATATGAGGTATAATGCACCAATTGAATGCCCATGGATTCACACATTTCCACCAATTCTTCTGCCCTGAAAGTTGCTGCATTATCAGTGACTAGTTTGGTTGGGCAACCAAATCTAGTGAAAATATTCTCATTCAATAACTTTATGATAACCTGATGATTAACATTTTTAGTGGGTACGACATCAATCCATTTGGTGAAATAATCAGTGGCTACCAAGATCCATTTGTGATGGCCAATGGAATGTGGATTGATCTCACCTATGAAGTCCAAGCCCCACTGTTGGAAGGGACCATTGATGTGTACTGGCTTCAAGGGCAGGGATTTTAGCTGTTGTCTTCCTGCAAACCTCTAACATTTGTCACAAGACTTCACAAAAGAAAACACATCAGAGAATAGAGTAAGCCAATAATACCCAACTCTCAGGATCTTATGGGCCATGGTTTTCCAATAATGATGCCCTCCGTAGATGTTAGAATGGAACTGGTGCGTGACTTCCACAGATTGTCCTTTGTCTAGACATGTCAAGAGGATCCCTGATGGGTCCTTCCAATAGAGAAGGTTTTCATTAATGCAAAATTTGGCTGATCTAAGCTTAATGGCCCGGGCTTGACTCGATCTAAGCCCTGGAGGGACTTCTAGCTTCTGCAAAAAATGAACTATGCTGGAATACCATTCATAGGTGGCTAGATTTTCAGCCAAAGACTGATTTTGATCTCGCTTTATTGCTGCTTCCTTTGTTTGCTCACCACCTGAATTTGAACCCATGCAATTGATGTCTAACAAACTTCAATTTTCCTCAACCATAAGCTTAGCCAACCCCTGGCCTTTGACAAGCTTGGTGGGCTTCACCTCTATGTTGAACTCTATGAATTTTGCAATCCATTTAGCTCTCTTTCCATCAATATCTGGCTGAGTTAGGACATCTTTTACTAAGGTTGAAGGTACATACACAACCACTTTGGAATGCAAAATAAAAATTCTGAATTCTCAATAAGGTCATACCTTAGTTCAGCATCCTTTAGAGTTTTGCTGAAGAAGGCCACAGGGTGCTCTACACCTTCATCATTTTTCTGCAATAGAACCGCTGCAAGTGTATCATAAGAGGCAAAAGAGAAGATATGAAACTCCCTGTTATAATCTAGGTTGATTAGAGTGGGAACTTCCATGATAGCTTGTTTGATGGCTTCAAAAGAGCTTCTTTCACAATCTGTCCATTTTATTTCTGATCCTTTCTTCAGCATGGAAGTGATGTGCTTCACTAGCTCTGCGAAGTTTGGAATAAACCTCCTCACAAAGTTAACCTTACCCAGGAAAGATTAAATGTCCCTTTTTGACCTTGGGATGGACAATGTCTGAATTTCTTGAACTCTTGTTGGATCAATCTTCACACCTTTAGCAGAAACAATATGTCTTAGCAGTTTGCCTTCTTCTAGAGAAAACTATGACTTCTTTGGGTTTATAGAAATTCCAAAACATTTGTACTATAGAAAAACCTTCTTCAAATGCTGCAAATGGTCCTTGTGACTGCTGGAAAATACTGTTATGTCGTCAAGGTAAATAAGGACAAAATTTTCCTTCTCTCCCACGAAGGCCATGTCCATGGTCCTTTGAAAAGTAGTCCCAACATTCATCAGTCCAAAAGGCATCTTGGAGTACATGAAAATGCCCTAAGGAGTAGTGAAGGCGGTCTTTTCTTGATCTTCTGGATGCACAACAATCTGATTGTAACTTGAAATTCTGTCTAAGAAAGACATGACTCTAGCCCCTGAAACTTTTTATAGCAATTGTTCCATCTTAGGCAGGGGGTAGTTGTCTTTTTTAGAGAATTTGTTCAAATTCCTGAAGTCAACACAAACCCTGATTTCTCCATTTTTCTTTCTTACTACCACAAGTTTAGCTATCCACTTTGAATACCTTAGGGTAACTATGATATTGGCATCCAACAGCTTCTTGATTTCCTTTTCAATCAAAGGCAATAAGAGAGCACTGATAGGTCTTAATTTCCGCTTAAAAGGGATAGTGTTCTTCTCTAGTGGAATTTTATGCTAAATGATGTTGGTGTCATAGGTCTTAATCTCACTATACTCCCAAGCAAAAATATTAGCAAATTGTTTCATCAGGGTGCAATACTTGGAACTTTGAGTAGAAGATAAGTGAGTGGACAGATTTATGTACTTTGGATGGGCTGGACTCCCTACATTATGTTTATGAACAACAGACTCATTTTTTGTTTTGGCAGGCTTATAAGGTACATCATTATGATCAAACAGCGTCTCTAGGGGCACCAATCCTTTGGGTATATGGTTACTAGGTAGCTGAACAATGTTGTCCTAACCAATATCATCCTCTAGCTTGGACTGGTTGCATTCTTCAATGGTTTCGTTTTCTTAGTCGATGTGCATTTCAGAAAATTCATCAACGACTTATAAAAACCAATTAATTTCATCATCATCTTCAAAAGCTTTCCAGTATTTTACATTGTCAGGCAGAGATGGTCTATATTTCACCTGAACTTCATAAGTCAATTTAGGAGGCAAAGGAGGAATAAATGTGCTAGTAGACATATCAAGGGAATCAACAAGCTAGTTCTTCATTCTCGGGATGTAAGAAATGCTAAAAATATTAAAAGAGTGCTCGAGCTTCCATACCTCATCTCTATATGCTTTCAGCCTTGGATGCTTTGCTTGGAAAGTTTTGTTGACCTGTTAAATGATAAGGTCTACATCTCCAAACACCTTCAGACCTTTGATGCCCATTTCTTTAGCAATGTTTAAGCCCAATATCAAGGTTTCGTACTTTTCTATGTTGTTTATGACCTGAAAAGTTAACTTGAAAGATAAATGAATGAATTCTTGTGTGGGGGACACAAGGACTACACCTACCCTTGCAGCTTCCTTAGAGCAAGCTCCATCAAAGAACATGTCCCAAATTTGTGGGCCTTCTTCCTCTGTGATCTGGCAAACTGGTTTCTTAAGCTGCATGGAGGCCAACTGGGATTCTTCCATCTGAAGAACACAAGCTTCAAAATTAGTGTCAACAGCATAGATGGGATGATTAGTGGGATTCCTTTCATCACTAATTATATAAGCCAACTGAGCTTCCCTATATAATCTCCTACTCTCACCTCCAAAAACTGGGACAGTAGCATAGGACAGATCATTTTGCAATGTTCCACCCAATCTCTTGATCCAACCTTTGGAGAGAAACATGCCAAACTTGGGGGGTACATCTGCTACCACAATATCCATCATCATGCTCCTCATGGGCAGCTGAGACAAGGTGATGGCTAGGTACTTTATTAATCCCAAACATTTCACTTTTCTAGAGTCAAAAGAAAACAAGTCACGATAAGACTTGGTAATGTCAAGACCCAACTCATCCATGACAGCCTTGGGCATTAGATTATGGCTGGCTCATGTGTCCAGAAGGCAGTTGTGAAAGATTTTGTCATGAATAGTCAAAGAGAC
Source organism: Pinus tabuliformis (assembly GCA_031772625.1). Lineage (NCBI taxonomy): Eukaryota > Viridiplantae > Streptophyta > Pinopsida > Pinales > Pinaceae > Pinus > Pinus tabuliformis. The sequence continues at coordinate 369,730,434 of CM062820.1, forward strand.
ATAGAATGATGGGGAGTTGTCATCACAATTTTCAATCATTGGGCTGAGAACAACAACTGGTTTGTCATCTTGCAGATTTACATAGTTAGTGGAGGCTTGGATGGCTTTAGGCTCAAGGGCCTCAAGGATAGATCTCTTGAAGGACTCATTCTTCACTAGTTCAATCAGAGGTATAGGTATGCTTAGCTTCTGAATTTCTGATTCAAAACTGAAAGGAGAAGGAGACTTGTCAAGGCCTCTTACCTCGTGAGTTGGAGCTTTGAGGATGATGGGATCAACTGCCGGTCATTTCTACTTTTTAGCTTGCTGTATTGTAGGGACAACAGCTCTCTAAACAAGAGTTTCCTTAGCATTATTCATCTTCGACCTCAGATCATATCTGTGTTGATCATCAATTTTCAGAATAGCTCCACCATCCCACTCTTGGCTGATCTGGTCATTGAAAAATGACTTTTCATAGGCAGCTGAGGTAAAAAAGGAGGCACTGCCTTTGTCTTCCAGACAATGGATCTCATCATCTTCTTCAAACTGCTCTTCTTCCATGACTACATTCTGGAAAGGGATCTTCACCCTTTGGTCTTCATTGGCATCTTTGCTTCTTTGCAGAATCTGCAACTGCTCATTAGCTCTTCTATATGGATTTGGGTCTCTAGGAGCAAAGGTATTAGGAACTCTTCCTTTCCCAGGGTGCTGCTCAACCTTTAATTTGGAGATTTCAGAGGCTAATGACTCTATCATCTTGGTCATTTTATCTATCTTGGGATCTGAAGATGATGAAGATTTGCCCCTCTGTCTCCTTCTATCAACATTCCCCTTCAGCTTCTCCATAGCCATGATGTTTGATTCTACTTCCAAGGTTGCATCCTACATATCAGCCAAGGTAGAACATCATCTCTCCCTCAACAATAAACATAAGTCAGAATCAAAAGCACTGATATAGGTGAGTTTAGCAGAGGTAGTGGTGGGTTTTACTTCAACTGGTATCTTGCTATACATGCGGTTAAACCTCTTATTAAAATCAGACAACAACTCACCATTTTCCCTCTTTAAGTTCCCAAACTCAATGTAGTAGTAGAGTAAATCCTTGTTATCCCCCCAATGATTTAGGAATGCATCATCTAAAGCCTCAATATCTACTATAGACCTTGGGGTCAATTCTCTGAACCATTTTATAGCCTCTCCATCTAGACTTTGGACAAAGACTCTCATCCATACATCATCTTCACTAATGTCCAAGTTATCAGCGTAGCTATAGAATGATTCAAGATGTTCCTCAGCTATAACACCTTCAGTCCCAGTGAACTTAGGCCTATACTTCTGATATTCTCTAGTAGGCATGGCATTCAAAGGAGTGGGCAGTACTAGAGGTCCATACCTAGCAGCTATGATTCTTTCCATTTTGGTAGGTGCTTGTGGTCCTACCATAGCTATGGTGGCTACAAGGGTATTGGAAGTCTGAATGACAAAGGGTTGAGGAGTGACTGATAAGACTAAAGGAGTATGATGGATAGGAGGAGAGGCTTCCTTTGGGCTTACAACGAAAGGAGAACCTAAAGAATAAGGAGCTCTATGAATCTCTGAGATCTTTTCTTCACTGCTAGTATTAGATGCTATACTCTTACCATGTATTTGTTCTATTATAGAATTTTCTTAAAGAGATATAGAATATTGTTTAGAGCTACTTGAACTTGATGCTCCTTTCTACAACGCCTTTATTTCTTTGATGATTTTTTCAAGGTTAGGTACTGGGTCAGCTAGTGGCTTTTGAGGATTTCTCCTAGTATGCCTCACAAACTGAGCTAGCACTATGGAGTGGAGTCGCCAAGAAGTTCGTCCTCCAGTAGAGTCGCCAGATAGATGATTACAACTGAAAAAGTGTCCAGACTTTGTCTATCATCAAAGTTGGATCTGTGTCGTCCCCTAGGAAAGCTGAGCTTCAGTCTCCTCTCCCCGGCAACGATGTCAATTATGTTAGCACTCCAGGAAGCTCTCCTAGGTTGTAGCTCGGAAATGCCTAGAAACATATAAATCTTCAATATCATTCTCTGAACTATTGGAATGGATTGGGGTTTGGATCAAGTCAGATGACTGTTTCAACTCTATTTTCACTCAAAACATGCATGAACACCCTCAGCTTGACAAGGCTTTCAACCACTAATGCTCAATAGTTTATAGATTCAATGAGTAGATGGAGAATCTTGACTGTACCAGTAGATACATACATAAACACATATGAATGGCTAGCTACAGAAGGTAAATGAAGCTTACAAATCTAATTTATCAATGCAGAGATAAGATGACAGTTATCTAGCATTTGACAAAGAAGAAAACATGAATAACCCATTCAAGTGCAAGCTTAGAACAGAGGGAAAGATGGCGATTGAACATATAACAACAAAAGAAGCTTGTATTACTGGAATGAAGATGAGACGTTGAGAGGAGAGAAGTCTCCACAGTGTCCAAAAGTTGAACCCTTGATACTTCTAACTTTCAGCCATTTATAGGCTTTTTACAATGCTCTCAGGCTCTCTAAGGCTCGAGGTGTCTTAATCTATCCCCTCTAGCTTCTAACTGCTTTATGCCATAATTAGACAGACATGAGCCAGAGGTCTCTTTTTATAACAACACAGTAACCAAATTCTGGTAATTTTGCCGCACTGTCAGGTAGCTTGCTCATGCCAGTGATGCTCCATGATCACTTCTATTGGTTCAGCTGCATCATGCTGTGGCTTTTTCCCCTTCCGGCCATCTATCTCCCGGCCTTTGTCTTGTAACGAAATGGGTCTTCGGGCCTTTGAAATCCTTTCGAATACCAAAAACGACTATTTTCTGTTTTACACAGAGAAACGCTACAACACTGTGAAATTCCGCCAAAACTCTGTTCATTCCAGACTTCAAAAGTCCTTAAATATGGTCTATTCCTCTATCGGGTCCATCCTCATCGCTATCGCAAGTCACTTCAGCCTTGCTCCTTTGTATTTTAAAAATACGTTAAAAATCGTGAAAATAACGTGAAAATTGGCTCCCTTCGGACTTCAAATATTATATATTTCCCTTCACAAACCCTTTCAGGTCTGGGTCTTATTGCATCAGCGTTGTTTCTTTGTATTTCGTTAAATAACGAAATATGTGAAAATACATTAAAAAATGCCTTTCGGCGGATCTCAAAATATATGCAATAATGTTTATATAGCCATCGGGTCCAACTAATTGCATCGCATACATGTATGGCTATAGGCCCCACTCCATAATGTTTCTTCGATTGCAATATCGCGATGTGATTAGTCGCAATGTCATATTGTGATAGCCCGGGCTGCTGTAAGCGCTCTGTTGTGGTTGCCGATTGAGATGTTGCTGATCAGATCTGGACCGTTGATCAGCCAGATCTGACGGATACTATGCCTTCACTTATTTATGCCTCCGATACTCTGTTTTTCACTGTTTTTACGTGTTTTTGGCCTCCCGATAGTGTTTCTTCACCATTCTAAGGGCTCTTCTCATGCGATTGTTTTGATCTTTGGCATGATTTTATGAGATTTTGAAGACTTAGATAGAATATTTGGATCCATTTGGATTAGGACTCGATGCAATTATAGATGCGAGAGTAATATTTTTGAAGTCCGGCTTATGGCCAAAGCAGAGCAAGAGGAGATGTGGTCGTCGGAGCTAAAACAGGGGACATTTCCACTAAAAATAGCAGCACTGCATCTTAGGGGCTAATAGGGTATGCATAAGGGAAGCTTTGATGATTGGCGCGAATGCAGGAGAATGATGAGAACTCACTTTGGGAAGCCGAAGATGCAAATGACAGACAAGTATGATGGGCAGGATGATTTGTGCACGCATTTGGCAAAATGGACCCAGGCTTATGGAGAAAAGCCCCAACCTGAATGGGTGCACTTGTTCTATCACATCCTAGATATTGTCCCAATGAACTGGTATGTAGAAACCAAGCTCCGCCATGGGATAGGCGAATGGGATATCCTGCGCGAGGATTCATGATGACATTTAGTTTTGAGGATGAGTTTGACAGTATTGATGAAGTGCTACAAGAAGTGAAAGCAACAATATTTAGGATACCAGAGGATCCTTTAGACTTGATTCAGCTCGAATGGGCTACTTAGCTGAGTCACGTGCTAGAATGTTATAATGTAACTGCCAAAGAAGAGGAAGAGGATCCGTGGAAGATTAACATTCCAGAAACAGAAGTTCACCACGATGTTCAAGGACCGTAGATTGAGAATCCTGATATAATCGTGCTGTTGAAAACAAAACAAGTAAACATTGGTACGGAGGCAGAACCCAAATTCATGAAGATTGGAGACTACTGGGACGATGTGATGGTGGATAAGGTTGTTGAATTTCTCCGCGAATACCAGGATTTATTCCCTACCAAGTTTACGGATTTGAAAGGGATAATCAGGGACCTAGGAATGATGAAGATTACATTGAAACCCGACGCGAGGTCAGTTAAGCAAAGGCCGTAACGTCTCAATCTGAAATATAAGGAAAAGGTCCGCTTAGAGCTAGACAAGATGCTCGTGGCAGGCATCATTGAGCTTGTGGAAGAATCTGATTGGGTAAGTCCAATGGTGGTACAAGAAAAGAAGCAGAAGGATGAAATAAGGATATGTGTGGATCTCAGAAAGCTAAATGATGCTTATGTACATGATCCTTTCCCGACTCTATTCACTGATGAAGTGTTGGACAATGTAGTTGGCCAAGAAGCATATTCCTTCACTGATGGGTTATCTGGGCACCACCAGATCAAAATCGCGCCAGAAGACAGGAGTAAGACAACCTTCATGACTGAGTGGAGTTGTTTTTAGTACATTGTAATGCCGTTTGGGTTGAAGAATGCGCCTACGATCTTCTCACACATAGTTGTTGTTGCATTCAAAGAATTTATTCATAAGTTCCTGGAGGTATATTTTGATGACTGGACCGTTTTTGGGCTAGTTAGACGGCATGTAGCAAGCTTGTGTATGATGCTGGATACATGTCGAAGATACTAGATTGTGCTCAATCTCAAAAAGTGTCTGTTTTGTGTTCCTTTTGGGAACTTGTTGGGGCATGTGGTTTGCAGACAGGGATTGATGGTAGACCCCGCAAAGATCATGGTGACACTGAACTTGGAAGCGTTGAGGAGTGTGAAACAGCTGTGTGCTACCTTGGGACATACGGGATATTACAAAAAGTTTATTAAAGGCTATGCCCAGATCATCGCGCCTATGGAGAAATTGTTGAAGAAGGATGTCACATTTTGTTGGAACGATGACTATAAGAAGAGCTTGGATATATTGAAAGAAAATATGGTCACCGTGCCGACTCTAGTCTTCCTAGATTAGAAGAAAGAGTTTCATGTACATGTCGACGTGTCATGTATAGCGCTGGGAGCAGTACTGACACAATCTGGTGGAGAAGGCTTGGATCATCCTATCGCGTTCGCAAGCTAAAGATTATCTAAAGTGGAGAAGAACTATTCCACCACTGAGCGCGAAGGGCTAGCCATGGTGTATGCGTTCCAAAAGTATATGCACTATTTGCTGGGAGGCCATTTTAAGATATATACAGATCACTCCGCGCTAAAGTACCTGGTCAATAAGCCTGTGTTGGGGGGAGAATCTGCAGGTGGCTCTTATTGTTCCATGAGTATGATTTTGAAGTTATTATGAAGCCTGTACGACTGAACGCGGGACCAGACCATTTGTCGTGCATCGAAACAGGGGAAGATCCCACTAATTTGGAGGAGGGATTGCCTGACGCACGCTATTTGCAGTGTGCATCACAGATGGTCATTTTGAGGATACATTTCCTAATGACAAGTACTGCACCGAAAGGACACACTGTCCAGCAGAAAAAGGAATTAGTGGTGTGCGCGATAGATTTCTCTGTCATTGTTGGGCATTTGTACAAGATGGGGACTAATGAGATATTGTGACGGTATGTATTTGAGTTTGAAAGAAGTAGCATCCTCATGGATGCTCATGGGGGCGCCGCGGGAGGACATTATGCAGGGAGAGTGACCGTGCAGAAGAGTCTACGTGCAGGGTTGTGGTGGCCAACTCTCCATCAGGACTCAAAAGCATATTGTAAGGCATGTGATGTGTGTCAAAAGACTAGCAGTCCATCATGGAGGGATGAGATGCCTTTGAATCCACAAATGATGTTGTAACCCTTCGAGAAGTGGGCGATAGATTTTGTAGGACCCATTCAGCCACAAGGAAAGACAGGAGCAAGGTACATTATCACCGTGATGGAGTATTTGACTCGTTGGGTAGAGGTGTAGCCAGTGAAGGATTGCACGGGTGCGACTACTGCGAAGTTCCTATTTGAGCATGTACTGACGCGATTTGGCTATCCAAAGATCTTGATGAGTGATTGTGGTACGCACTTCCTGAATGAGACGATCAGTGCACTGATAGAGGAATTTTAGGTATACCACTAGAAGAGCACGCCTTATCACCCACAGGCTAATGGGATGGTGGAAGCATTCAACAAAGTGCTCGAAAATGCATTGACCAAGGTTTGCAATGCTCAACGAAGTGATTGGGACCTACGCATACCTATAGTATTATGGGCTTATCGAACGACATGCAAGAAGTTGACTGGACAAACCCCCTTTAGGCTCATCTATGGGGTTGAAGTGGTAATGCCTATGGAATACATCGTGCCTAGTTTGCACATAACAGTGCTCACAGGTATGATGGATCATGAAGCCCTAGAGGAGAGGCTCGAACAGTTGGATGATCTCGAAGAAGAGAGATTTTTGGCTGGATTTCACCAGCAAGTCCAAAAGCAATGCGAAAAGGCATGGCATGATTGACACATTAAGCTGTGCTCATTTAAGGTAAATGACCTGGTTTTGTTATATGATAGTAAGTTTGATAAATTTCCAGGGAAGTTCAAGATGCACTGGTTAGGGCCTTATGTTATTAAGGAGATTACTGATGGAGGAGCAGTACAGCTAGTCAAATTGAATGGAGAACCCTTCCCAGGAAAGGTGAATGGTAGTCGCTTGAAGCCATACACCGGCAGTCCAACCATGTGACTAAATGAAGGTAGCACAGTCTTAGTGCTCCAGGCAGCTGAAAGGAGGCGCGGGACTATAAACTACACTACCTGGGTTGGGGAGCTACGTGATTGGAGAATGGTGCGAAGCAAGGAAGTGTCATTGGGTCCGCAACAGCACAGAGGGAGCTATGCTACCTAGGGAGAAATCGCGTAGGTCAGCCAAAAAGTGATCATTACGGTCACTATTCATGAAAAGACGACAGAAGTGAGGCCAAATGGAGTGGGCGGCCGACATTTAAGACAAAATTTATGGCTTAGATCCTTGAAAATCTGCCACCAATCTGACATTAATGAACCAATTTTGGGGGGAATGGTCGGATTTGAATTCAAAATTCCCTATAAATTACAAGTGGTTGTCCAGCGAGAAACACTTGGCATTTTTAGTATTCAGTTTTTGAGATCTCAAACACCTATGGACCGAGAGTTCTTCGAGCCTCTCAAGCGGACTCCCACATTTGTGAACTTGCCCGAGACATCGCGAGCACTGTTAAAGAGTGTTATGTCAGCACCCCCATAAATTATAAATACAATGCAAGTAGTAGAAGATGCGGCACAAGAAATGGAAACAGAGGTAGAAGTAGCTGCTCCAGAAGTAGCTGAAGTATTGGCAGAGGTCCCTAAGTCACCGAGAATGCTGAGACCGAAGCCAACCCCAACCAAAGACACTGTGAAGGGAAAGAAGGGCAAGTAGCTTTCCATACCGGTTTACGCATCGCCAAGGAGAAACCCACCAAAGCATGCTACACACGAGAAAGGCAAGGCTATAAACCTAGAAGCAAAGGAGGAGGATATCAAAGACATCACGATGGACGATGAGGATGTGGGAATGGAAGTAGAGGAGGTTGAAACCTAGGGTACGGACCCTATTACGCAGTTGTCGGAGCATGTCCATCCATGCAAGCTTAAGTCCAAGGTCCCAAACGACACTGATGAGAGTAAGAATCCCCTGCAAACACCTCTACTACTGGATGAAATTGCTTTCGACGGTCTGCGTTTGGCACGGGTGCCGATACTGAAGCTTGAAGACTCGGATTTGGCAGACCACGAGAAGTTCCCACACCTAGTGACCGAGTAGCTAATGCGCCACATCATAGACACAAATATGGGAATGACTGTGTTGGAGTCATGGAGGTGGCCTAAAGGAGTAGAGAAGGCAAGGTTGCTCAACCTACTCTGGGTGTCACACTATAACCGCACCTCGGTGACAGTTTTGGTCATCAAGCAGTCGTTGTGCTTGGTGCATGATGGGTGTCTATGGCTGGAGGAGCCGATACCCATGACAGATAGGTTGATTCACCAAATAATGCACCTACCATATACAGGTGAGAATCTGATGATGGTCTTTGGTGGCAAGGGTGGTGAACAAGCTCTCGTAGAGTCAATGAAGGAGAAATTTAAGCTGGTGAAGAAGTCGTGCGGGCATGCTATCTCTAGCATCTGTAAACTCATTGTGAAGGTAGCCACACAGATCCTTGATGGGAAGGTAATGAGGAAGTGTCGTGCCGATGAGGTTCCGTCACCTGTCATCATGCTCACATAACAATGCGCTGAAGGAGTCTAGTTCAACTGGTCAGACTGCCTTCACGAAGAGTTCCTGGCGAACTACCATGAAGCACAAGATCTCAGAAAGATGTTCCACTACGCGTGGCTCTTGTTGTCGATTGTGCTGGTAGCATGGGAGCTACCAGAGGATAACTAGTTCCCTTTGGTCGCGCCCGACCTCCCTAAAGCAGTGAAGTACACTTTGCTGTGGGCGACCAAGGACACACAGTGAGTTCGAGACAACAAGATCTTCTGGATCTTGATGGAGATGAATATCAGGATGGCCATCAATCACAAGCCGCAATTGTCACCCATGGTGTACGCTAACCTACAGAGCTATGCCGAGTTCAAAGCCTATTTCCATCGAGTATCTATCAGGGCACAGAAGGACCCTGCGCGAAAGTGGTACGACTTGCCGTATCTGGCCACGGATGACGCCATCAATGTGGTGCTTGATCAATGGCCAATGGAGTGGCACACTACCACAGACTTGGTGGTGGCTGGAAGTAAGTCCACCACATAGAAGAAGAAGGAGGAGGTCAAGCTAAAGATGGCACAGCTAGTCGAAAAGGGGAAAAAGGAGGCTGCTGAGAAGGCCCAGGTGGAACAGGTAGAAAAACAAGCAGACAAGCAGACAGGCGGAACAGAGTGTGGCTCTAACAAAGGCGTGTGGTTGCCTTTTCCTGAGACAAAAGAGGAAGAAACAGAACAACACAGTGCAGATCCATAGGAGACGTCCACCTGCATTAAGCACCCAAGAAAGCTGGAGAAGGGAGTGTCTAGAAAGAAATCCAAGGGACCAAGACCTCGTTGGACCCTATCACATTAACAGAGGGCAACTTACATGATATCAGTGACACAGTCAGAGATGTCACTGTGGAGGCCCTCCAACAATTTGAACAACAACATCAGATCATACTAGGGGCTATCTAGATCGAGTTGCAGGAGTTGCAGACCCGGGCATCGCAGACTGGTACGGTGTCTACTAGTTTGGCCATCAACACTTCAGAGGCTGCCAATGTGCTGTGAACGAAGGCTTCCAGTGTGATAGTGCTATCGGATGGAGCACTGACCATAGACAATGAGGTTGACAGGTCCACTATCAGCGCCTTGAAGGGAGTTGGGCTGAACCTGGCAATGCTTCCACGTAAAGCACTCCACCTCTTGCAGGATGGAGTAGTTTTAGAAATGAAGGCCTGAGAGCACCATGCCCTCTAAGTGATTAGCGAACATTGGATCAACAACGAATAGATGGCCCTACAGAGAAATGCTACCATCACCACTGAAACCAAGGTGACCAACCAGAGCAAGAAGATCATGCAGGTCATTGAGGAGGCATACATAATGGTCCCAGAGTTTGCCATTCTAGAGGAAGAGCCAATCAAGGTACGCATCCATAAGTTGGCCACAGGGGTGTGTGAAACCTGGACTGAGATGGCACGGGTTCAACTAGAGTTGAACCTACAAATTACTGAGTTACAGTTGAGGGCCCAACCCTCCACACCACCAAAAGTAAAGGAACAGCGAGCGACCACTATCATAGAGGCAGTCGCAGTGGTGGAAAGTGCAATAGCAGAGTGCACGCAGTTGTTCGAGCAGTCATTTGAGGTCCTGACAAGCTTACAGGAGGACCCAAATGTACAGAGGCTAGAAACGGAAGCGCGTGAGCTACAACAACGTTATGATGAAGTTAAGGGCACAGTGCAAACCGTCGCACTGACACAGAGGCTAGCCAAGCTATAGGAGGCCAAGTAGTTGAAGGAACATGTGGACACAACGCTACATAAGGAAGCAGTGCTGAAGGTGTGACTAAAGCCCTGGCTGGAGGAAGCTTACACAGTCACAAGAAATATTGAACCCAAGCTTGCGACTCTTCAAGTGACGCAACAAAATCTTCACGCTGACAACTCAGGAGCAACGACTGAGAAGACAGTGGAAGATGTGAAGCAGGCAACAGCTTAGTGCATGACCAAGGTAGCGGTCATAAGGGTTGAGATGGATGGGCTTCGCGCAAAGATATCTACACCTACTGAGTGACTCGAGGGTGATTCATGATTTTTGTGTTGGGGGCCTGTTGGGAGCAGGATGCCCCAAGGGCAGTTTTGGTGCTAAAAGCCCATGTTTGAGTTAGATTTTGTAATAAAATGGTAAAGTCTCCACATTTTGTGGTCACAGAGTGAGAAGGTGTTATGTGTCATAAAGGGTAGTTTGCCCTTAGTTTTGTAAAGTAAAGTCAGCTGTAAGAGATCTACCCATGGTTCGTGGACCATGGGATTGTATAAAAAGGGCTAAGCTCTAAGTAGTCTTAGAGACATAGAATGATGAAGAATGTAAGGGAGTCATAGCTCTAAAGTAAGAAGTCTAATTCTTGGGTTGTAGCATAGGTAGAGGCTCTGCAGCTGAGTGCGCAGAGGCCTGGGGTAGAAGTTCACAGCTGAGTGCGCAGATCCCTGCAGCTGTGTGCGCAGGGTGGACAGAGATATTAATAAATAAAGATATTCTGCAATTTCTGTGTCTTTGTTTTGTTATTGCATCTTGATATGTTATGTATGAATTTCCTTTATTATGCTTATATGATGCCTGAATGAATACAAATACATTAGATAACTAAACGTGATCAAGGATATTTGTTTATGCGGTGTTAACTTTAATTATTTGATAAGATAAACAAATCACTTAGACTAATTGGGGAATCTACATGACACGCTGCCATAGCAGCCCAAAAGTACCTGAGCAGTTGGCTAGGGCTGTGAAAAGGTCGATAATACCCTTTCGTGGAGGTATTAAAGGACATAATAAAGGGCTCGTCTTACAAGCCCTAGAGTGAAGCGACCTACGCGAAGGCAGGGATAGAAGGAATCAAACGACATCACAACCATATCAGGGTGCAAAAACTTGGTTCCATCATCCCCCCATACTGCTTTGGGTGAGACTTTGGTCCACACTCCACGGGCTAATGCCGAAAGGGCCAGTAGTGTAGGGATTTTTTTGGCTAATTAATGCTGAACCTGGGTCAGGCCCCCTTAAGCCAACAGTCTTCAAGGACAAGTATAAAGCATATGGCTCACTTGAAAAACATAAATCCAAGCTTGTGGTAAAAGGTTTTGCATAAAAGTGAGGGGTCGACTATGAGGAGACCATTTCCCCCACAACAAAATGGGCTACCATTCGAACACTCTTTGCCTTGGCAACTCAGAACGGTTGAAAAGTCCATCAAATGGATGTAAAAACTACTTTCTTGAATGGAGATATGAAAGAGAATGTTTTTATGTCCCAACCAGAAGGATTTATTGTGAAGGGTCAGGAACACAAAGTATGCAAGCTTATAAAATCCTTGTATGGCCTCAAGCAAGCACCATGAGCTGGTACGAGAAATTGACTGAGCATCTTCTGAAACTCAATTTCAAACATTATAATATTGATGATGTAACTTTGTTTGTCAAGAAAGTTGGCAAAACAATTGTATATCTTGTGGTGTATGTAGATGATCTTTTGATGACAAGGAATAATGAGAGATACATTGAATCCATAAATAAAGAACTAAGGAAAGGTTTTGAAATGACATATTTGGGCTATGTTCACTACTATCTTGGTATTGAAGTAACTCAACATATGAATTTTATATTCCTCTCTTAGAAGAAGTACTTTGGAGATCTGTTGAATAGGTTTGGCATGGCTAAGTGTAATCCTTTGACTACTCTAATGGAACAGAAGTTAAAGCTTACATCCACTGAAGGAAAAGAATTTGAGGATGCAACAAAGTACAAAGAACATGTATGAAGTCTCAACTAGTCTACTGCAAAAAAGGTTCTAAAGTAATTGAAGGGAACTCAATACTTAGGACTCAAGTGTACACAGGTGGATGACTTTAGCTCTATTGGATACTCTAATTCAAATTTCGATGGAGATAATGAAATTGGGGTATCTACTTTAGGAAATATTATGAGTCTTGGATCAAACGTTGTCTCCTGGAGGTCGTGCAAATAATTAGTTCCAACAGATTCCACAACTGAGGTAGAATATGTGGCAGTAGCTGAAGCAACAAAGGAAATTTTGTGGCTTAAGAAAATTGTGGAAGATTTGCAAGAGAAACAAGTACATTCAACTCCTCTTTTGATTGATGACACTTCTGCAATAAAGTTGGCTAAGAAACCAAAGTCCCATGATCGAAGCACATCAGTACAAAATTCCATTTGATTTCACATCATGTTGAGGCCAAAACAATCCACGTATGACATGTTCCACAAATGAGCAGATTGTAGACATCTTCACCAAAGTTCTTGGAAGGGAAAAGTTTGAAAGATTCAGAATTATGCTTGGACTCACCAACATCCCTTCAAATTAACAGGGGGATTATTGACACCTAATCTTTGGGATTATGAAATCCATGTACATATTGTAAATAGAAAAAAAAAAGAAATTGGAAGATGAAGAGACAATGGGAGATGAAACCCAATAGTCTCCCTCTACTTGCATATATTCATATTATCTCTTAATGCAAAAGCAACAAATTCATTCGGAGTTAGTCCTAGCCTGCTAAAGTTCACCCCTCTTGGGTTATGTCTTTAGGTCTCGCTTCCAATGTTGGCCCTTTCTATTATATGATCAAAATTTAAATTGAATCAACATACAATGCTCAAATCACAAAAATAATGTTGCCATTGTATCCAGAACAACCAAAAACCCCTATTTAGGCTCTTTTTGGGCTAAAAAAACTTAAAATGGCCAAGTTAGGCCTCCTAGTTCATTTCTTTGCTATATGCCCCGCAGAATGACTAAAACTACTAATTAGATAATGAATCCCTTCTTTTGGAAGACTATTAAGCAATAAATTGGCGTAAGAACAATAGAAATATCGTCGAAAAGGTTGCATTTTGTCGCCTCTTTAATTGCAGCAATAAGACCTTACAGCTGATTTTCCAGCTCTGCTCTCGATCATGTGGCTAGGGGTTGGGCCACACGCTCGCCCCTACTACTCTTATGGCCTCTCTATTGGTCACATGTGTTCATCATATGACTTGGGTCTAGGACTAACCACCCAACCCTTTGCTTATGCTGCACCTGTGGTTGTGTGGCTTAAATGTGCCTAGGGCTAAGCTAACCGCATGCCCCCTCCACCTTCGCGCAAGGTCATGTGGATTGTCGTGTGACCAGGGTTTGGGGCCACATGCCCCTCCCCCTCCCGCTCCTGAACTGCCGAAACATTAGAATTTAAATTAAAATTCGTTGACATATATCTAATAAGTCTCATATGTGGTTATTCGAAAAGTCATGGGGTCAAATCTAGTGGAGGCATGTCGGTAGACCCATTAAAATTTTGGCATGCATCTTGAGGGCCACATGGCGCCTCCTAATTGACCCACATCAAAATCTAAAAAACAATCACAAATTGCCAACTTGCCTCGTATGACCATGCCACGTGTCAACATGTGATTGGACTGTACTGCACACTGTATCTACACAGTTAGTTGCTGACGTTTGCGCCATGTCACTGTATGACCTGCCCAATCAACCCTGCAAGTTGACTTTTTTGTTGTTTGTCAAAAACTTCAGAACACAATAAATTTCATATACAGTGTTAGATTGAGGTGATTCAAGCGACATTGGAATCAGAATGATGAGCACTACTATTTTCCACTGGTTTCGTGCGATTTTTAACACTTTTATTTTCGAGCCTACTTTTTATCCCCTAGATCATTCCTCCCACTAAAAGCTTTTGGACCACCAAAAGTCTATCTTTACTCAGAAAGTAAGTGAGGGTGCAACTCCCTCACTTTATTGATCTCAATCCACCTTTATTTATTGGGATTGGTACCTTTGAGCCCAACTCAGAGATACTCCACATTGTCCCTGCGTGAAGTCCTGATTCTCCAGTCAAGAATTGTATCTTCCTGCAAATCATCAAAATATTTGGGAGAAAAATCTTTAGTAGATGGAATTTGAACATTCTCTTCATGATCATAAATTATTGTAGGTTCATACAATCTCAAGTTTTCTACATTCACAATAGAATAAATTTGCATATAAGGTGGGAAATCTGATCAGAAATCATTGTTACCAATCTTCAAAATTTTGAAAGGACCATATCTGATTGGCTTGAGCTTTTTACCTTCACCTTGAAGTCTTTCATTGCTAATATACAACCAAACTTGATCTCCCACTTGGAAATCATGATCAACTCAATGCTTGTCATGCCTTGCTTTGCTTTGCTTTTCTCAAGTTTCTCTTGTACTCTTTGATGCACTAGCTGAATTTGTTCAATGAAATTCTTGGCTTTACATCACTATGTCCATCTACTACAATATATTTTCCAAAGATGAAATCTAAAGGAGACTTTGGTAAATAAACCAAACACACTTCAAATGGAGATACTTGCGTAGATGAGTGATTGACATGATTGTAGGCATGCTAGATGTAATGCAAATGCTCATCCCAAAGTTTAGGATGCTTACCACAATATCCACGAAGGAGATGCACTACTATTTTGTTTACCACTTCTGTTTGGCCATCGATTTGTGGATGAAATGTTGTGCTCTTCTTCAACTTGGTGTCCATGAGTTCCCATAAACTTGACCAAAACTTCCTGACAAATCGAGAATCTCGATTAGAAATAATAGAAGTGGGCAACCCAAAGTGAACCCATACATTTTGGAAGAACATCTTTGCGGTTTGTTCAACTGTAATCTATTTCTTACATGGCATCATTTTCTGAAACAATCCACAACAACATAAAGATAATCATGACCTTTCTTTGACATTGGTAGTCCTCCTACAAAATCCATACAAATACTTTCCCAAGGACGAGAAGGAATACGAATTAGAGTGTACAAACCCAATTTCCTATTGCTAGGCTCATTAGTAGCACACATGGAACATCCTCTTATATATATTGAAACATTTTTATTCATGTGAGGCCAATAACAATACCTCTGAATATGTGCAACTACTTTGCCTACACCAAAGTGACCAATATTAAGAGAAGTGGGGGCTTCCTTTACCCTATCGAAGACATAACTTTCCAAGATGATGCAATAGCTTGTTATGAACATGATAATCCAAATCTTCAACATGATTACCTTGAATCAAAGTTGCATAAGCATATTTAAAATCGTCATCTTTAGCATATTGTTCAATATAACTTTCATGCATGATTGAGTTATTCTTAAGAACGACAAATGAATTAACAATAGGCCTTGACAACATATCAACAACTTTTTTTTTATACCTTTCTTGTACCTGATTACTAAATGAAATTGTTGTAGAAATCCCATCCAATTGAAATGTCTAGATTGTTGTAGCTTTGTTTGCGATTGTAAATATTGCAAAGGTTGATGGTCATTATGAATAATCATTTCTTTTCCCATCAAATAATGCTTCCATTTCTTCGCGCTTTGTACCAAAGCATACAACTCTTTATCATAAGTTGGATAGTTAATTATTGCATTGGTAAAGGTTTCAAAATGATAACAAATAGGCTTACCATGCTACATCAACACTGCTCCCATGGCATAATCACTTACATTGGTTTGAATCTGAAATGGCTGCTTAAGATCTAGAAGTGCTGGAACTGGTGTTGTACTGATTTTCTCTTTCAATGTATCGTAGGCTTTCTGTTGCTTGCCTCCCCACTGGAATAATTATTTCACACTTGTCAAAGCATTTAATGGTGCTGCAATGAGTGAGAAGTTAGCTATAATTTTTCTCTAATATTGGATTGCTCCCAAAAATCTCCTAACTTCTGTTACATTGTTGGGTTTAGGCCAATTCACAATGACTTCAACTTTTGAGGGATTAATCTTCAATCCACCCTCCCCTACAATATGACCCAAATAAACCAAAGAGGGTTTCCCAAATTCACACTTAGACATCTTCAAATACAATTTTTATTTCTTTAAGACATCTAAAACTTGTTTCACATGCTTAACATGCTATTCACGAGTCTTACTAAAAATCAGAATATCATCTAAGTGGACTATGACAAAATCATCAAGGAATGGTCTCATCACATCATTCATAAATCTCATGAATGTTATAGGTGCATTACAAACGCCAAACAACATAAGTAACCATTCAAACAAACCTTGTTTTTCCTTGAAATTTGTCTTCCAAATATCACCTTCAACAATCCTTATCTGGTGATAACCGCTTCTCAAATGCAACTTAGTGAAATAAACAACATCCGTTAACTAAGCTAGTGAATCATCAATATAAGGAAGAGGATAGCAATTCTTTACCATGATTTTTTTCAAAGCTCTAAAATCCACACACATGTGCCATCTACCATCCTTCTTTAGAACCAAGACAATAGGAGACCCACAAGGAGATGTGTTAGGCATAATGACCCCTTTTTTAAGAAACTCTTGAATTTTCTTCTTGATTTCTGCATTCTCCAAAATTGACATTCTGTACATGCCAATGTTTGCAAGAGGTGCAACCTGCTGTAATTGAATCTCATGTTGGATTCCTCTTTTAGGAGGCAACCTTTTAGGTTACTGAAACGTAATGTCATATGTGTTAACAACTTCAACCAAATCATGCTTGAGTTTTGAATCACATCCTTGGAAAGCTTCAGATTCAACAATATCTTTAGGTTTGATCATCAAAAATACAAAATTATTACTAACATTTACAAGCCTTTTTCATTTGAACAACACTTACAAGAGATAAGTTCATCTTTTTGCGATGTGCTCTAACAATATACTCAATTCCATCTTTAAAAAAATGATATTTGTTCTCATGGAATATGGCTTTCTAGTCATACAAATATGGACTCCCTCAAACAATTCCACATATGTCAAGTGGTAAAACATCAAGCTCTACCTCATCAATAAAGTTTGCAATGATGGCGAATTTAAGTTTACATTTTCTTGTCACTTTCAATTTGTAACTTTCACATACCCAACCCAAAGGGTAAGGTTTAGGATGAGGTGTAGTTTCTAAGTTTAGTTTCTTGACAATAGCTTCAAAAATAAGGTTGACTTGGGATCTACTATCAAAAAATGTATCAACTTTTGTATGTTTTGTAATGACTCTAATATGGAAAAGCTCAAATCTCTCTTTATCATTTTGAGACTCAATAGGCTTACTATAAGAACTAGTACTTGCAACAAAATCTTTACCTTTCATTCCCATGGCTGTGATGTTGGTTTCATCACCTGAATCATATCCTAGATCTTGTTCAGTTGTTGCAACAGTCTTTTGTTTCCCCTTGTTGTTGAACTTATTTGGTCTCATTTTTTGATGTAGTTTCCAACAATGGTCTTCATCATGGCCTTATTTTGAACCATGTTTACAAGTAAGTTTCTCTCCCTCTTTCTTGATTGTAGCATTCTTTTTGCCTTTGCCTTTAAACTTCCCCTTTCCTTTGTCTCCAGATTTGGATGGCTTCTCGCTAGTCTCTTGAGGAACATTTATACCTCTTGCTTCTAAATATTTTTCCTTAACACATACTTCATCTAAATTGGTGGGATTAACATAAGAATCGTATGCCTCAAATAACTATGTAATCCACCTATGTATTTAAGGAGAGTGTCTTGCGAAGACAAATCTAAACCCAAGATTAAAGCTCCTCTTCTAAATTCTTGTGTGACACTTTGAACACTCTAACCTTTAGCTTGTCTAAAATTTTGCCATCCATAATTGATTTTTGCATATAAGCTAATGGATAAAATTACCTTCTTAATGCAACTACAAAATCATTCCAAGAAGAGATAATTTTACCACGTTTCTTCAAGTCTTATTGAGTTCTTGCCTCTCACCAGATGAGAGATACACTTTACAAATGAAGAGAATAAAGTTGGATCTTGGTAAAATAATCCTTAATCCTTTTAATCCTGCAATAGACTTCAATTTGACGAACCCAATTATCCAACTTTTCAGCATTTACTTCCCAATTGTACATAGGGAATTCAAACTTGACACCAAGCTTTAGCAAAGGAGACTTAGCATGTCCTCTTAGAGATCTAAGAGGAGTATGTGAAGGAGATGAAGAAGGAGATGAGGATGGATGAGATGGTAGAGGTGGAGGAGGTGGTGGGAAAATAGGCTTGCTCTCATCACCACCATTACCTTTTGGATGGGTTGAACTTTCCCCTTGCAACCTTGTTTTCCTTTCATTGTACAAGACTTTTATCATCTCTGACATATCATAGAAAGGCTTTTTGAAATCTCTCTCATCCTCAAGCATCAACTCATGTCCTTGTTCATGTTCCATGACTAGTGGAGTTCTTGGAGTTTGTGACCTACTTGAACCAATTTAAGGATTTGGTTCTTTAAGCACTCCTTCTCCTCTCTTCAATTTAGACCTTGTTAACATTCAAAAACACTTGCAAAAACAATGAAACCTTCAAAACAACCATGCTTCGATACCAAACTAATCTAAAATTAAAACTTGAAGGTTTCTTGAAAAAGTTTATAAGAAATTTTATGTCTTGTGGGCAATGGATGAAGTTACAAAAACACATAAACTTAGTGTTTTTAGTTAAGTTTTGCAGAAATAAAACAAATAAAATAGACCGTGAACAAAATCACACTAACAACAATTTGATGACAAAGTTCACCCCTCTTGGGCTACTTCTCTGGGTCTAGCTTCCATTGTTGTCCATTTCTATTATATTCTCAAAATGTAAAATATGTCAACATACAATGCTCAAATCACAAAAATAATGTTTTCATTGTATCCAGAACACACAAAAACCCCTATGTAGGATCTTCTTGGGCTAAAAAAATTGAAAAATGTCTAATTTAAGCCTCCTGGTTCATTTCTCTGCTATTTGTCCTACAAAATGACCAAAGTTGCTAACTAGGAAACAAATCACTTCTTTTGGAAGACCGTTGAGTGACAAGTTGGCGCAGGAACGTTAGAAATCGCACCAAAAAAGGTGCATTTTGTCGCCTCTTTAATTGCACCAATAAGGCCTCAGCGTCGATTTTCTAGCTCCGCTCTTGGTTGTGTGGCGCCATGTGGCTAGGGGCTGGGCCATGTGCCCGCCCCTTTGGATATGTCTCCCCCACTATCGGTCACAGAATATTTCCACCACTTTTAACTTCAAGTTAATTAATTTCAGAATTAGCCACTTTTACTTTTAGTTTCTCATTTCACTTTTCTTTAACCATTTTCTCTTTCTTTAATTAATTGATAAAAGAAATGAGAAATATTTTCTTTAATCACAATTTGATACAATTTCCATTCACTTGATTCTTACCAACTTTTTGTACCTTTTATCTCCTATTAGCTTCCACATTTCTTTGTTCTCTACCTGTTTGCTTCCACACAAAGATGTTTCTGGAAGTAATATAAAATATATAGGAAATGTATTCACCTTACTTGTGGTCTCATATTCTGGAAAATGTCTTTTCTGTCCATTTTCATTTAAATGTTACAAATCCTTATAAAAAAAAAAAAAACTCTGTAAATATTTGTTTTACTACTTTCACTTTCATGAAACTTGAAGAATTCTCCACTTCCCAATAATATGTGGATTAAATTCAAACGCAATATGAAAAAAAATATGCCACTAAAAATAATGGATAATTCACTTCCAAAAATGCTTCAAAGCTTCGCTAATACTCATTGTTATTTATTCATTGCCAATTGTGCCAACAATAAGAGTTACTCATGGGTAAT
Organism: Pinus tabuliformis; assembly: GCA_031772625.1. Classification (NCBI taxonomy): domain Eukaryota; kingdom Viridiplantae; phylum Streptophyta; class Pinopsida; order Pinales; family Pinaceae; genus Pinus; species Pinus tabuliformis. The sequence continues at coordinate 369,750,676 of CM062820.1, forward strand.
AATGTTTATCTTGGTTGATTTTAAATTTATTTCTAGCAGTATTGTAGTATTTATCTCATGTGTCTGTAAGAAATGCACTCCTCAAAATGAATTTTATGATACTAGTACATTCTTCCCTCCATAAACTTCAAACAATGCATCCTCAAAAACAAGCTTAGTAGGCAGTGAGTTTATAATGTCAATCAGTGCTCTGATACCACTGTGGATAGGCCCGTGAATACACTCCACAATGGAAAAATGATTTCGTTCATGATGAGAACTTAATTTATACAAATGTAAGGTAGGTTCGAGATAAAACTATCTTGATAACTTATTAACGAAAAGTAAAAACTAACAAACAATTACTATTTTACAAACATAATCGTGAAGGATTAGTTAATAATAACAAAATAAATGTCAGGAGCTACAGTAAAAAACATTGTTTAATTTAAGTTGAATTTGTCTCACCTAATTCTAATTATGCTTCTCAAAAATGCCAAACCATCATCCACTACTTCAACTTCCATCAAGTTGTAAGGTTTTTTTTTTTCTCAAATCTATTAGATGTTCCATCCAAGTTTAAATAGTGTTAGTGAGGATTGCAGTTTAACCTCTACCTACGAAGGGAAATAGGACAACAGAGTGATATGGTGAAGGATAGAGAAGTAAATATCCTTAGAGTGGGGGGGAATTCCAAATGCTCACAGTCCTTGAGATGACTCCCAACAATACTGGGATCACTCAGAGTGAAATTAAATAAAATGAAAGTAACCAAGCTAGAGACCAAATTTCATGACCCAGTAGAAGCGCCTGTGAAATGACCTTCATTGTCCTCGAAATTGGTTGGGGGGAATATAATACAAGAAAAACAAAATTAATCCCAAACCAATATGGAGGAGGATGTAAACATAGACTATAAAACAAAGCAATCAAGAATGGAATGACGAGAAGAATAGTCCATATGTGATACCAAAGTTCTCACCAACTTTTCTGTTCTTTGTACAGGTTGAGTACCACTATATTTCCATATAGCCTTGTTAGAGAGGAGGTTGGGCATACATATAAGGATGGGATGGAGAGAGTGCTTCGCTGGCAAGGGGGAGCCAATGCTTCTAGAGAACAAAAATCCCCCTGGGACAATACCCAAATTAATGGGCACTAATATAGGGAGAATTAGAAACTATGTTGCTTTATCTGTGATTCTAATCCCCATCTATGCACTTACTATTAGACTGAGTTTTGTTTCTATTATGCCAATTTAGAAGGCTAGCTAGGCTTTGACGCTTATCTAGTTTCCACTCAAAATGATTCATGGCATGAGCTACATACCAAGCACCGATGTGACTGAAATGTACTTGGTTCACTCACTATTGGACTAGTAAAATGGCCCTGAAATTGGGCTTATTCAATGCAAAATTGATTGGCTTCATCAGGATGGGATGGCAGGGAGTCTCAAGCCACCCGTCTATCAAATCTCCTTAGACTATCATCTTCTTATGAACAATGAATGGTTGTGTCACACAACTGAGAATTAACGACTGTGGGGGATATGGTGTCATCACCTCCTATATTGTTTCTTGGTGGGGTGGTGGGACCATACTCCTCCCCATGGCTAGCACATGTCACCCCATCCGAGGGTCTAAATATTTCATCTTGGTGCCCAATGTTTCCAACTATTTATTTTTTGCATGTTTCTTTGAAAGGGAAGCCTTCCATGAGATCCTACTACATGGATAGTGGGCCTTGACATTCATTGCAACCATGGTAGGAAAGTAAGTCAACCATTTATTTTTTTAGTGTGGCAGATATGAGAGGGAATGGCAACTGGGAGAAGATTATTTTGAATTTATTTGGAGTATATACTAATAATCAACTGATAATCACCTTCTACAATTATACTAGTGAAATTATGAGATATTCCTATTTCAAGACTAACAACCAGCCTTGATAGTTCGACAACATTATTAGTGCTCATGCCTATCGAGATAGGAAAGAGATGAAGTCGAGCTCCATGGTGGTTTCAAATTATTCTCTATATCTTGAGGGGTCAAGGTTTCCTTTTTATGTACCACAGAAGTTGATTTTAATGATGTCTAAGGGAGGCACACCAAAGGGAGGGATTGGAGGCAAAGGGGGAGGGGAGGATGGAGGATAAGGGGGGAGAGATAAGGGGGAAAGGTGCCATTGTTGGAGAGTAACTAGTTTTGAGCCTTAAGCTTTCCAATCTTCTAAATAACAAGATGCAACAAGAATAGATTCTTTAATATTGGTTTGAATGACACTCCAGAGAGCCTTTTCAGGCACAGATGAATTTTTAAATATCTAATGAATCCTTTCGTTCCATAATTCCCATAGGAGGAAACCTAGGGCCAAATACCAAATGTGGTTGGGAATAGGATTGGTGAAGATATTGAATCACCGATTGGCTATAGTACTGGGGATATTGCATGGGTATTTGTCTAAGTTTGAAAGGATTAAATGGACATAATTCTATAACTCAAGGGAGTAGGAGAAATTATTGAAGAGACATTCCATATATTCTAAGTGATTAAGGCATAAGGGGCAGCGAGAGGGACCCATATAGTTTCTTTTATGTAGGTTATCTCAAGTTAGGATTTTATTTTGATAGATTATCCAAAGGAAGAAAGCTACCTTTGGCCACACATGTTGCTTCCAGATTTTAACCCATGCCACATCTGCCTATAAGGAGTTATAACCATCTGCTAAATCATAAGCGTTTTTGGCAGCGAAGTTACCTTTTGAAGTATAGCCCCATCTTATCTTATCTAGGTGAATGGAATATGACAACTTCCTTCTTTATAGTGATTTCTTGAACTGTTGGCATATGTGTTCCTTAGGTTTGGGTTGCCAGATTCTAGGGTCTGCCATTGTCTCCATTTGGAAGATTCATCATTATGGGACTAGTATTGAGCTACTTTGTTATAACATTGGGCTTTTATTTGAGCCATCATAGATTAAAGTTGTGCATTACTGTTCAATTTAGGAAGATATTTCCAGGAATCATCCGAAAACAAGGCATAATTGTCATCTTTTATTTCCAAAAAAAAATGGTGTTGGATGAGTGATATTCCTCTTTTTACCAATTTCGATGATTATGATATTATGGGGTTGAGACTGATGACCCCTTGGGGAGAAGATTGTGGGGCATATTTTCGATGTTATATTTTCTTCCATAATGTTGCTCCTCCTTATATCCATTTCCACTAGATTTTTTCTCCAAGTACCTCAACCATGGTTACAACGTCTTGGAGAACAAGGCATCCTTTTGGTTTAGTCTTGGATTTTTGTCCCAAGACTCTAGCACCCATTTCCATTCTAGGTTTTCTCTTCCCCCAAGGAATTTGCATTGAATTCTTCTAATTTCCTAAAGAATTGAAGAGGGAGTAATTAGTGCATAACATTGATAAATGGGAAGAACTTGTAGTATTGCTTTGAGAAGCACAACCATGCATGCGATGTTAAGATATTTGATGGTCCAACTCACTAGACTATTGTTTATCTTAGATAAAAGGTCCTCCTAGATTATCCATCTCAGTGAACTGTTAACTAGTGGGGCTCCAAGATACTTTGATGGGATTGTTCCAATTTGAAAGCCCATAATTTGGGTAATATGTTGCTGAATAGGAACAAATGTGTTAAAGAAAAAAGTTAGATACTTAGAGTTATTTATTTCCATACCTAATCCAAGAGGGAAGATTTATAGCACATGGGGAAATGCTTAGGCCTATTTCATTGTGAAGGTGCCCATACCCATGGTATCATCCACAAATTATTGATGTGTGAGTGGCAGATCATTCTCAAATAAATGAAGACTTTTTGGTTGATTTTATTGGACAATAGATTTGAGAAGTCTTCCAAGGGCTTCCATAGATATTATGAACAAGAAGGGGGATAATGGGTCACTCTGCATGATTCCACTTATGGGTTTGAACTATTCTAAAGGAGAGCCTTGTACTAAGATTGAGAAGGATTTTGGGAGATGAGGTTTTTAATCTCTCAATCCAAGTAATCCAATCTAAGGAAAATCTGAAAACTTAGAGAGTGTGACATAAAAAAATCCAATTCAGCTTATCATTTATGATTTTGAGAGATGTAGCTTCAGGAGCCTACTTGGTTAGCATTGTAGTTTTTGTGAGTGTGTGACCTCATGGGCCACCATGATCCCATCAAGAATCTTTTTGCCTTCCACAAACCATGTTCTCTCTGCATAGATAACACTGGAGAGGAAGGGTTTCATACTATTGGCCATAATATTTTGTACAACACATTGCACAAGGTGATAGGTCCGTAACCACTTGGTTCCTCCCCTTTCTCTTGTTTGGGGATTAAGGTTAGAAATGTGGCTTTTATCGCTTTTAGAATGGTACATGATTTGCATGATTCTTCCATTGCTACCCAGAGCCCTTTTGCTATGATTGGCGAGCAAGCCTGGAAGAATTCAATGGTGAAACCATTAGGCCTCATGGCCTTATTGTGAAGCATTTATTTAAGGCATGCTTCTACCTCCTCTTTTGTCACTTATGTGTTGCCTTTATACGAGTTTAGATGCCTTGGGTGCACAGGATGAATGTGCAGATCTAAGGGGTGAATCATCCCTTAATAATTAAAGTTTCTTTTAGATGAACTTACACACAATTAAATGAACTTGGGCATGATCTAATGGAAAAATCAATCAAATAAACAGTCAAGGAGGACTTGGGATGACATGGGAAGACTTGGAACAACTTGCGACAACTTGACCCAATGTGGAATTACTTAGGGGATGATTGGTAACAAGTTGTTAAATTGAAGCAAGATGATGAATGACACTTGGATCCATCTTAGAGTGAAGGAGCTTGCAAGTGCACAACAAGACTCATATAAAAGGAGGATGCCTCAAAGTGCTAACGCATAAGCAAGAAATCATTTGAGTGTAAGGAGCTATGCATTTGTGCCAAGATTAAGGTTAGGCATAATATGGCACATTGAATTGGCTAAGTGAGAAGAGGAAGAAGAAGAAAATAAGATTAGTAAGAGGGAGGCCTATAGTTACTTCACGAATTAGATTTTTAGTTCTTGTAGGCACTTGTATCTCATGTAAGTGTAGTAAATAAACAAGCCATGCATAGTTAGTTATACTCTTTTGTTGTACATTATAGCATTCTTCTTATAAATAAAATTAAAGCATTTTCCTTGAGCATCACCTACACTTCTATACTGTGATTGCTTTAATTGGATGAATGTTACATTCCTTTCCTTTGCTTTGTGTTGATTAAGTTATAACATTAGTGAAGTATAAGTATTATTAAGATGTTCTAAAGATGTGATTGGAATGAAATATAAGTTATAATGATCTTAGTTGTACATCTAACTTGTAATTTACACTGAAATTATAAACATAATTTAAACGAAAAAATATTATTTAATTAGAATAAACCTGTTACGAAAATTATATATTTTCTTTTAGTACAAATTATAATAGACAATATAGATATTTTTTTATGACACTCGGAGATATAACTCCGGAACGAGCTTCCTCTCATATTATCCCTCCAATTTCAAATATGTGAATTACTTAACTAAGGTATGTTATTAAGTATTTCCCATCTTCATATTCCCATATTTCTAGAACAAAGAACGCTTCCAAATTATCCCCTAGTAAAAATAAAACATCTTCCTTGTTAGCAAATAAGTGGTTGGTGTTCCACGTAGAAATTGTCGAAATCTCTTATCAATATTCTTTATTTAATTATCACAATTTTGTTCTAAAACATGCGACTTTCCCATTATTATGCTTTTCTTTAACTTCTCTTATTTCTTTTCTATTATTATGATAGAATCTTGAGTTAACTTCTTTTCTATTATTATGTTAAGATTTTGTTTCTTATTTTTGTGTTTTGTTTTCCTTCATGTTTTTTTATTATTAGGATAAGATCTTGTTTATGATGTTTTTGTTTTTTTTTTCAAATGAAAATCGATGGATTATTTTTGCAAAATTTAGGATGGCTTTTCACTTCAATATCAAAATATTTAAAATTTTAAATTCTTCAAAAATTTTCCCAAAATTAAATTACCTAGCTACCACCGGAGTTATTGTCATTTGACATTTTATTCACAAAATTATTAATAATAAAAGTCTAAGAATAGTTTAAAATTAATAAATAATTAAGTTATTATAAAATTTAGGTAAATAAAAAAAATAAATTATTTATTAGGTTTTCAATAACAAAAATTTTAATATCTATTTTAACTCTAGATTTACCAAGTGTGGAATGATATCAATTTTCTCATAATGCAAACTTAATTTTTAGTGCAAAAATTGAAAAAAAAATATACACTTGGATAGATTTGATTTCTCTTACACTTGATATAGATTCTAAGTTAAGAATAATCTATCTTAGCTATGAATAATATTGCTTATATTTATATAAATTTCATATCTTTATGCATAAACATATTCTTATTTTTAATATTATTAAATATATACAATACATTTAATTATATGTAGCATTTTCCTTTGACATGTTTTGTCTTTTTTTATAATTTAATTTTTTAATGTGATATCCATTAATTTTTATATATAGATAGATATATAATTTAGAAAATAATATTTATCGTAGATATTTAATTTTTTTATATCTATTATTAAATTTAAACATGAAATTTTGATAATTACAAATATAAATTATTATTTTAATTTATATATTCAAGGGATCTTAATTTTAATGTTTTATATATATATATATATATCACATTTTTTCTTTTCTCTTTTTTTCCAAGGAAATAAGTGCAAGGGCTAGAGTGAGGTTGTCCAACCCATATGTATTTAAAAGTTCATAAGGGTTGAATCCAATATAACAATATTGAGAAGCATGAAGTCATTATAATACTATTTATCAAGGCATTATACCTGATCATGATCATGTGGGGAAGATAACAATGATTCTGCCGAACCACTTATGGTAGCCCTAATTGACGTATATTTCTATTTTATATTTTATATTATACATTTTTTGATTATATATATATATATATATTAATTTTATTAATTAAAACAAAATTATAATATAACAAATTAACAAATTGATTCGAATCAATTTATTATATTTATTTATTGAGTGTAGAGTTAACAATTAAATGTTTACACTCATTTAGTGATACAAAAACACCTCTTTTATATTAAAATGTGAAGCACTTTTCGACACAATTAAATTATTATAAAGAAGAAAAAATAATAAAAATTTTATAATTATAATTTAATTTTAAGATTACACAAATTAAATATGTTTCATGAGATCTTTTGTTTATCTAGCCCTCACCTTTGTATTTGACTAAGCTCTACATCTATATTTCAATTTTTTTAACAAAAAAGAACATATCAAAACCATGTTATATAATAAATATCTATTTTAATATAATACCAAAATGTAGAGCATGAAATTCAACAATTAAATTATAGATTTTATTTTAACAACCGTAACTGTGCAATTAGAAATTTAAACGGTATAAAGCCTTAATTTGAAATGTTACTGAGAGAATAATTGGAATTTTTAAAGAAAAGTTAAAATTTCAAGAGAATATATGGTAATTACTAGCTAAAGGTGTTTTTGTTCCTACTATCGCAGTTACCAAGCCAACCTTTACCACCGAGCCTATCTGGGATCTACTTGTATATTCCCCAGATCTAGAAGTCGAATCTTCTGGCCTCTGTGCCCAGCATTCCAAGAACAATTAGGCTCAATGTCTTTCTCTATGGCTCTGTTATACATTTCCCTCTTCCCTCAATCTTCCTTTTTCCTCGTCTCTGTGTATTACCCTTCTCCTTGTACCTTCCATACCACCATCTCCATCTTTCCTCGGTCTATTGTCTCATTTACCTTCCAATGCATGGAGGAAAAACTTGGTCATCCGTCTCTTACGACTCTCCAGAGGCGGCCTCATTATATTGATTATACACAAACCTTCATAATGTATCATGAGATTCTAATTCATACTTATAATGTTTTGATTTAATCTTTATTCATAGTTTTATCTAATTGTATACTTTAATTTAAAAAAATTTAATTTAATTTATATTTAGATTTAATCTTATACTTTAATTAAAATGTTTTAATTTAATTCAAATTAATTAATTTATTTTTAATAGATTTAATTACTTTTATAGCTTTAATTTAATTTAAAATTTTAATTTAGTTTATATATCTCTCTCTCCATATATATATATATATATATAAAAGAGGGTATTTATATAGGTATATAAGAGTTGTACCCATATCAAGGTTTTACTTGACATATTTATAAGATTCTGATGAGTTAAGAATTTATTTCGATAATTGATTCATCAACCTAAACTTAGACATTTTTTCATATTAGCCAGTATATATACTAGTGCAATACATGTGGTTCATGCATATGTAGCTATCATATGCATGTATTGTATTCTTGCGAATATTCCAATGTTCTTTGTAATTTGATGGGTCATTATATGATACCCCTCCTTCAGAAAAACTTCATCCCGAAGTTAGGGTTTATGTAGTATATGAGTAGTTATTTAGTGATTGGTATTATTATGTAGGATTTGTATTTTGAACATTTATAGCTTTACAATCTTAATAGTCATACCATGCCCCTGCTGGGTTTCCAAGCTATTTTAGAATCATACTATCCATCCTAATCTCTTATCCTCTCATCTTATCCATCCTCTATTGGAGTATGTCATGGCGTCAGCTATACTGATCTAACCATTCATAGACTTTAAGGATGACATCATCGACTATAGCGACCTGATTCCTAGTAGGCATACGACAGTCATCATCACACGTCTAGGGGAGCATAACTCGCACAGTCCTCCCATGATTCTAGGTTTTGGAGGGTAAATGGTGGGTAATATGTCCACCCCTCCTAGTGGGACCAGGATCAACAGCTTGTCATGGAATTTCATTGAGCCATAATTGTTCTTGGAATTCTGTCATCACGTTGTCAGTTTGGTAATGATGTTATTTGGATTGTAACACTTGTCCATACATTATAATATATGCATCAATATACTCAAAACAATTCGTATTTAAATAATGGTTTTTGTATAAGTCATACGATATAACATTCTTGATCATATCCATCCTATATATCAATAAATTAGCTTTCATCTTAAAATGTAGTCATTCTTTTATTTTTATCTCATCCATAACATAATTCATGATTTAGATTTCATAGTAAGATTGATCAAATACTAAATTTCATGTTGGTATCCATATTTCAACAATGTTAATTAATAACATATTTTTCATTGGTATCCACGTACCAACATAGTTAAACAAATAACATATATTATGTACTGACATAATAAAATTTCATTTTTACATGTGATAATCCAAAATAATAATCTCAAGTATCCAATTCAAAATAAAGTAAATATATACAAAATAAGGTTTTAAATTCCTCAAGGTCAACACAAGTTGGGGTATTTTTGACATATGATCTTTGTATCTTCTCAGGGAGCTGATCCAGGGTTATATTTGTCCCACTGCACCTTAACTTGGTCTACCAGGCGGTTCTTGAGCTGTCGAAACCTACGTTTCAGTACACGTAATGGTTCGACCGAAATGGTTTCTTCGTCTGTTACCTGCAGTTGCTTCCATTGAAGGTTATGATGTTTTTCAACTATATAATGTTGTAATACAGATACATGAAATACATTATGAACTCTATGCAAGTGGGGTGGTAGTATAACACAATAGGCGACAGGTTTGACTTTTTCCAGTGCTTTGAATGGCCCAATAAATCAGGGTGATAACTTAGTTCTTTTTCCAAATCGAATAGTGCTTTTGTTTGGTCTAATGCTGACGAAAACCAAATCTCCTACTTCATAATTTCTATATGTCCTATGAGTATCAACATAGTTCATGTTCCTCCATCTCTTGAATTAATTCTGGCCTCACTATCACTCGATCTTCTAACTTGTCCCAACTTAATAGTGTCATGCAAGGTCTGTCGTACAATGCTTCAAATGGAGGCATTCCGATTGAACTATGGTAACTGCTATTGTATGTAAATTCAACTAAGGGTAAGTACATTTCCCAGTGTGCTTGCTGGTCCATAACATACATTCTTAGCATATCTTCCAGTACTTGGTTCATCTTTTATGTTTGTACTTAAATTTAGTTGAGTTTCTAAGACTAACTCCATACAAGTCCAAAATAGTTGGGGGAGGGATTCTATAGTTCCACAAAAAATGGAAAGTTTTATTAGAAATAAAGGGTTGGGTTTGATGAGGTATCTTGAATTTAAGAAAATATTACAGTTTAAACCTTCTAAGTGTTGTGTTTTTCTGTTAATTTTGTTTTAACTTAGGTAGGAATTTATTAAAATTGCATATTTACATTGTAAAGCTTGCACAATTCAAGTGTATTAAAAGTTTTTTAGGATGTTGAATCGGTATAGATATATTAAAAAATATAATTTAAATAATGGGTATAGATATATTAAAAAATATTATTTAAATAACAAAATTGATCATCTCACAAAAACATTATCACTAAATTTTACTCAAAAAGTCCAAAACTTATAACAATTATACTACACCTAAAATAAAAATATGATTACACAATCCGGTATCTTAAAAAAACAAAAATGTTAAATCCATATATTCACATTCAAAAATACAATTTAAATAAAAAAAAATAACCATCCCACCAAATTTATCACCAAATTGCACAATTTTTTTCTAAAACTTAGAAAAATTATGAGAATTATGTAATGTAGAAATATATCTAACAATTTTGCAAATAACTATATTATTTTCGTTTAAATCCCTTAGAGCTTCGAATTGATGTTCTGTTTCTATCTATTATAATGTACAATGGGTTACGCAGTTTATTAAGGAAATGACAAACGAAAACCACGCAATGACGAACGTACAACTGAATTTCTAATGTTAAAGGTACTCTGTTTTTGAACCGAAGGGTTTTAAAAACCGGTACTCTGTTTTTGAACCGAAGGGTTTTAAAAACCTACCACTATTTTTGTGGTTGGTTTTGTTAAGTCTACACAACCAAAGACATTGAAATTAGGAGTTGTTATGAAAGTTATGGAAATTTCAGTTATATTTGGAGAAAATTTGACAAGGATTTTTGTAAATCGAAGTTATAATGTTAAACATTTTTGATGGTGCTGAATCTATTTCCACCTTAAAAACACAAGATTCAAAAATTGTCTTTACACAAATTTTTGAAAATTTTTTTACCCACATTCTTACCACTTTTACCACTTTTTAAGGTCCAGCCAATTCCCCGTTTTGGACTTGGTTTCCCGCTTTCTTACCACTTTTTAAGGTCCAGCCAATTCCCCGTTTTGGACTTGGTTTCCCGCTTTCTTCCTGCGTGGCCAAGAAACTTATGAACCGGGGTTCGGATCTCGAAAATGATATGGAATGATTTCCGTATAATCAGAGTTCAGACAGTATTGGTACGAGCGAAGGCTTGTTCATTGGTTTCTACGGATTGAAACTTTGAAAGCCTCCACAGTTCCACTTACACAAACGCCAACTAGACTGCAAACTAGACTGCATGTGCAGAGAAACTTAGCTCTGGAATAGCGTGTTCTGACTGCTTTAGATTGACGGAAATCGAATATGATTGTGTCTCTGCACTAAACTTGCTTATAATTGGTCTGTCAAGATTAGGCGTTAAAATTACTGGAATCTTTACGTGAATCTACTCATATTCTGCCATAATTCCTTCTCGTGCTTCCGTCGCTGAAGAGGACGGCGGCAGCACTGCACGATAAGACTCTTTCAGGTTTTTTAGTTTTAAAATGTCTGCGTTGCTTTCGAGTTTAAGCGCTCGATATTTCGGAAAAGTTTGTGGTGTTGAGTAAAAACCCTAACACTGGCTCCGTACACGGACATGAAAACTCGCTCTGTGCTCGCTTTGGTGTAATTATGACAGCTACATGGACAGACATCGGTGCGGCCAGCCCCTTGGCAAAGCTTAATCATACAATCACCGCAGAAGCTTAAAGAATAATCATACAATCACCGCAGAAGCTGGGAACAAAATTCGACTGTGTCGGCGTCATAAGGATGTCCATTATTAATTCGCATGTCCTACGGGCCACATGCCTGAAGTTTCTTGAATAAATATACTTAGGACTAAGTCATTTAATTGTGCTTTTCAAGATTCTTGAATAAAAGGCAGGAGAAGCCCGGATTCACGCAGGTAAACATTTTCTTGTTTAGCTGAAACCTGCTTCGCTTAAGCTAAATATTCAGCGGCAGTAGGCGTGCGGCATATGTCCTATTTTTGCCAGAAATCCTGGCAGATACTGGCGAAATCTGTCAGCACCGATAGCATTGAAGAAGAAAAAACTAAGCTAAATGCGTCAAAGTTTTCGTGAACGCCATTAAAGATATATAGTGTTAATGGCCGACTGGGCCGAGACTTGCGAGGACGCAAAGACCGGGCAATACTGTTCATTGACATCAAAATACAGGGCAACCATGGGAATTTCGCGTAATAATGCGGAGAAAACGAGCGCCCTATTCCCAGAAGTTCTGTATTTGAATTTTGCATTCCTTTATTCGGATATTGCATTTAATTACTGAAAAAGGAATCACAGCCGTTTCTGCGTTTTTCACCATTAAAGGGCCCAGGGCTGTGGACTGTAGAGGAAGACATGAAGCTGTCGACATTGTTACAGCTTTCTGCGCACCGTTACAAAGATTGCCAGCTGTATGCACATTGCATTACTATTTCCCTGTTGTATTTCCATTTCAAGTCGAAATATCACCTGCATGATTTTGAATGACATGAAAGGTCCAGCCATTTCTTTAAAAGGGAATCTTATTAATGAGTTCCATTCTTAGCCGGGCAAATAGGTGTAACTCAAATTTAAATTGGAAACATGAAATGATATACCATGAGTCTGTTAATCGTGGGTTCGATCTTGCTCCGGCCAAATAGGTAAGTGCCATTCTCAACAGTTTGAATGTGCTGGGTTTGATGAGGTGTCGAAGTCTCAACGGTACATGAATCGAACTCTGACCATAAAGATGTATTGAAAGAAATCATTTGAAATGGATGAGACTATGATACTAACCACAAATACTATTAGAAAAGAAGATAGCAGATATATTTTTGTATTTTATAAAATTTAAAATTCCAAATAAATAAATAAATATATAAATATATATATATATATATATATATAATTTAAGATTCCACTAAATTTTTTGCACTCTCATCTGCAAACTTAATAATGCTGCGAACAAAATCAACGTACTCACCTTCTCCCTTTCCTTCTCTCGCTTAAAAAAATTAAAAGAAAAAATTATATAAAATATACACTTAACCACACGCTCTTCTTTCTTTTATTTTATTTATTTATTTATATAAACTTAGTCTTATTTTTTCAAAACTTTAAAAATAATATTGAATTTTGTAATATACATTAATATTTATAATTTTTAAAATAATTAAATTTGATGTGATATAATAATGTATATAGAGGTGGGTGTAATTTTATATAGGTAGAATTTTATGTAATTTTATTTGTAATCATAGTTTGAAATAACTTTTTAATATTTTTATTTAATTATTAATAATTTTTAGATAAATGGTAAAGATGTAATTTCCTTAAAATATGTAGAGATTTATTTGAAAAATAATTATGCTTATTTTCTCTTTTTAATTAAATTGATTAATATTCATATTTATAAATTACATATTAATATATAAAGTGATTATGTAAGTTTCTTATTCGAACTTCATGGGGAGAGATTAAGAATAGCAACTACTTCGGAGAAATTAAACAATCTCAAAAGACCTCTAACATCTACAATAAAAAAAATAGAAATCATATTATGAAATAAATATTAACCATCCATTTAATTTACATTTACTTTGATAATAATTATCATGAAAATTTTGGTTTTAAATTAATAATAATTTTCAACTTATTAAAGATTTGATTTAAAGGTTTTTCCGTAGTAGTGGTTGCAACTAGTTGTAATTGTGACTATGAAAAAGAGACTACCACTAATGATATCACTTTTATAAAATAGAGTAAAAATAACTACTATATTCCACTTTCATAAATTTTAATGATAGCTTCATTTTTACTATATACATATATTATTATTAAAATTAATAATAATATCATTATTTATATGGATTAAAGTTAAAAGTATTTTATAAATACTACAATTTATTTGTTTAGTTTGAATGGGCCCAATGGTTAAGAGTATGTGTTATTTAGCAATGGTCATTCATCAATTTGCTTCAAACATCAAATTTGTTGTAACATTAAAGGGGTCTCATACACCAATATAAATTATATGACATCAATCCATAATGAAAATCAATTAAATTATAACTTTATTTAAAAATATTATTGTTATTATTAATTATAAAACAAAGATTCTTAATCTATAAATAGGTTTTGTTACAATACTATGGATCAATATTTGAGCCAATATCATAGATTTGTTACAATACAATAGTCTACTATGATTTATCAATATGACACAATTGAAAAACCATAATTCATTTCATATAATACTTACTCATATGATATTTTTTTAATTAATCAATCTAATTAAAAGGTCAAAAAAACATAATACCTTTAGAAATAAATCTCAACTTCTGATCCATGAATATCATCTAGAATATTCCATCGAAGTTAAATCCTTACAATATAATTATTAAATTATGTATAACCTTATAAAAATGTGATACACCAACCAATTTGATGTGTGACTTTATTATAATTTAAAAAATAAATTATTATTATTTATTATCAAATAATAAACCAAAATTTATATCAATGGTAATGCTTCCGGAAAACATAAAGTCTGCGTAAAATCCGTTCATAAATAAAGAAATCGTAACAGAACGAAACTAAACTGTCTGGATCCTATTAACAGCAAGTAATACTATATAATTTTCGATGTGACTAATAAATCATAAATACCCTGTGTCTGTGGAGTGGCCAGTTACCAGCCAAAACTCAAATTCCTAAATAACTTGTAGACTCACAGATTCTACACTACTAAACCGGAAATCTTAACTCGAGCAAGAAATCTAAACCCTATGAGAGAAAATTTTTATGACAGTAAAGTATTTGTACTCATGGGTGTTAATAATAAATATCATGGGTGTTAATAATAAATAATAAAATGGCAAAGGATAAAAAGAAACTGTAATTATAATTTTTTTTTTTTTTTTTTTTTTTTTTTTTTTTTTTTTTTTTTTTTTTCCGAAGGTGGTAAAACCTATCAACTCAGATGTCAAACCAACAGTGAGGACAGCCATCTCTGGCTGCTATCCGCGAATGCTGGGCTTGACTCATCACTGTTAAATAGGAAAACCATGCCACCTGGCATAACCCTGCTAGTGGTCCGTAATCGGGAGCAGGCTCTCACTCCTGCTAGATGCCTCTGGGTCTTGGGCCGTTAACCTGTTTCCTTACGTCCGAGGAAGACGAGCTCTTAGCCAAGCAGAAGTAGTTTTACGGCATACTCCAGGCCGAACTGTAATTATAAAATTATCACAATGTAGAAAATGAAAAAAATTAAAAAAAAAAAAATGATTATAATTATAATTATAATTATAATTATATATATATATATATATATATATATATTTGTTTTTTATTTAGATATTATAGATAATCATAGATTTATCTTAATTTTAAATCTATCAAGTATTAAGAGATCAAATCTTTCAAAATGTAAATTTATTTTTAAACATAAAATTTAGGAAAAGTTTCCACTTTGAGATTTGATTCATCTAACCACTTTGATAAATCAGGAATTAACATAGTTCTATACTATTTCTTAATATTAGTTATATTTTTGTTGTCACCTTCAATGTATATAATATTCTTGTCTTGAATCCTTTAGCCATAAATATACATCTTTGGAATATGCCTAACCTATTTCTGCAAGATATATTATCCATCGTTTGTCTTGATTTGTATATCTCCCACTTCAATAATATTAATTGTTTCCCAAATGTATTGTGACATAATCGCCAGATTCATAAGCCACAAAATTGTTTTTGCATGGGGTTATATGATGAGATGCCCCATAGTAAATTTCCCAATCAATTCTACTACTAGAAGTATATAAACATGCCCTTTCTACTGAAACAGTGAATAAAACATTATTTATTGTAGTTGTCTCCATATTGCTTAACAAACATACACCAGTAGCAACAAGAATTTGCAGCTTTGATACCAGTTGTTATAATAAAACAACAAAGGACAAAAATAAACTTAAATAGCACATCCATATAAATTAAACACATATATACATCAAAACACTTACCTCATGATACATCTCATATTTCCAAGATCTAAAATATTATAAAAATTAACTAAATTATATCTTTATTTTTAAATTGTTAATAATAATATTAATAATTATAAAATGATTAATATACGAGTTAAACATATATACATTAAAAAAACATGTAACAAAATATCAACAATGGATATTCACCCTCACTTTACCATTATTAATTTGTAAATAGGCTTCATTACAATACCATGGGCCAACACCATGGGTTACTAATACCATATGCTCCAAAACCATAACTCATGTTTAAATATGACATTTTATTTGTGGTACTACCTAGAAGATTCGAAGCTTAAATCTCTACTATCTACTTAATAATTATTCATAATTAAAATAAAATTCTAGAAGCTATATTCCAAAATAGACACGCTTAACAGTGCAAAAATAAATGAGTCCTTGCCAAGACAAGACTCTAGCAATCAATTTTCCTGTTGACCGCTATTAATTTGAAATATCACTTAGGAAACTTTATAGTATATGAATATTATTATTTTTTTAAATATTTAATTAATAAAATATTATTTTAGCTTATTTGTTTTGGTTAACCTACACCAAAATTAAAGACTCTATTCTCGAAACAACGAAATAAAAGATGTTTACTTTCTTGCGAGGTGATATGGAAAAAAAAATGTAAAATAAATTAATCACCACTCACTATTAACAATAGTAATAATAGTCATTTGATGAATATAAAAAAACCTATTTCAGTTATATGATAAATACTAGTAATTTCTAAACTTAATGTAAACAAAAACCTTCAAAGTTATATGTAGATCATCTCAAATATAATGTAACTTGTACAACCTCACAACCTTGAAAAAAAAAAAAATTGTACTACCTTGTCCTTACATGTCTCAATCTCAAACCATGTCAATGTCTATTCAAAATAATGAATTGCATTGACATCATAGAAACTATCACAAATAAAGCTTGTAATAATTATATCTTTTTCCTTAATTGTTAAGGTACAATAGGTTTGATGCACTTTTCGCATGATATTGGCTGCGCCAATGAAGTCCCACCATTATAAATGTAGGGCAGAGATTCCTAATGTTGTGCAGGGACCAGTAATTGATATAGTACTAGTCCCACCAAACCACCAGAAATTGAGACTTTTGCAACCAATATTTAAACAAAGATAAATAACATTAAGTATAAATAAGTATTAATTTATGTCCAAAATTTCCCCATACATTAACTGGGCCCACAACTGTCCATAAATAGTATCTTAACACTTAAGAGTGCAAACCATATTGACCCAACCAAAAAACATCTAAAACCATAAATGCTTCCAAAATGGTCTATTCCAGAAGTACAAAGTAGCAGTCACTTCAACCTCCACTCATCAGAACTGAAGCTTTGTATCCCAAATAAATATCCATACCTGCACATAATAAAAGGGAATGTATGTCAGCCATAACTGCTGTGTTGTTCAACAACTAAACCCCCTATGTTCAATAAATGACACCCAACCCAATAACATTTAAACCCACTTTGTTCAATAAATGACACCCAAACCCAATAACTGCAATAAATGACACCCAACTCACTCTATTTCTCATTAAAACAGATCAAAGCACATGGATCAACAAATAACAAATTCCCAACCATTAGATCACATCAAATTAAATCCAGACCACACATTCAAAATGAAGCCATTGCAATCCATGTCCACCAATTAAATTCAAGTGCCAAAAACTATAAAAGAAGTTCAACCACTGTTGAAGTTGCATCTTATGCTTTCAAACTATTCAGCAAACTTGAAGACAACATTATAAAACAGTTGCCAGTATATCCAGGTTAGTTATATCAATTACAACACATTCTTCTTACAATTTTGTTTTCATTTATCAGAGTTCTTACAGTTTCAGTTCTTACAGATTCAGTTTCACTCTCATGAAAATCAACACACACCCTACAGTTCTATTTCACAATTCACCTTCTTACAGATTTAGTTTCGCTTTCATGAAAATAAACACACAGCCTACAGTTCTATTTCACAATTCACCTATTTCTATTTCTATGTTCAGACTTATAGACGTATTGATGTGCCTGGCAATATTTTATTGAAAAGCATAATCAAATGACTACTACTTAAGAAGAGCTAACATATAACCAGGAGGATCAGACGAAAACAAACTGTAAGGGAAATACTGTTAAGGAGCACCGAGATATAACCACAAGGATATGACAAAAATAAACAATAATGAAAAGACTGTTAAGGGGAACCGAGTTATAAGATGAAAACATACAGTAAGGAAAATATTGTTGTCCATTTAGATGAAAACATACAATAAGGAAAATAGAGTACTTAGATTTCATAAAACAACATTAAAGACTTTGTAATAGGTTAACTTCTCCATGGAGAATTTATCTTTTCCTCTCTATACTCCTTTACTTCTCTTGGTTTGATGATCAACATATGCATGACCACATTTTATTAACTCCACCACTAGATCATAAAGCTCTTGAAAATAGTTACTGTTGTAGGTTATCTTAAAAGTTCCCCAACCCATCCAATGTATATTTCTTGAACAAGTTCTATATATTCATTTTCTCAGATATGGATTTTTTTTTGTGATTTATATAATTGAAGGCGTTATTTGCTTAATCCAAGGATGTCAAAAACATTCTTACAAGACAAGATTTTACTTTAATCTTGATCTATCACCTGGAAACCAATGTTATGTGTGTCATGCAAATTATGGGTGTTGACTATCATTTTGTTTTTGTGCTACATGGATCAAGTTTGTCTAGCTTTGGATATTTTCGCTTTTTGGTCACAGGCCTTCCTCTTTTCCTTGGCTTTTTGTCCTGCTTATTCCTAGCTTTCTGCCCATCTTCTGAGGCAAAAGAAAGTTGTAATTTGCAATGAGAGACTACGAAGTAATGTAATTCAATTTTTTGGAAGTCAAATCTATGAAATATTATAATTGAGAAGATTTCTTGGAAACATGATCCAACTTTTCCTTTATTTCAGTTACCCCATTATCGAGCATTTCTTTCTCTACATGATGAAAGCATGGATTCAAGACTTTTTATGCACGTAACTACCGATAACCAAAACATCACAAGTTGTGATCAATAGAGTAACTGAATGTGAAGGAACTTCTTCCTTGGCCATAGCCATGGTTCTAATGATGCTAGCATGTGCAATAGCACTAGGAAATGATACGAGACAGAGTGAAACAAAATATAGGTGCACATTTCTCTTGCTTATGCCTTAGCTAAAACACTGTGTAAATTTTTGAACAAAGGTCAATGGAGAGACTCAGAATGTAATAATCAAAATCGACTAAACTAGAAACTCAAGATAATTTGGCTTTTGGTTGCCTATTTGGTTGTTACTAAAAATCTAAGTTTCCTTCCATTTCCATCCAGTTACATCACTGCAATGGAAATGTAGGGATGTGGTCAAAGGACATGTTTGGAGAAAGGGATGCTGAGGCATGAACTCTATTTGTAATCTTCAACTTCTGTAATAATACATATTCCAATGTCAGCCAATCACTTACAGAAAACAACAAAACAACAAAAAAACAACAAACAACAAAATAATATTTTAAGTAGTCAAACCGAACAAGAGCTCTGTTGGGAAATGCATAACAAAACCAATCAATACAGTCATGGTATTTTAAGTGTAAAGACAAGTTATCAAAACAACAATCACTGATAATTTTGAAGACATACAACAAAATGATTTTGTATATTTGATTTTTCAAGGATAATAACATACATGTTGATAATTTCCTGTAATAATGCAGAAGTATTTTTGCCTTGTATGAAAGCATAATTTACAAATATTCTAATGTCTAAATGCATGCAATAATTTTACAGGTTGTTGCATCTATGGAAAAAGGAAGTTATGTTGCTCGTACAAGGAGAAGTGGCAGGAGAGTGACAAGGGGTGCACAGCTGTGATGCACATCGTCTGATGAGGACAAGATGTAGGAATTTACAGGGTAAGTTCCTCAGAAAGAATACCAAAAGGACACCGCTCACAACCAGATCACAGATCAATACACCAGTATTTTTGACGTGGTTAAAACCCTCAAAGAGGGAAACAGTCCACGGCCTGTCCCAACGTGGGTACTACAGGCAATTTATTAATCAAAGAATGAAAATTTACATAAGCTTCTCTCATGCACGGATTACCCGAACAATGACCCTCCATGCGCTTTAAAAAGAACTCATGGACCAATCAGGTGTCAAGCCACAGATCAAGTGTCGATAATACCGAGGTGAGAGTGAACCGTCGGATCACTACATATCGTGACCGTCGGATTGTAAGTTACAAAATGTACAACGGTAAAGAAAGACACTTTACCTAACTCTATACCTAACTCTATACTAGACCAAGTTGAACTTAACTATATCCTATGTGTCGGAATATCCTAACATCCCCCCTTAAGAACAACTTGGGATAGGATTGAAGGATTTACAAATATGACACAATAGGAGAAGGAAGGAGGCACTAGAGCCTATCCCCCCTTAGTGACAACTTCCTGAACTCCAAGCATATATCGAAGTTTAGTGAACTTCGCCTCTGTGAGAGCCTTTGTGAAGATGTCTGCAACCTGATCATCTGTTGAACAATATTGCACTTCAAGAACATGGTCATGAATGAGCTTTCTGATGAAGTGCATGTGTAGTTCAATGTGTTTGCTGCGCTGATGCTGGACTGGATCTTTGCATAGCTGAATGGCACTTTGATTATCACACCAAAGTGTGGTTGGATGCTGCTGCTCAAAGCCAAACTCTGATAGGATCTGACGAAGCCACAAGGCTTCCTTACTAGCTTCCACGGCACCACGATACTCTGCTTCTGCTGACGAAAGAGAAATGGCAGCCTGTTTCTTACAAGCCCATGTAATAGGTCCTGAACCAAGAGTGAAGACATAACCGGCAGTAGACTTCCGATCATCAGGGTCACCAGCCCAATCAGAATCAGTGAAACCAACTAATAGAGGAGCTGCTTTGGCACTGTAATGAATCCCAAACTGTACTGTACCTCGAACATAACGAAGTATTCTTTTAGCTGCTTTCCAATGACTTTCACGGGGGTTTTGCATAAAACGAGCAACAAGGCCAACAACAAAGGAAAGATCAGGACGAGTATGGGTTAAATACAAGAGTTTTCCTACAAGTTGACGGTATAAGGTAGCATCAACTTCAGGAGAAGTACAAGAGACTGAAAGTTTGACTCCAGACTGAAAGGGAGAAGGGGCTGGCTTACAGTCTTCCATGTGAAAATGACGAAGAATATCACAAGCATACTTGGACTGGGAAAGGAAAATACCCTCCTTGGATTGCAAGACTTGAAGACCGAGAAAATAGTGTAAGTGTCCTAAGTCTGTCATTTCAAATTTCTTTTTAAGGCTGGACTTCACATGGTTTATAAGGTTGGGATCACTACCAGTAAGAATAAGATCATCAACATAAAGAACAAGGATGATAAGAGAGTTGCCCACTTTCTTGGTGTAGACAGTATTGTCAGAATGACACCTAGAAAAGCCAGATTCTAAAAGAAAGCTATCCATTTTGGCATACCAAGCCCGAGGAGCTTGCTTGAGGCCATAAAGGGATTTCTTAAGTCGACAAACAAGGCTGGAGTCTGTTTGTATGAAGCCAATGGGTTGTTCCATATAGATTTCTTCCTGCAAGTCCCCATGCAAGAAGGCAGATTTAACATCCATCTGATGGACTTCCCATTTTAAAGAGGCAGCAAGGGAAAGAACAAGGCGGATAGAGTTCATTTTGGCAACAGGGGAGAAGGTTTCAGTGTAGTCAATGCCTTCAACCTGTGAAAAGCCCTTAGCAACGAGACGAGCTTTATGTTTATCAACTTTCCCATCTGGTCCATACTTGGTTCTGTAAACCCATTTACATCTAACAAGTTTGCGTCCCTTTGGTAGAGGAACAAGATCCCATGTATCATTTGTCATCAATGAATGATATTCTTCATTCATAGCTGCTTCCCAATGTGGATGGCCTGAAGCTTCTGCAAAAGTGTCAGGATCATGATTTACTGGAGCTTGAGCCAGTAAAGAAGAGGCTCTTTCAAACTGAGAACGTGTACGTCGCTGATCTGTAGGATCACCGGCAAGATCACCTGCTGCATCCCGAGTAGCACGGACCCATCTTGGAAGTTGAGGATCCTGAGAAGGTGGGGGAGGATTATCATCCTCGCTTTCATCATCTGAAGAAGAAATGTTTTCAAAAGTAGAAGAGATAGGAAGAGGTGGCACATCCGCCGGACTAGGCTCGCAGGCCGATTTATTTTCATCAAATTTTACATCTCTTCTAATGATAACATTTTTGGACTTAAATGGAATAAGTCTATAACCTTTTACATCTTCAGAATATCCAACAAAAGTACATTTCTCACTCTTAGGTTCTAAAGCTTTATGCTTTTCATCTGGAATATGGGCCCATGCTTCACTTCCAAACACACGAAAGTGACTTACATCTGGTTTAATGGAACTCCAAGCTTCTTCTGGAGTGATATTCTCTAGAACCTTAGTAGGAGTGCGATTGATTATATAATTTGCACAATTAATTGCTTCGGCCCAAAAACTAAGACTGAGTCCTTTAGATTGCAGCATACAATTAGCCATTTCCTTTAAGGTGCGATTTTTCCTTTCAGCTACACCATTTTGTTGTGGAGTGTATGGAACAGTATGTTGCATTTGAATTCCATTTTCGGTGCAAAAGTTGATGAATGTGTTTTTAACATATTCTCCACCATTATCAGTTCTTAGCTTAAGAATTTGATGTCCAGATTGTTTTTCAACAAAGGCTTTGAAGGCCAAAAAAGTGTTAAATACTTCGCTCTTGAGTTTTAAGAAGTATACCCAAGTGCGTCTGGAGAAATCATCAATGAAAGTTAAGAAGTACTTGCAGCCAGAGAATGAAGCAACAGGAAGAGGACCACATAAATCACTGTGCACAAGCTGTAAAGGGGCTGAGGCGTGCCAAGAGGCACGTTTGTCAAAACTGTCCCGATGATGTTTTCCGAGTACACATCCGGAACAAACACCATCTCTGCAAGATACCATAGGAAGACCTGTCACCATATTTTCTTTACATAGATGCTGAAGGGAGCGATAGTTTAAGTGACCAAATCGCTCATGCCAAAGTTTGCTCACTTCATCATTATGAGCAACAAATACTGAGGGAAGATTTGATGACCCAAAGTTGTGAAACTTATACAACCTTGTGGAATCATCAGCAAGACCAGTAGCTAGAATCTGTTTAGGATCTTTTAGATCCTTGATTACAACATCATGAGGTGAAAATTCAACAATTTTACCTTCACCTGAATGAGTTATCTGATAGACAGATAGAAGGTTGCAGGATAAGGTTGGAACACATAATACATCATTAAACTGACCATTGTCTAGATGAACAGTTCCAGTCCCTACAACATTAAGAGATCTATCATCACCAACATATATATTTTTGGTGTTACAATCATTTAAAGAAGAAAACATGGCTTGGTTTTTGGCCATGTGATAAGAGGCTCCAGAATCAATGAGCCACTCATGAGAATGAGAAGAAGAAGAAGATACATTTAATGCATAACCAGACTGAGATGATTGACAACGACATGCAGAAAGTGCCATTCCGGAAGTTGAAGTTGAAGTAGGCTCCACATGGATGTTATGTTTCTTCATTGCGGCTTCCAAGGCTTCCATCTTCTTAAAGCATTTAGATTCTAAGTGGCCATCTCGATTACAAAAGTTACAATGTCTATCAGTCTTCTTCCATTTGTTTTTATTGGTCTTATCATTTTGCTGAAATGATCTTTCATTTTGAGGCTGAGTTGGTTTAGGACCATTCTTTTGAGGATATGACTTCTTAGGATTCTTTGAATTTGGTTGCTGCTGGGCGGCTAACGCTTTCGTGGAAGAGTTTCCAAGATTAAGAAGACCAAGGTGTAAGAGTTTTTCTTGTTCTCTTATTAAGGAATCACAAAAGGAGTCAAAGGAAGGGGCCTTGTAGTCTTTTCCTTGACAAATGAAAGCTTCCCTTGTAGAATGGAAAGTGGAAACAAATACAGAGTAGGCTGGTCCCAACTTAGTAAGGATGGAATAAATAAGGTTACCATCTTCTTTCTTAACTTTAACACCTTCCAAGAGATATCTAAGGGTCTTGAATTTGGACAAGAAATCTTCAATGCAAGAAAAATTATTAGGATCCAAAGTAAGCAACTCATTTTCAAGTTGATGGGCTCTAATTTCATTTTTAATCCCAAAAACTTTAGCGAGTTTTTCTAATGCTTCATGAGGAGTCTCAAGTTCTGCAATGTGGAATCTAAGATCAGGAGAAATAGACATCCCTATCAAACCACGTGCTTGATCTTGTCTATTTTCCCATTTTGCAGCCTTGTCTTCATCTTTTGGTTTCTTCTCTTGGTTTGTGGCTATTCTGAAGAGACCTTTACTTCTAAGTAAATCTTCCATGTAGGCTACCCATTGGAAGTAGTTAGTGCTGTCAAGAATGACTTGGCATGGACTTTCCATTTTTTAAAAAACTGAAGCTGAAGATGCTGAAAGTAAGTGTTCCAATGGATAGATCTCGAAAAAATAGGCAGTTTTAAAAAAAACGGCTCTGAAAAAGGCTTCCGGATGAAGAAGTTATGGCTTTTTGAAAAAAATTGTTGACGTTGCCGGCAAAGTGCGCGAATGTGCGGGAATGAAAAAATCCGCCCCCACAAAATGGAGACTTGAACCCAAGACCTCTACTCTCTTAAAATAGCTTTGAACCAATTGATCTATACAAAAAATTTGAGAGAGAGAGAGAGAGAGAGAGAGAGAGAGAGAGAGGGGGGGGCCTTGGTTTGCGTGCTTGCCTTGAGAAAGCTCTTTTTCCCTACAAAACACAAAACACAAAACCCAACACGAATATGCAAAGAAAAAAGAACCTTGCGGCTCGAAGTTAGCTTTAGCCAAAAAACTAGAAATTTAAAAAAAAAAATCTCAAAGTTAGCTTTAGCCGAAAAACTAAATATTTTTCTCAATGTTTCTGATTTTCCAAGATCACACTAAGGTGCAGGGAAAAGAGCATACGCATGAGAAAAATCCTTCCTTTCTGTTTCTGATTTGCCCAGATCGCACAGAGTCGCAGGGCAAAGAGCATACGTAGAAATGAAAGGTATAGATCCGGTTTAAAAAAAAGGCTAAATAAACCGAAACCGAAATAAGCAGAGAGAAAATAAACTGCAAAAAAAACACTGTATACCTCCCGATCTGAAAAATGACGCAGCTAGGGCTACCGGAAACCTTTTCGTGTGAAATGAAAGGGGTTCCTCACTGGAACAGATGCTCCGAACGCAACAGAGCAGTCCTCTCGGCCCGAAAGCAGTTAGAAACAGCAGATCTAGGAAACGACAGCCGCATGCAGTTCTACCGGCTTCAGATTTGGATCACCAACGGACGCGGCCCTCAAATAGCTCTGATACCATGTAGGAATTTACAGGGTAAGTTCCTCAGAAAGAATACCAAAAGGACACCGCTCACAACCAGATCACAGATCAATACACCAGTATTTTTGACGTGGTTAAAACCCTCAAAGAGGGAAACAGTCCACAGCCTGTCCCAACGTGGGTACTACAGGCAATTTATTAATCAAAGAATGAAAATTTACATAAGCTTCTCTCATGCACGGATTACCCGAACAATGACCCTCCATGCGCTTTAAATAGAACTCATGGACCAATCGGGTGTCAAGCCACGGATCAAGTGTCGGTAATACCGAGGTGAGAGTGAACCGTCGGATCACTACATATCGTGACCGTCGGATTGTAAGTTACAAAATGTACAACGGTAAAGAAAGACACTTTACCTAACTCTATACCTAACTCTATACTAGACCAAGTTGAACTTAACTATATCCTATGTGTCGGAATATCCTAACACACGACAACTGATGTCAATGTTAACAATGCACCAGGGAACTTTGTTGAGGATGACCATGTGACGACAGCTGATGTTAACACACCATTAGCCATAAAACCACCATCAACAACAGTCCAAGGGGCAAGTTCAACTAAAAATATCAATGCTATAAGAGGATGGACAAAAGAACAAATGTTAGTTGCAATTGACGACATAAAGTTTAATGGATACTCAGTTCGGGCATTTGCAAAAAAACATGGTATTCCTCCCTCATCAATACATTATTGGATAAATGGACTAACTCATACAAAACGTAGAGGGCCTCTTACAGTTATGACTGAGGAGGAGGAGGCCGAGGTGGTTGAGTGTAAAGAGATGGCCCAATTGGGACATGGGCTAGAGTTGATACAACTCAAATCCACAGTTGCTCAAATCTGTCAAGGGAGGCCAAACCCATTCAAAGTTGGGTTTCCTGGTAAATCATGGTGGTTTGGGTTTAAAAAAAGGCATCCAGAACTTGTATTGCATACTGCTAAGGGCCTTAACAGAGAAAGAGCATTAAATTTGCGCCCTACAGTTGTGCAAAAGTTCTATGGCACACTTTCTAGTGCTTAATAATGATAAACATTCTTATGGAGCAGACCATATATGGAATTGTGATGAAACAAGTTTACAGGCATGGAGGAATTGTGGCATGCAGGTAATTGCCAAGAGAGGGATCCGAAATGTGCCAAAGATTTTGCTTAAGAGCAGGGAGTGGATAACTATTTTATGTTGTGTCAATGCAATTGGTACTTCAATCCCAGGATTTTATCTATTCAAAGGTGAAAATCAACTTAAAAACTATATACATAATTGTGAACCAAGTGCATGCATGGCTGCACATCCCCATGCATGGATGACTAAAGAACTGTTTCTAAGTTGGCTTTTTCACTTTGTTGCATCGATACCAGGTGGCGTCTCGCCTAATAACAGACACCTATTGATATTAGATGGCCATGGGAGCCACATGGCTATAAAAACAATTGAGGAAGAAAACAATTTAGGCATCGACCTGTTGACATTGCCCGCTCATACCACTCACAGACTGCAACCCCTTGATGTTAGTGTGTTTGGCCCTTTCAAGAACTATTTCAGGTTGGAGCGTGTTGCATGGATGGCAAAGAATCCAGGGGTTGAGGTGAAAAGGTTCGAGCTAGCAAAGCTTGCAAGTAAAGCTTTTAAAAGGGCTTTGACACCATCAAATATCAAGGCTGGCTTTAGGAGGACAGGAATCTGGCCACTGAACTATGATGCTCTTATGCATGATACTGGTTGTAGCCAAGCGTTTCATGTGGATGGTCAGGAAGAAGGGAATGCCCAAACAGGTGTTGAAGTGCAAGAAGTAGATGACCAAGATGATGTTGTTGCAGCTGGTAATATGATTTCCCTATCTCAAGGACACTTATATGCTGAAGATGATGAAACTGTATGTGAAACACAATATAACCATGAACAAATTCACAGTAACATGGAGATCATTCCACCAACTCAAGAACATGAAACTCTTGTTGTTGATATTGTTAATAACATTGTTGAACATGCAGTTGACAATGACCAATCGACATTTCCAAGCCAAGTAACCCCACCTTCATGGCTAGCAGAAGCAATGATTAATATGAATGCACATAGTGTCTCTGCAACCAATTAAGAAAGCATGAACATGCCCTCACAACCAATAGAATTGAACAGTGAAATTGTTCATTTTTTTGTGGACAATAGATCAATGGAAGAAGATGAAGCACATAATGAGGCATCAAATGAAGATAATGATATAGTTCAATCAATTCCATTAGATACTGAAAGGGAAGTAACAAGCAACGACATGCAGGTGGGAGGGGTGGAGAAGACACTTGGTCGGTTCCTAAAGCTACTAGTAGAGAGAGTATCAATGAAAAAAAAGCAAGGTGCACCGGGTAGTCTTCGTCTGGGCCGAAGCTCACAGTTACTCACCTCAGAGGACTAGATAAACCTGTTAGTTGAGTCTGAAAAAAAAAAAAAATTGAAATGCAAGAATTAAAACATAAAAAGAAGGATCTAGTTAAGGAGAAGAAGGCAGCAAGGATTGTTGCAATGCAACGTCGAGTGGATGAAAGGATTGAAAGAGATAAAGCAAGGCAAGTTGAGGACCAACAAAAACAAATGGTAAGACAGGAAAATGAAAAACGAAAGGCACAACAAATGCTTGAAAAGGAATAAGGGATGATCAATGATACAAGAATAACTGATGAAACTAGGATTATTTCAAACTCATTGGACTCCATTGTAGATAATACACCATTATTCCAAGATCTCATAAACATTCAAGTGCCTCAATATCAAACTGAGGGTTTACCCACTTGCCTTATTCCTACCAGAGTTGGTGTCAATTCTATGTATGCTCATTACACACCTCCACTTAATGTAGGGTTCAGTAGTGCAAATGGGAGGTATCGGTACTCAATAACTCCATGGTTGGAAGCTGCAAATTGGAGTCAATCATATGGCAACAATCAACCATTTCCTAATCAACCCTTGACTGGTAGGCCAACCTACCTAGCTCAAGAAGGTAACTCGGGGAGTTTTGGCACTCAAGATTCTCAGGGCCATAAAGAATAGGGGTGTCATATGTTTTTGGTTGTAACCACATTATGATGTGGATTTTGGATGGATTGTATCTTTTTCTTGTCACAGAAACATTTTGGCTTACAAACTAGGTTGTTTTATTTCATAATATGTGTGACATTGTAACCAAAATCCATTTTAGAAGGAACATCTATAGTCTACTATAATGTAGAAATCTTACAAGATTCTCAGGGTCATAAAGAATAGGGGTGTCATATGTTTTTGGTTGTAACCACATTATGATGTAGATTTTGGATGGATTGTGTATTTTTCTTGTGACAGAAACATTTTGGCTTACAACCTAGGTTGTTTTATTGCTTTGAAATGCTAACAACATTATGGTTCTATCCACGCGTCATCTAAAGTGCATAGAAATCAAATTGCAACCATTGCTCTCAATCTTCATTTAATATTCTTGCACAATTTGAGACGTGCAATAAATTTGAAACTTGCAAACTTCTCTCCTTGGATCTCTCTCTCTCTCTCTCTCTCTCTCTCTCTCTCTCTCTATATATATATATATATATATATATATATATGTATGTATATGTATGTATAATCTGGAAAGAAAAAATCTTTATATTTTAGAAAGAAAAATATACATGTTACATCCTCTGCAGGGAATTGGAAGTGGCTCACAGTGCTTTTCTGTAAACTTGAATCATACACCAATCCTGCTGATATGTTGGTGTTCATAAATCCTGAAAAATACTTATCATGGTTTGCATCACTTGTCTTTTGAGAATCCCTCCTATTTGAAGCCCTGAGTCAACTTGATCACCTATTGTTCAAGGCTATGTAGCTAATCTACCCTCCTCCCAGATTATCAAACTAGATTGAGACCAAAACATATCCAACAGTAAGCAGTTAACTGTTAGAGCACAAAGATTAACTCAATAGAGCCAAAGGGTATACTAGGTTGATTTCTCTATAATATTTTTGAAATGTTAATAAAATTAAATTTCCATGTTTTGCCTTGAGTTGCATTATGATTCTTTTGAGAAATTAGCATTTCATTTGAGCCAATACAAGTGTGATCGAAGCAGTGGACACATAAGAGCCAGAGAAGTTGCAAATAAGCGGTACACTGGGCATTCCACACTCCAAGACATTGTAAAGGCCAATAGAGCCATGTAAAAGTCCATAGTCACTAGTAATTCCAAGTACACACATTTCATTAGAGTGCCATAGATTTCCTCACTGTGAAGTAAACATAACAGTAGTGTGGTGGAATTTAATCAAAATGGAAAACCAGTGTCGTGATGTTTCTAGTTTCCTTTGGGTTTGGGGAAGAAAATTGTATTAATAAACAAAATGTCCTTTTTAGACAAGTTGTGAGTTGTGACTGAAAATGTTCAAAGGAATGCTTTTACTGCACACCAACACATGTTGACTTTCGATTCAACAAACTCATTTGTTGGAGAAAAATAAGTCAGCGCTAAATAAAGCACCTCCCATAATCCCTATAAATATCTCAAATCTAAGAACTACCATATGGTTTGAGGAATGTGCGTGAAAATAAGAAATTGTGAATCAACTTTCTTTCAATTTGAGCGAAATATAGATACATGCTGATAAAATGAAAATGAAAATTCATGTTATGTCTCCACAGTATATAAGATGTGGAGGTATAGTTCCAGAGTCTGCTTAGAGCATAAACTATTAGAATGAACTGCATCTTATCTCAAAAAATTAATTTTTGGCCAAGGCATGATATATTTTATTATTAAACAATCGAAATATCAACAGTGCTTCATATGGGACCAAAGTATGGTCATGCTAGGTAACTAACATGTCTTCTATGTAGCTAATCTACCCTCCTCCCAGATTATCAAACTAGATCGAGACCAAAACATATCCAACAGTAAGCAGTTAACTGTTAGAGCACAAAGATTAACTCAATAGAGCCAAAGGGTATACTAGGTTGATTTCTCTGTAATATTTTTGAGCCAATACAAGTGTGATCGAAGCAGTGGACACATAAGAGCCAGAGAAGTTGCAAATAAGTGGTACACTGGGCATTCCACACTCCAGGACATTGTAAAGGCCAACAGAGCCATGTAAAAGTCCAAACAGCAAAACAAGGTGAACTCAAAAAGGTTTCACTCAATGCTAGCTTCTCCATAGATCACAATACTAATATTACTTGTCCGAACCTAATGTAACAAGATTTCAGTCTAAAAAAAACAACAAAACAAGGCAAACTGAATATCTGCAGGTTTTTAACTCATACAAACCCCTTTGAGGCCTAAGACACAGACATTGTTGTCAGAATATCAGAGCTAATCAGATATCGTTATGCTCTGTGCCAATTGCAAATGTTAAGTTTAAACGACAGAACATAGTACTTGAGTAAATTTTCAATATTAACTCAAAAAGACCTCTTCGTAGCTAAATACGAGAATATTCCCAGTAGAAACTGAATTTAAACATTTCCGGCTTCAAATTTCCGCAAAGAAAAAAATATACCAGGGCGACTTCAATAAAGTTCAAATTTTTCAATCAAAATGATCCTCCGTTACATTTATTCCTATGATAACCTGAAATAGAGGTTTCTGGCTTCAAAAAGGAAAAAAATCAAGGCGATTAAATTTACAATTTTTCACTCAATGGACCTCTCTGTAGCTAAAGCATGCAAACTTTCCTACTAGAGCCTGAGTTTAGTGATGTCTGGCATCTGAACTTCACCTGTTTGGCTTAGAGGAAAGAAAATGATAAGGTGATCCAATAAATTTACAATCTTTCACTCAAAATCAACCTCTAAATACGCAAATATCCCTATTAGAACTTGAATTTAGAGATTTTCAAATTCATAGAGAATATATCAAGGCAACTTAAATAATTTTACAAATCCTCAGTCAAAATGAACCTTTATGTAGGTAAACATGCAAACAGTCCTACTACAGCCTGAATTTAGAGATGTCCAACTTAAAAATTTCACCTTGTTAGCTTAATATATATAGATATAATTAGGCGGATTCAGTAAATTTACGATCTTTCACTCAAAATGAACCTCGTTCCAGCTTAAGAACGCAAGTATTCTTACTAGAGCCTTCCTAAATATGGAGATTCCAGGCTTAAGATTTCACAGTTTTAGCTTAAAATAAATATTATGCTTGGCAACTGCAATAAATTTACAAATCTTCACTCAAAATGAACCTCTCAGTAGCTAGTAGCTAAATAGCTAAGTATGCATTTAAATCTAAATTCAGAGACCAAAGAAAGAACAAAATAAGTTAAATACACTAAATTTACTGCTCTGTCGCTCGATCTGTTCGCCTTTAAAGCCAATAGCACCAATAATACCATCACTTCACAGAGAAAATGTTACGCTGATTTCACCAGTAATTCCAAAAAAAATTAGAATTTTGCCCAAAACCCTAAAAAATTTAGAATTTTTCCCAAAACCCTAAACCCTGCAAAAACCCTGATGGGAAACGTGATGGGAAACCTGCAAAACCCTAAACCCCTAACATGCAAAACCCTAAACCCTCAAAACCTGCCATGCAAAGTTAACAAAAATTCCAATAAGGTGTTTTGTGTTGAAAAACACATCAGAAATAGTTGGTAGGATTAAAATCCTACCGGATAGAAGCCATGTCCAAGTCCAGAGCTCGCCACACCTTCGCCAGACCTTCTCCGGAGCTCGCCACACCTGCAACAAGTTGGAAATTAGCAATTGGACAACAAAAAAACCAAAAAACCAAACAAAAAACACAAAAACCTGCAATTACCTGTAAATGCAACCTTCGACCTCGAACTGGCTGAAACTGCTACTGGCTCCTCCCCAAACAACGGATGAGCGCGAATTAAACCACCACCAAGGAAACCCTAAACCACTGGCGGTCCAGAATGACCAACAATTGCAGGCGGAAAACCACAAGAAAGACAGAAACCCTGTTCCAACCATGGATGTGTATCAACAAACAATGGCGGACATCAACTCAACCATGGCGGACAAAGCGCGTAGGTACTAGAGCCGTCCCGCGCCATCGTTGGTGGAGGGCTTCTCCCAACAACCAGACCCGAACATAAAAACAAGAGGGAAACAACACATTGCAGAAATGAGGTGGAAACAACCCTATTCACGATGCAAAAATGTGTTTTATTAGCTTAACACGATGCCCAACACATAGCAGTGCACGACGAACACCTATCGTACGATAACCATGCAGTTTATGTGACGATAAGCGAGGTGGAGGGGAGGGCACATAAATAATGGCGTTCCTCCCCTAGAATGTTAATAAACTATATTCCATGACATGAAACAAATATGGAGTTCTTTCTCCATTATCATAATTAATGATGAGTTCATTTTCAACATCGTTATAATAAAATCTTCTGTTTTAAAGAAAATTACGTTAATTGCTAATATAACAATTAAAATTAAAATTAAAAGTTTTAAGTTAGCTATTAAACATGGTATGCACTTTAAAATTTAAATAATATAATAGTTTAATTAATTTAGTAAATTTAAATCTTTTAATTTGCAACCAATTTTATTAGTTATCGTCAAGGTAAGATTTTAGTAATTTAATTGTTTATTGATTACTATTAATTTTGCATTGACTATAACAAATTATAATGTTTACCTTTATAAATAATTAAATTTTTTTTTTTTTTTTTTGTAAGCTGGGGCAGGACTCTCTGATTTACATGTCCATTATGTACCCCTATACGGGGGAAGGGTAGCCCAAGATTTGAACCCAAGACTTCCGGTTCGGTGAGACTTCATTTCCACGGCCCTTGCCGCTTGAGCTACCCCATGTGGACATAATTAAATTATATTTTATTTTAATTAAAAATAATAATTTATTAACATTTTATTGATTTAAAAATTTGTAGGTCTTATTTCATATTAGCAACGCTATTAACTTTAGCAACGCTATTAACTTGTTGTGCCTGGAAACTTAATTCGTCGATATGTGTAACTTTGGAGTTCTTTTGCCAGAAAAGGCTTATGACACCTCTGCGGAGTTAGCGTTCAATTATCTCATTATTATGGATTGGGCATGGATGCTACTAAGATAATAGATGAGAGGGTGTGGAGTAGAGCGTTTGATTGCGAGATTTGTTTTGGTAGGTGTTCTATACATGCATGTTATGGTGGCATTAAGAATAGATATATAATTTTTATAATTATAATTATAATTTTTTTAAGAATATTTTATTTTATTTATTAAAATTAAATTAATTATTATTTTAAATTTAATTATTAGTATTTTTCATTACCACTCGTCTAAATTGAAAGTTCAAATTAAAATTATTGTTTTTTTTTAAAATATAGAACTACCAAGGTCAATAACATTATAACATGAAAGCAATTAAAAATAATGATATCCATGCACTTAAAAAGTATGATATCCAAAAATATTTTTGAAAAAAAAAATAAAAAATAGTAAAACTAGGACTACTAACATTTTGAAAAAGCTACTACTTTTTTTTTACACTTCTTATATAAATTTGCAATATTTCTCAAAACATAACATCCACTTAACTCGCAGGGACTATACTTCCCTGCCACTAAACTTATAAATTGTTTTGGAGAACGTTAATGCGATTGACAGAAAAATATAATCCTATAGTCTTACTTTGGAAATAATTGAAAAATTGAGATGTGAAGTGGATAAATTAATTGATTAAAAAAATGGTTTGTTGAAACTCATTCATTGCCCACATCGTGAAGCTCTATATAAAAACAAAAATTATGTTTATATTAATACAATATATTTGATCGATAAACAATATCAATTCTGATTACAAAATTGAATATTATTTTATAAAGATAAAAATAGCATATATTATACAATATATTTTGAACAAATATTAATGAATTAAAATAAAAATTTGCCTTTTTGGGTTTTGGAGGAGTAATGATGGAGTTTTGTTTATATATATATATATATATATATATATATAGACTTTGGTGTATCATGTAAGTGAAGGCAAAGAATGTTCATTACTATTCAACCATATCCAGAACATTTAATCTAGAATTGTTTTACAATTTCCATATTAAAATTTAGCAAGATTTACTAAGGCTTTTACACTTGAAATAAATTTTTATCCTTAAATTTTTCTTTACCACATTGCTACTCTCAAGATCATTGTAGACCAATATTGTAATAATAAAACCAGACTCTTATGATTCATTTTAGAAAAGCATTTGACATAGTTCCTAGAACTAAGCTTTGTAATAGACAAGAAAAGCTAAAAGTTCCTTTCAAGTTGAGTGTTGTGGCCATAAGGTTGTCCAAGAACATTATTAACAAGTTTAGAAGAACTAAGGGTTAGTGGGAAGATAATTGTAATGGATATTAGTTGTAATGTTGGAGTTAAAAAAGGTTATCCTTTGCACCCTACCCTTTTTTCACGTATACATTGATAAGTTAGAGGACTATTTAGAAAATAGAGTATGGCTTTAGCTACAAGACTCATCATCCTTATTCTTTATGATGATGATATTTTGTTCTTATGGTGAGGTGTCCTTATGATCTCCACAGGCAACTAAAATATGTCAATGCCTTCTTCTATAGTACAATTATTACTATTAATGTTGACAAGAAAACGGTTATGATAATCAAATCCAAAAGGATTCACTTACAATAATTTTGTGTATAACAACAATAAGTTGTAGAAAGTGACTTAATACAAATATATTAGAGTCTATCTACATCAAAATATTAATTGGAACTATAGCATTAAGGAAGGGATAAATGGAAAGAAAAAAGCTTATTTGGACCTTGAAAATAATTGTAAAGTAAAAAATTTAAAATATTGAAAAAAATATAAGAAACATAAAAAATTAATTTATCTAAATTAAAACTAATAATTATAAATAATTTAAATATTAAAAAATTTATCCTCGATCGTGGTGCGAGCAGAAAAATATCGGTCATATCGTTGTATGATGGATGCTCTCTAGATCCCAAGGCAATCCCTTGCCACCCTCCACATGCTCGTATCACATGGAGCGGTGGTAGAACATATGGATCCAATCAATGTAATTGACGAAGGTGGGAATAACTCTTTAATGCGACATGCTCCTGACCTTTTAGGTGTTCAATTTGGTAAGTCCTTTGTCTGTGACTGGGTTTGGAACAAGTTTGGAGTCGAGCATCGTGACAACCTATGGCAGAATTCCGCGAAGGTATCTCGTGGGGCTCTGGTTCATTCACAGTGGGAACAAATATTGTATCTTGAGATGCTTAACGAGACTCATCACATTGTTGCAATGGTCATTGAAGCTCAAAAGAAACGTGTCAAAGCTCACTTTGACCAAACTGTTTCTCCACACACTTTTGATGAAGATGACTTGGTCCTTTTTTATGATCAATCCAATGATAAATTGGGAGAAGGAAAGTTCAAACCCATGTGGCATGGACCCTACATCATTAAGCGTGTCTTACAAAAAGGTGCCTACGATCTATGTGATTACGAGGGAAATGCATTGTCATAGCCTCGCAATGGGTTGTATGTGAAGAAGTATTATGTGTGAAATTCATGTAATGACTTTTGTACATTAGTGTGTCAATTCATTAGCGTGAATTTTGAGTTTTGGTGTGTTTGTTTGCTTTGCAAACAAACATTTTTCTGCTTACCCTGTGTTCCACTGGGTTTGGAGATGTCGTTAAGCCATTACATTGCTTTTGCTGATAGTGCTTGTCATAGCACACAGAGCCTGTCTTTCACAGCATGGGTACTCTATGCCCCTAATGGCGAGCTGATTAATTTACAAGGTATATGACTTGGTCGAACAACTAACAATATTTCTAAATACAGTACATTCATTGAACTCCTGTTAGAAGCAGTTTCTCTTGGCATTAAGGATTTAGTTGTCAAGTTAGATTCACAGCTCGTTGTGTTATAGTTAAACAATCATTACTGAGTGAGAAATCCGAAATTATTGTGTATGTATCTAAGTGTTGGATTACTGGAAAGAATTTTTGATTTCATCAAATATCAACATATTCCACGTAATTTAAATACATTAACAGATGCATTAGCAAATTTTGTTCTTGATAGGCATTTGCGTCATTTATAAAACTGATCATATTTATAAAAGTGTTTGTTAGAGTGTTTACATCAAGATATCAAAAAATAGAGTGTTCTGGGACACTTGGCTTTTAAAAGCCTACAAATGTGTAAAATAACTAGAAAGGTTATCAGCCTGCACGGTGTTCATGATAGCATGAGACTGCTCTAATCACTCATCCTAATAGTAAACGTAGTCTTGCGAATACTCCCAATGTGTGTCTCTGCCAACACAGTGGAACCTCAGCAAATAGTGGCATACTCTGGGACTCCTTGAGTAATTTCCTCCAGGTTGCGCTCCATCTCATCTAAGGGGTTTGCCCCTTCTTCATAGTCTGCACCCACTATCTGATGAGGAACTCACTGTGCTACTGGAGACATGCCAAGTGATCTCTCTCGTCCCACATCTACACACTTATCACAAGTTGAGTCTCAGTTTACACTTTTACAATAAATCATAAAACTTGAAAAAACCAGAAACAAATTTTTACATGCATCAGTCCACTGTTCTCCTAGTGACAGAGGTAGATCTCGAACCCACCTGAAATACATGCCAGCATAAGAATAATCGTCTACCATGAGTAGTTGGCGTTCTAGCTAAGCGAAAAATTGTGGTGGGTAATGCATATGTTGCCCGTTCCTGCTCGAGGCATGAGTTGACTCCATCTCACTAGTCTCAGATCTTGGGGGCCAGGATTTGGTACCTCTGCCCACGGATACCAGAATAAGGGAACTCGCTCTAAAAATAAGGTCTCCAGTATCGAACCGAACCTAAATTTTTTCAAATGTCCATGCTTCCCCTTTGTCAACTGTCTTTTCATATTTTCTAGAAGGCCTCCACACCAATTAAATATGGTGGGGATCAAACATGCAATAGCCTACTAGAACTGGGATTTCGAGGCCTCATGAAAGGCTTGCATGCCAGATACACCTGGAATAATGAACAAGATCATTCTCAAGGGAAGGTCGTTGGTGATTGGCGTTGTCTTCACCTTCCCTCCTTGGGACATTTCGGCATCTGGACAATGCCTCTAGACTAGAGTTCTCGTACTCTCACCTCTTGAGTGAGATCCAAAGAGTTGGATCGCTTCTCCTCTTTGGGACAATCTCATGATGAATTAGATATCCACCTCATCAAGTTCTAATTCCTGGCCTTTTATGATGAATATCTCTCGATCTACATCCTAAATACTGATCAAATAGGGCAGCAATTCCATCTGGGCCCTTAACCTTGTGGTCCTGAAGAATTTTAGAAACCCACCGTTCCTTATAGCATTGATGCATTTAAGATCCTGAGATGCTTGGTGGTATTCATCCTCATGGACTCTTTCTTTCCATTCCAGAACCATGATCTCCTGCGAAACATCATTTAGCACCAATTAATGCTTTTTTCATGGATTAAAATCAAAGATTTTTTTTCTTGAAAATAAGTTTTTTTTTTTTTTTTTCCCAAAAATTTCACCTTGCCGCCATCACGCTTGTTTTTATAAATAGAGAGATATCATCACGTGGGCTTTTTGACTTGAATGCGATCATCGTGGCTCCGATGACCATACTCGTGATGATCACCAATGCCCCAAAAATTGAAAATCCTCCCTTATAGAACATAAATTACCGTTAAAAATGCATAAAAAGGTGATAAAATGCAAGAGCAAGGATGGGCCTCTTACCTGTTGTAGACGATTCACTAAATGGAACTTTAGATCTCCCGTTTTTAAATTTGAGACAAAAATTTACTATGTTGAACCCCCATTCATCACCGTAGGGTTTTAAGAATCATCAATACCCGAGTTACCCTCTGTTGTTTATGTGTCATTACTTTGAAGAATCTGATGTCATAGAGGCATGGAGGGATTCTGGCTCTAGTTCATGGGAAAATTTGTTTATTATGTATGTCTTTTTCAGTGATTTCATAATCTATTTCTTCATATCTTTAAGATAATATAGAAGCACTGGGAAAGGTTGTGTTGAGTATCAACCCCCCTGACAACCCACTGCAAAATTATCATCTACACTGAGACTAGCTAATTGGAAAATTTGTTTGGATTAGTATCTTTGCATCATTAAATTATTTCCTTATTTCATCTCTTAAATGTATTTATGTGGGCTATAGAGTTTATTCTACATACATATTCCATGTTAGATGATTAGGCATTCGGGGAGGATACTTGATTATCTAATTTCTCCTCTATTCCTCTACCAAACTCTTTCAATGCTATGTTATTATGTTATAGCTGAACTTTGGCACTTTGATGAGGCCTATGCAAGAGAGGGATATATCTATTAACCAGGTATTGGAGATCTGAAGCAACCACCTATACAACAAATCCTAGATCTAACCATTGTGCTTCATAAGTCATTGTTGAGTGACTATGAAAAACATTACAACGCCTCATAACA
This sequence comes from Pinus tabuliformis, assembly GCA_031772625.1. NCBI lineage: Eukaryota > Viridiplantae > Streptophyta > Pinopsida > Pinales > Pinaceae > Pinus > Pinus tabuliformis. The sequence continues at coordinate 369,789,985 of CM062820.1, forward strand.
TTTGAGGGAGCCCCCTCTGGTTCGAGGGCTAGCTTGAACCTAAAGTTTGGTCGAGTTGGTTTCTTAGCGTAGTTTTGCAAGCAAGAATTGCCTTCGAGAAACAGATACAACATTTGACACCATTGTTGGGGATCGAATTAATGAAGAAAATATCCCTGGTAGAACGATGATTGATTAGATCTATTCCTTGTTGGTGAACAAGGAGTAGAAATTAAGTATTGGTTGCATTTCCTTCACTTGCAGGTCCACTTTTGTTTTTGGAAATTCCACTGGGTTACCGATTCCACTGGTTTGAAATTTCAATTGCCTTTATTGTTATGTTCATTCAAGGGTTAGATGGTAGCATTGAGCAATATGTCTTTCTTCTACATAGAAATGATCAAAAGTTTCAAATGTTTAAAGACAATTCACTCTTCAAAGCTCACTTGTAAGTATCGATTTCTTATGGAATTTGAATTTCATATTGTAAATAATTTTCAAGTTTTAAGCTACATGCAAGGTCATTTATCAGTTAAGCCAATGCTCACATGGTTGCACTGGAAGTATGACTACACTTGACAGTTTATACTTTCACTTCACTAAGGTAGGGGTGTGTATGATTGAATAAGTCTATATTCATAGTTAGTATGAAGTATATCAATTGGTTTGATTTGCTTCAGTATTCCTCAGTAGTTTTAGTTTGTACCATGTGGATTGTATAGATTGAATAAATAAGTTGCAACATTTTGAAGAATCAGGAGAATTTATTGTTCTGGAATCTTGACTCCATAGCCCAATGAGTTAGGCACTACTATGTTTGTTTTGCAGTTGTAATATGTGGTTGTTAGAGTGAAGTTTCATATTAGTGTAGGTTGCAAGTTCAGGTCATAATTTTTTATGGTATGATTACATAGCCAGATAGAATACAGTGGGAAAAATTGACAATGCACATATATTTAACTATATCAACTTTGTCACTGATGAATATTTCATGGAAGGTTTCTTGTTTGATTCTTAAGTAATCATTGGAATAATTAAAGGATAGGTTGCAGAAAAGAGGTTATGCTACCACCTGTAAGTGGAAGTCTAGCTAAGAAATATCTTGGAATTGAGAAGATGTAGCACAGAACAGAATTTACAAACCTCAACACCTAATAGAATATTGAAACATCACTCCCCATGGATTCTAATCTAGATTAGAGTATGCCTCTTGGAAGTTAAGGATTTTTCCAGATGATGTTATGTTAAAAATAAATAAAAAAACAAAGAGTATTCCCTCCTGATGTTAGCCACAAGAGATAATCAATGAAATGATCATGACCTATTAGATGACAATTATATGCACCCTTAGAAGTCGAATTTTTAAGGATGGTGAAAGAAACACTGGATGCTTTGTTTGAATTTCCATTATTTCAAACAGTCATATCTACTCCCAAAGCTTGTGGTTGGTCTTGACAGAGCTTCACAACTTTATATTTCCCAAATTAAATTTGAATGTGGATCCAAGAACAATTATGTTCCTCTTTTGTCAGCATTTACTAAAGGCTCAATTGGGCTAAAATTTCAAGGTCTATATAACAAAAAGGATAGTAAATCAAATGTTTCTTCAATTTATTCATTTCCAGGGTCTTTAATTCAAAAATAGGTTTGTAAAAATCAGATTTCTGAAGCCATTCAACCAACATATCATATAGAGTTTCAGCAAAGAAGAAAGCCAATCAAAGAAAGTCACAAAATGAGAATGACAAGAATCATGACAGGTTACGAGATATGAAAATCATGTCTTCTTTACAAGAAAATGTTCGTTATGATCTCAGTAAATCAGTGATGCAATTTATGACAATTACACTATAGAGCTTGAATGGAAAAAGTGAAAAGGAAATTGTGATATTGAATCCTTTGAAACATGAAGACTACCATTTTCTTTTTGTTAATGAAGGGAGGGTTAATTTTTCATATTCTTGAAGACTCTTTCTACTTAAATAAGGTCAAAGTAAAACTGAATCAAGTAGCAGATATTGGTTTTCAACAGTTTGAGTTTGCATTTTCAGCATAAATTGTTTCAGTTTGAGTAGAGTAGGTCTCATGGACAACTTATAGTTTCATATTGTGAAAAATGTAAATTGAAGAAAGTGGATAGAAATGACTCCATTAACCTAAAAGCAAGGCTTAGAGTCTATAGATTCTCTGCATCCCATAGGGGGAAGTAGCCCCCAGTTAGAGATGATGTTGTAGCATTTTCTTCATTAGAAAAAAGCTACAATAATTTTCAAAATTCGTCAATTGGTTTCTTGACTAAATTATGAGGTGCAAGCAAATGATTATAGCGAAATGGTATTTATATAAGTCGTTGGTTTATTTTTAATGGTAAAAAATGGCCAAATCTTGCTATGAAGGACCAAATTTCACCAATTACATGAGCCAACGAGGGCCATTATATGTGCACTACGCATCGAGATGTGTTGAAAACAGTTGTGAATAGCATAAGAGTAAGTTCAAGCAGTTGTTAGTGGCAGGTATTGACACTCATATATCAACAGTCTCAGTTTAATTGCGCGTGTTATCTCAAAATCAGATCCTGATAGGCTGCTGGTCAGGTTGACTCTAAGTAACTATTTCAACCTACTTTAGGTTGAGGCTTAGCCTCCTCAACCTGAGAGGGCTCTCTCAAAGGTTAATGATTTTGATAAAGATTAGATGGCTAACTCTATGAAACAAGTGAAAAATATGAATGGTTGAACATGATCAGTAAACATCCATTGGGCTTATGGAGTCAACAACACCTCAATATAACAATGAACTCAACCTTACATGGAAGTTAGGGCATTCAACATTTAAACATTCAGAACATAAACTCATATGGGACCACACAGTTCATAAATGTATACAGGAAGTCAGAGCACATTCAGTGAATTCTGAGTGATTATACATCCATACCACTGTAAGAATTAAGAAAAGGACAACATCACATATTCTGAACATAAAAAATCCTTCATGAATCCTGAGAAGTAAAGTCAAGCATGTATTACTGAAAATGAGTCTTACATAGGCCAAATACAAGCTTTTCCATAAAATTTCCAACCCTGATTACATTGCTGTTTCAGCTATATATAGAGCTCTTATTCTAACTGATCGAGATTCCTCCTCAAGCATGAGGGGAATTCGAAAACTACTTCTATTACTGACAACTCTTAAACTCTAACTACTTAATAAATACAACAAAGTGTTGACTGGAGTTTTTTAGAGATCTAAATCAACTATGACTCTAACTCCATTTTACATGCATGATGGCTTTAATTAAGATGATTCCTTTCTATGACATCTGGTTCTCTTTCAGTTTGGCTGAGATGGGTGTTTAATGCTCCATGTTAACCTTGGATGTTGTATCTTCTTCACTGTCTAGAAAAATTAGGAGACTATCCTTGCTTCTCGGCTTTATGATCTTCGAATCTTCATAAGTCGGTTTTTTAATTGTTGTCCCTCAAAATATGACGGTGGCCACGTTTTGATGTGCTGTCCGCTATTATGAAACCTGATTTGATGATGTGTCATCCATTGTTTCGAAAACAAAAAGGAAAACGTATTCAAGCTGTCTGATACATGCTTCAATTTCCTTATGATATGACAAAATGCCACTTTTTGATTCAAACTATTTATTTCCACTTGTGCTAGTCTGATTGGCTGTTGTAACTTCAGGTGTTCTCATTGTATACAACTGTCCTTCAAAATTTTCCCGCTTCAACTTCAAAACTGCTTGATTTATGTTGAAATCACCACTTTCAGCAGTTTCGTAGCGCGCTACGATACTGCTGAGTTATTTAAAACAACTTGTTTTTAACCTGAGACCTTTATTAACCGAGTGCTTGATTGCCAAAAACTTCTTTAGACTTTTCAAAGGCCGAATAGGGATTTAGATTTCTTCAGAAAGATAAGATCAAGCAAACTTATCAAAATTTTGAAATAGAATCTTACTTGAAATGAAAACTCATTTAGCAGGTCCTTTAAGCTGGCTTAGCTGTGCCTTCAGATCTTCAATTTGTTTCTTCATAACCTTATTCCCAGCTCTCAGTTGCATATTGATCCTTCTGATGTACTTGGCTTCTTTGATTGCTGGTACTGTCCAGGTGTGAAATTGTGAATGGCCATCAACCACTGAATTCATCTGGGCTTCTACAGTTGCATTCCCTTCCCATAGAGTTTTATAATAGTTTGCTTGCATGACTGCATGTCTTCTAGCAGCTTTCTTCAATTTGGCAATCTCATGCTTAGCTGATTCTAATTGGCTCTTCAGGTCTGCTATATTATCCTCTTTAGATGTGATGACTGTTTTGCCTGTGTTTTTCTTTTGCCAACGTTGTGTCCCTTCCCCTGTTTCCTCTGTTCTTGACAGTGCTTCCTGTACTTGCTGGAATCTCCTTGACATAGGTCTTCTAGGTTTAAAAACAAACTCTTCAGCTGGCTCATCAAATTTAAGCCTTTTTGAGGCCTTGGCTTTCTTGGTGCTTTCTTGTTCTGACTGTATCAACTCAATTTGAACTGGTAGAGACTGCTCCAAGTCAATAGCCTGTAGTAAGGCATTTAAACTTCCCTTGGACACTGGACTTTCTTCGACTGCTACAGCTTTACCTTTTTCCTTATTCATCTGGCTTCTTGTTCTTATCCTTGAGACTACTTTAGATGTGCTTGTTTCAGGTACAGTCTTTTTACCATGAGCTTTTTCCTTGGTTGATTGCTGAGGTTGATCTTGGATGATGAGTGGCTTCACTTGTTTTCTTACTTGTGAATGTGGAACTCTTTTAGCTCTCGCTTCTGTTTGGAGCTCAGCTATTGTAAAATCTCTAGCAGGTGGAGGAGTGAAGCCAGTCTGGCTTTTGAAACCAGCCATAAAAATGAATGAATTCCAATCTCTGTCTATCTTTTGGAGCCCATCTAAAACCAGTAGTTTGATCAAACCATGATGAAACAAAGAGGTTTCACAATCCTCTTTCCTCAGCTGTACCTTATCACACATCTTACTCAAACTACGGAAAAGATAAAAAGGTAAGTCTATGGAGACCTTCCCGGTGAAATGCAAAAGGAGTTTAAAATGGTAAGAGTAAACCTTGTTATACCTTCCTTCACAAGTCAGATATTTCTGTATGCAGGTGAGTAAATGAGCATAATATTCTTTGACATAACTCCTGGGCACTGCCTTACTTAAATCTTCATTTACAAATTCATCCTTCAAAAACTCCTTGCAAGGATTCATGTCAAACTTGAAATTTTTAAACCATTGCTCTTGTCCTCGTGGGATCTTTGTCACAGTAGATATCACTTCTGGCGAAACCTGCAATTCTATCATGGCTACTTTTGAATTTAAGCCTGTGAAGTTAAGTGCAAATTCTTTAGTTACCTGTGCGTGCCCTCCTTGTAACTTTTTGCAAAAATTCCAGCACCCGGCCTTTTTAAATGCTTTCTCCACCTCTTTATTTCTCAGCGTTATATCTAAGCCTTCAGGCTCAATCCTTAGACATTTTCCAGATTTGTGCTCCTTTTTCTCCATTGATTCTTCCAAATCTTCGCAAACAGTGACTACCAGCTCCGGTTGGAATTGTGATTCAGCTTCTATTTGAATTCAACCTCGCTTGATTATCTTTGCAGTTGAATTTTAAATTTTGCCGTTTAAAATCTTTCAAGTTGTAATCTTGCAGATTTGTCATTTCATGCAAGACTTACGACCATCATTAAGTTTTATGCACGGTGGTCTTTCTTGGAAATGATGATTCATGCGTATCAACAGATCTAGTGGTGGTGATAGTGGCAATGAGTGGTGAAATGTGATAAGAGGGGTACATGAGCTGACATGAGAAGACACGGCCTATGACTCACCTAACGGATTTGACATTTCGGGAAAGATTCGCTGCGAAATGTACGAATCCATGATTTCGCAGCGCTGTCAGTTTTAAATTTGAATGATGCGCTGCGAAACTGCCTAATCAGGATTGCGCTGCGAAATTACAAAAAGGCACGGTGACTGACATAAGATAACAGGTGGCTATAAAACAATGGTAGATGGAGGGGAACCAATGGGAGCTGAGAATAACTTGACTCAAAAACTCTTCAAAACTTCAGATTCTAAGGGAAGAAAATTAAAACAAAAATAAACTAGCACTGACCTTTGTCATCGGGCTAGGATGAAAAGTTACATATATCAATTTTAGTTCTAAGTGATAACAGCGCGAACCCCAGGCTATCTGAATTTTAATGGTGGGAGGGGGTGTGCAATTAATTATTTTAACAAAGAAATATATCCAACAGATGACCTATGAAGAATTGCGGACTGAAAAAAACCTCTTACAACCTGGGACGTCTCCCACAGACCACTTATGGTTTTCTTCCTATCACAACTTTGTTGTCAACTTTTACAGGGTTTGAATTGTTTGAGAAACAAATGTATTAGTTTTTATCATTACCAACCATGCCTCCATGCATCTGTGACATCAGATTCGCCAAAGTAATGACACACAAACAACAGAGGGTAACTCAGGTATTGATGATTCTTAAAACCCTACAACGATGAATGGTGGTCCAACTCAGTAAATCGTTGAAGTTGTTTCCTAAGAATTTTTTAACTTCCCATTAATCATGTGCTTTGAAATACCATGCAACCTTCGTATTTTTTGTAAAATCCACGTCTTATTCCTAAGTGTGAAGTTTTTTCCTCAGAATTTTTTAACTTCCCATTAATCATGTGCCTAGTAGTCTCTTCAAAGAAATACACCGCTTCTTTGAAAATCCTCGTCATTCTAGTAGTCTCTTTAATATATGCAACACCTGCTCTTCATTGTCCACTGCTAAAGAATTCCGTGAATCTCACCCTGTATCAACCTAAGAATCATTTTAGATAATTCCATCTTGCTCAACAAATTTATGGTGAATATATTTTGAACCCTGTACTCCATTTCACCAATTAAAGAAAGAGGCCTTTTGAAGCTTCTCTTTGAGATCAAATCAACACATATATAGAGATGTTGGAGTCTCTTGGGTTCCTTTTTCTATTCAAGTTTAGCATATACACCATTTTTGTAGAATTATTTTGTTTTTAAACAAAGTGACCAAAACTAGGGTTCTAATGTTGCAAACCATATACATAGTAATAATTCATTTGATATCTCACAAATTTTTATTATTTAAATTTCCATTTTGGGTGTAAAATTAACTTCTTCTGTATTGCTTTTTCTGTTGAATGAATTTTAAGGTGATGGGCTCAATGGAGAACAATTGTGCTCTATGATTTAGCATCTCACTAACAGTAGACCCATGGTTCAACTCCACAATTTATTTATTTTTTCACCATTTCTTGTCATAAAAACATGCATAGCAACAAAATCTCCATGCAATGCTTTTTCTTGCTTCTAACTAGAAATTAAGATTTCAAGTAGAGATGCCTCACTTTTATTGCTAGGAAAACAAAACCTTCATTTGGAATATACTTTCTCGCATGGAAAATGCCAATTCGAGATTGCCATTTGTAGTTCCGTCTATAATTGTATTTGCCGAGATATTTTTTTATAAATAAAATATTTGTGAGAGTTTGTTGTATATTTTTCATAAATCACCATATCTTCACTATATTTTTCCATGTTAATTTCTAAGTGTGGAGGATCAAACAATCATTTATTTGACACTATCCTGTTCAAAACCTTACTCATAGAATCAAAGTTATAAACCCCTTTCATCAAATTCCTTCAAACCTCTGCAGATCAGCTATGAGGAGGACTAGTGAGTATAGATACCTCAATGTAAGTTCCTCCTAACATGTGATAAATTTATTCTATGGATGCCCCTTCATAATATTTGGTACTTATACTCGATGTATGGAACTTGAAGGTTGATATTGAATGTTAGGTCCCTATAATACTAGTGAATCCCCCATTATTATTGTCATTGTAGCCCTTATTGTTATTGTTGTGCCCCTATTGTCCCCATATTGTTATTTTTGTTCCCCACAGAAGCCCACTATTGTTATTGTTTTGCCCTTATATTAATATCGTTATGTTGGCTTTGATTATATTGTGAGCCCTTAGACTCCTATATATAGAAAGGAGGTTTTGTCATTTGTATCATCCAAGAATTGTTCATTTGTGTAATGTAAAAGAGGTTTCCCTCTTGAAGAGGTTGATTTATAAGGCGCTGTTCTTTCTTTTCTATCTTTTTGTGAGTTGGTTTCATAACATTTGGTATCATAGCTTTGGATTATAGGGTTTTGCTGCTACAAACAAGTCATCGTGGCATTTTCGCTATAACTTGTTTTTTGCGATGTTTCATTAGCTGAAAAAAACCAATTTAAGTCGAAATTGTTCTGAACCTTGGATCCGAATTTCAGATCTTGTCTCACTATATTTTCGGAGATATGATATGAGGAAGTTAGCATTTTTGCAAACTCCCGAATTACATTCCAAATAGGTGACCTTGGGAAAATTTTCATAACTTTCTCTTTGAGTAGTAGATTGAAATTCGTAAGTTACAGAAAGAGGACAGAATGTAGTTTTCTGTGTATCTTTTTCAGATCCGAAGTTCGAAATAGTGACAAGTGGTATGTTGTATAAGTTTGCTCTACTGAAAATTATATAATCAGGTCATCTTAGGAGATTGGGCATAACTCTTTCTTGGAGAATCTAATTTTGATAAGACTAGTTGTTACACTAAAAAATGTCACCTTGACTACTTACAGTTAGTATGGCTCAAATCAACAGTCATGCTACCCTCTTAGGCAAGTCTCATGCCTCTGTTATCCATCTCAAACTCAAAGAAGAGAGAAAGTCTTGTAAAAACTATGTTTATCTCTGGGGTCGCAGGTTCTCTCTAGCCTTACCTGCGGGGACGCTGACCATGTTCACAAAATCCGCGTCCATGGACGCTCTGTATGTTAAGGGACAGGTGCGTCCCTCTGTAAAAGGCGCGAGTTTTATCTTGAAAAAGTTACTTGTGGTTACTTCTAGAACATTCTAGAGGTCGGTTTGATGAAATGGATGCGCCTCCAGTTGGTTCATGTATCTCTATTAAGGGGGAACTTATCCCATCAATAAGGGAGCTATCCCACCCATAGGGGGATGATCCCATTGATAGTGGACCTGAATAACCTCTTTACAGCACTATAAATAAAGGCATTGAGCCAGAAGGAGAGGAGGTTGGAGCTATACATTTTCTTTGGGTAAATGCTGCAGGATTTAGGTCTTCCATTAGAGCCTTTGTGAGGAGAGATTGTCTTCACTTGATTCTACTTGGGAGAGGGTGAGCTTTGTCAAAGTAGAGGAAAACCCTTGATGGACCCTGGGAGGAACTTGCACAACACCAAGGCCAGGTTGTAAGAGTTTCTTTGTTTCGTTATTAATACAAACTGGTTTATTTTTCTCAATAGCTTGTGTTAATGAGTTATTTCATGTGTTCCTTGGTCTGCATGTTGAATATATGTTTTATTATATGAAATGCAAGTGCTTGGTAATTGTTTGATTGTTTGTGGTTGCAGGAATTGACTTGAAGGAGGAGCTCATCCGGATCGTCAAGAACGGACTTCAACAACAGCGTTTTGGAATAAGGTAAGCCTAAACACTTGTAGTTTTCATGTTGTAAAAGGTGTATTTAGAGAAAGATCACTCCATTTTGTCTTGTTTGTCATTAGAATGTCTTAGACTTCTAGGAAGGTCAGTCGTGTCCGCACCCTTGACAGATTCCGTGTGACAAATTGGCGACTCCGCTGGGGAATCCATTAATGAGAGAGTCTTTTCCTTTATATGAACTTTGCTTTGAGAAAATCATTTTTATTTTCTGGTTTTTGACTGTGAGAATTAGTATTTGGGTGGCTTAGCTTTAGATTTAGTTAGATTTGGTTTTTCTTCATTTTTCCAGAAGGACGCACCCTCTTAGTACTGCACAGTGCGTCTTTGGACGCGCTGTTGCCGTCTGCACAGAGCGGGGCCGCACCTGTGACAACGGGTTGCCTGCGTCTTCCTGTAAAACTTAAGAAAATTCCATTTTTGCTTTAAATTGCTTTTAGATTTTGTTTTTCCTTAGTGTTTTCTGCCCAGATCCTTTAGTACCCTGTCAAGAATTTTCACCTGAACTAGTTTTGTGAGCTTTGAGTGTTTTAGTGGTTTTCAACGAAGTTTAGACCTAGGGTTTGATTTTTGGAAAGGCTTTGTAGTGACTTTGATAGTAGAAAGTTGTCCAGCCTTAGATCTCTCTGGTTAGTCAACCTTCTTAGAAGTCGGGCCTGTCGTAAAGTCTCCTTTTGTGAGCAACTTGCCATTTGAGTTGTTTTGGGTCAAATTTCGAATTACTTGTTTATAAAGTATTGATTTCCATTTTACAAAAAGAACAAAAAGATTAGAGTTTTGTTTTGGCTAGTTTTTGATTCTGCAATAAGCTAGTCCTTGATTTGATTGTGATCAAGTAAAACACCTTAGAAATAATCATTGTTAGTTTTGGCCTCGTTAAGATTGCTTAGAGTAAATTTGCCTTTAGTTTGCTTATGAGTGCATTTTCATAGATTTTAAGAGTTGTTAAGATTGATTTTTGGTTATATTAGATTTATTTGCTTTATTAAAAGAAAAATACAAAAACATCTTCTTAAAAAGTCTTGTTTCAAGTAGCTTTTTGTTTTCAAAAGAAGAAAAGAGTTTTTTCGTGCATGTAAAGAGAAGTTATGTTTTTATGCTTGGAAAAGAAAAACGAATTGTTTCTTTGATTGTCTTCAATTAAGAAGTTGCTTTTATAAAGATTGCATTCTCTCAACTTTTTAGTTAAGCAATTCATCGAAAAAGTAAAGTAGTGGATAAATCATTCTAGGTGCATTTTGTAGTGGTTTCGAGTCGAGTCAACACACCACTAGTTTCACTTCCATCACCTTTTGACTTAAGAAACAACCTTAAAAGTAACGCTTAAATTAAAATCAATCTAGTAATCTTTATTTTTCTAGGGCTCTGAAGCACCAACATAGCTTAGGCTAGGGTCTTGGAGTAGGTGAGTACTTAACTCTCCAAGACTACAAAACCAAACAGATAGTCTATCTTGAGTAGAACAAATCCAATTGTTTCAGTTACATTCTGGGAAAGCTCCTCTTAAAGGAGAAGCACGAGCTCGTGTCCGAACCAGTGAGGGGATCATTCCTCCCTCGTTGGGAACGACGCCAGGCAGTACGTATTACAAACGGTAAACCTCGGATTAACCATTGTCGAGGAGCCAGGGGTCACTTATCGGTAAACCTTGGATTGTTGTCAAGGAGCCGGTAAGGGGATTGGAGCTTGCTACTCTGCCCTTGCGTGCTGTCGGAGTTTAGACTGTTCCCCCAGGTGTAATTGTTGTGATTGGTAACCTTAGTGGCCATAATATCTAGGATTCTACCCAAGGTGACGGTGGAGGGAAGGTCCCACTGTACCTGGAGCAGACGTCGGTTATACTCACTTGGATTTTCTGGGGGGTTCGCTTCACTTCGAGACGGTTAAAGTGGAGGAACTTGGTCCAGTCTATTCATTAAGCAGGTTGCCGGGGTAACTGTTCCACCCACTATTTCTGTACTGAATCCTGCGAGGTTGGGCCTAATCACCAACTAGCGCTTTTGGTCCGGAAGACTACTGTTTGTGTGTGGTTTGACGCTCTAGATTATTTAGGCGTGTGCTTCAAATTTGATTGGTTCTTTAGAAGACTTTAGGTGGTTTGATTTGAAATTTTTTACTTTGTTTTCGTGTGTTGTAGTTAAAATCTTTAATTGTGGCGGAATTACCGAGACAGTCCCGTAGACTTCGGGGCAAGTCTCCTGAGATTGTTACCGGAATAGATTTGTTAAGAAAACTCCGTAAATCGCGGGGTGAATCTCCTGAAGACATTCCGGGTCATTTAGAAGGGTTAAAGGTCCTTGTAACTCCTCCTAGTGGCAGTAGAGTAGGATCACCTGAAGAAGGAGAATCTTCCTTGGTAGTCCATCCAGATTACCAAAGTTTAGAAACAGGTTACAATCCCGAAGCTGTTACAGTTTCCGAGCTTGCTGGTAGTTTTTCATCTGCCAGTGAAACAGGCGAAGAACCTGAAATTTCAGAACCTGTTACTCCAACTCCTAGTGTTCCTGATTCACCAAGAATAGAAAGAATTATCACCGAAAATCTTCCTGTTGGATTAATTGCTATAGAAGAACTTGTTCCAGAGGAAGAAATAGGCGTTTCTGATTCTGAAGATCTAATTACCCTTGATCTAAGGGAGCGTGAATCCATCTTTTACAGTCCTCCTAGAAGTGAATCTTGGTACCTTGCATTAACCAATTTTTTAGACAACTCAGTAGGTTTTTCTACACCTCGTACTCCGGTTCCACCTAGAGGAATTCATTCTCCTGTAAATATGTCTGGTCAGTCATCTGTGTTTTCACAAAGTCCTGAATCATTTTTACATGGCGGTCCTTCTGTTCCTACTGGGTATCAATCACTTTCTGGTACCTTTGCGGGAGCATCTCCTCAACCCATTGATCATGGGTTATTAGTTGGAAACAGTGGTAATGTACCATTGAGTATAGGTGAAGTTTATATGATGTCAGGTTCAACTCCCATTAACCAACCTCAAGGTGGCCAATTACCGCCTGGGGGGCAACCTTCGTTAATGCCTGGGGGGCAACCTCAAGGTACTTCATTCGTGACTGGGGGCAACCTCAAGGGTATCAACCCCAGCCTCAATATGTACCCCAAAGTCAACCTCAGTATCAGTATCAACCTCAAGGATGGCAACCTCAAGGATGGCAACCCCAAGGGTATCAACCCCAAGGGTATCAACCTCAAGGATACCAACCTCAAGGTCAAGGTCAACCCCAGTATTCGTATTTACCTCAAGGTTATCAACCTACGGGTCAATACCCTGGTCAAGGTTATCAACCACCTCAAGGGCAATCATATGGGACTGCACCTTACAGTTATCAACCCTATCCTCAATACGGCTATGGATCTCAGTATCCTCAACCTGTTACGAGTCAATACCCTGGAATGTTAACATGGGATCCGTCACAGGGTCAACAGATGTCGCAACCAAGTATACAGTCGGTACCTCAAGCAGGACAACCTGCAGTTCCTGGTCCACCCCAGCAACCGCAACCTGTCCAGTCAAGTGTTCAGACCCCTGTAACTTCTGTAGTTACTCAGCCGCCAATTGCACCTGGTACTCCACCTCACACGGCTGCAGCAACTACCGCTTCATCTACCATGCTTACTTCTGGAGTATCGGCAGCTCCGGTTTCTACTGTCCCTGTAACCACTCCTCAGACATCTGTACCGTTGTCTGGACCCACGGTTCAAACCACAGTCCAGATGCCTGCAGGCCAACCTGGTACAAGTACGGTTGTTACTACTCAACCTCAATTTGTTCAACCTCCGTACCAGGGACAGTATCAACCTGGGCAAGCTGCCCAACAACCGGTTTACCAGTATCAACCGTATCCTGGGTACACTTATCAACCACCTCAGCAACCCCAGTACGGTCCGGTTAATCCTGGTTTTCCAGGAGGATATAATATCCCAAATGCGACTCCTGTTCCTAGTTATCCTGGATATCCTCCTCCTGGGGCTGGTATTGTGACTCAGAGTTTTAGAGATCCTAACCGGCAGTTACCGTTTATTGCGACTTTAGATTTACCCGACTTGACGCGCCTAACGAACGATCCAATTCAATATCTTCCGTTCTGGCCGCCAATGCCAAATAAGTTGCCCAGCGATATACCCAAGTTCGAAGGTAAGTCTGGAGAGGATCCGTCTAATCACGTGATGACTTACCACCTCTGGTGTGCATCAAATTCCATCTCAGATGATTCCATCCGCTTACGTCTTTTCCAGCGTACACTCATTGGTCTCGCAGCCAAGTGGTACATTGAGTTACCACGGGCCTCTTTTTACAACTTTAGCCAGTTAGCTACCTCGTTCTTAACTCATTTTCAGTTACCAGTCAGATACGATAATGGTACAGAATTATTAACTTCGCTAAAACAATCGACATCCACGTACATTTCTGATCACATCCATGAGTGGAGACGTCGAAGGAGATTAGTGAAAGTTTTTATCCCGGACCAAATCTTAGCTGAATGGTTTGTCAAATCATTATTACCAAGAATTACTGAAGATGTAGCTAAGGCCGGAGTAGTTACTGAGGAGCAAGTCATTGCTCAGGCACAATACCTTGACTTAGTTTACACTCAGTCGGGTACGTTACACGAGAAAATTCCGGATCTTCCAAAGTCAAACCAAATCGCTGCTGCTCCTTCGGGATCTCATGCCGCTGATGGTATGATCGGTATCGTGACTACGAAGAGTAAGAAGAAGTCTTCCAAGACCTCCAATACTCCAATTATCACTTTGCCTGATTCTCCGACAGGAGAGTCTTCTCCTCCTGAACTTACCGCCGACATTCACGCTGTAGAGTCATCTACGGCCAAATCCAAAAACGGTGGAAAGAAGAAAGGAAAGAAGAAGGCTAAAGCAGACAAGGCTCCAAAGGAGAAAACGGAAAAGTCGGAAACCAATGACGAAAAGCGCAAACCTCGATATCCTTGTCTTATTTGTGAAGAAGATCATTTTACGAGAGACTGCCCTCATCGGGCCGAGGTAGTGAAAATAGTCAAAGGTTCTCCCACTCCTGCTGTGTTAAAAAATCCATTTCCAGAGCAGGAGAATAAGATGATAGGTTCTTCTTCGAATGCCAGTGAAGAACCCATTTTGATGATGTCTCATGTCAGGATTGCGACTCGATCGCAAGATTATGGTAGTAAGGCTCCTGTTGATGGTAAAGAAGCAGAATCTTCTCACTCTAACCCATCAACCTCAGCTCCTGGTTCCGATCCACTACAGATCGAAAAACCTAACCCAGACTTAGTGATTAAGCCGCCCGCCAAGGGTGTACTTCGAAGGTCTGCTTTCAATCCACATGCGAGAGCAGCCCAGAATTACAACATTGTTGAAGACTTAGCTGTTTCACCTTCAGCAATGTCGGCACTCGAAGTGCTGCAATCATGTCCAGCGCAACGAAAATTGCTTTTGTCGGCTATTGGAGCTGTCGATGTTCAGGACCCGAACCTAATGATCTTTGATCTAGAAAGTAGTACACCGCGTCTCCCCCATCAAATGGCTTTCCAAATTCCAGTGATAGTCAAAAACAGGCCTATTCATCGGACTGTGATTGATGAGGGAGCTTCTACGTGTATTATGTCGATTCAATGTTGGAGATCGCTTGGTTCTCCTTCGTTGAACCAATCCCCCACCATCCTTAAGGCCTTTGATGGCCGTGGGTTCCGTCCGTTTGGTATTCTACAAGAATTGCCTATAGGGGTCGAAGGTAAAACCGTTAGTCTGGATGTGGAAGTGGTTGATGCCCCTCTAGACTACAACCTTCTTTTGGGTCGAAGTTGGTCATATGCTATGACAGCGGTCGTTTCATCGGTCTTCAGAGTCATTAAGTTTCCACATAACGGTAAGATCGTGACTATTGATCAGCTGACATACTTTTCATCCGACCCAACCTCTTTAGAAACTATCCAGCATGTTGGTAAAACGACAATCCCTTATAGGGACATTGGTGTAGGTTTAGTTAAGGATTCCGGTTTACTGGGAACTTTTCCTCTCCCTCCACTCAATGCAGACCCTTCGTTTGCAACAATTCATATGATCACGTCAGAAAACATTATTTATGATGATCCTTGGTATGTTCCCTCTGACTCTGAGCTAGACTCACTCGGTGATGTTATGCCGTTGAGTCCGTATGAGATTGCTTATGAAGCTCTTATGTCTTTTACCGACTTTCATTCAACCGACCAAATGAATGTGGTCAGTGAAGAGTCACTTTTCACCTCACCCTTAGAACGGATAACGTTTCCCGAAGAAGTGTCATCTGACGAACAACTTCGCGAAATCCTAAGTGTAGATGATCTACCATGGGAAGATCTCCATCACAGATCTTCGTTTTTACCTAAGGATGATGCATTTGAAAATGATTTTTCATCTATCTTTACCGCTGAATATGTCAAAGACGCTCAGGATCCAACGAAACATTCTGATTCAGAGCTGAATTTAGGGAATATTTCTCGTACTATTCCCATTGATATTTCAGTGAAGCCCGGAATCGAGGAGAACATTCATATAGGTGCCGCATGTACTGAAGAAGAAATCCAAACTTACAAGGCCCTATTCCAAGAATTCCGCGACGTGTTTGCCTGGTCTTACGAGGAAATGCCGGGAATTGATCCTGCCATTGTTGTTCATGAAATCAAAACCTACCCGGATGCTAAACCCATTCGGCAACGGTTGCGTCAGATTCACCCTCGAAAAGCGGCTGCGATTAAAGCAGAAGTCGAAAAGCTGTTGAAAGCAGGTTTCATTTATCCGATCCCGTTAACGGATTGGGTATCGAATATTGTTCCCGTCAATAAAAAACAAGGAACAATAAGAATCTGTATCGACTATAGGGATATCAATCGAGCTTGTCCAAAAGACAACTATCCTACGCCTTATATCGATCAAATTATTGATGATTGTGCCGGAAGTGAGATGTTTTCCTTCATGGATGGTTTCTCAGGCTATAATCAAATCAATATTCTACCTGCCGATCAACCAAAAACGGCATTCATTTGTCCATGGGGGACATTTGCTTATTGCAAATTACCTTTTGGACTTAAGAATGCCGGGGCCACTTTTCAACGGGCGATGTCTTATGCATTTCATGACATCAAGCACATTGTGCAACCCTATCTCGATGATTTGCCTGCTCATTCTTTACAACGAGCTGATCACCTTGTCCACCTACGAGCAATCTTTATGAGGTGTAGGCATTATCGAATTCGGTTGAATCCCCACAAGTGTGTTTTCTGTATAGAAACAGGTCGATTGCTGGGATTTGTTGTTTCAAAAGCCGGCATTCGCGTCGATCCCTCGAAAGTCGAGGCTATCATCAAATTGCCTCCTCCTTCGAGTTTGCGCCAACTCCAAAGTTTGCAAGGGAAAGCGAACTTTTTACGCCGATTCATCCCAAACTACGCCGAGGTCACTAAAGGTTTTACACGGTTGTTGAAACAGAACGCACAATTCTTTTGGGACGAGATTGCCCAACAATCTTTTGATGCACTGAAACACGCGTTGACCCATGCACCGTTATTGCATCCTCCCAACTACAACCAGGACTACTTCTTATACCTCGCAGCTTCGCATTCCACCATTGGAATGGTGTTAGTTCAAGAAGATGAATTCAAAGCAGAGCATGTGATATATTATCTTAGTAGAACCTTAAATCCCACTGAGTTAAAATATTCGCATGTGGAGAAATTGGCCCTGGCAGCCGTTCAAGCTGTCCAGCGTTTTCGTCACTACATTCTTCTCCGCAAGACTACAGTTATTTCGGATTGCAACCCTATGATTTATATTTTGACAAAACAACTGCTAGGGGGCAAGTACTCTAAATGGATTGTTATCCTGCAAGAGTTCGACTTGGAGTTCGAGAAGTCCAAGTCTAAGAAATCTTTAGTTTTTGCGGAATTGATGTGTGATTTCCCGAGTGCTGACACAGAGACTGTGGCAGAGGAGTCCATTGCGGACGAATCTTTGTTTCTTATTAGCACTTTAGATCCGTGGTATGGGGATATAATCATCTATCTCCAAACCCAAACCTTTCGGCCTGAAGCTTCCAAGGAAGACCGTCGAAAAATTCGGTTTCGATCCCAGCAATACAGAATTATTGGAGATACACTTTATCGCCGGGGGGCAGACTTAGTTTTTCGACGTTGTTTAACTCACGAAGAGGCTGAGAGAGTTTTGAATGATTGTCACTCTGGAGCATGTGGCGGTCATATGTCTGGGTATGCCACAGCTCAGAAGGTGTTGCGCGCTGGCTATTTCTGGCCGTCTATGTTTAAAGATTGTATCCTTGCTGTCAGAACATGCCACAACTGTCAAGTGTTTGATCGAAAGATGCGCGCTCCACCTGCTCCTCTCCACCCTATAATTGCCGCTGGTCCATTCGCCAAATGGGGCATTGACTTTATTACTTGTAACCCTCACTCGGCCGGGGGGCATGCGTATATCATCCTCGCGGTTGATTATTTTACAAAATGGGCCGAGGCGATGCCTACATTCGACGCAAGCGGCAAGACAGCTGCAGTTTTCGTATTCAATCATATCATAACTAGGTTTGGTGTCCCACAAGCAATCATTACTGACCATGGGAGCCATTTTCGAAACGTCATGATGACTGAGCTTACAAGCCAGCTTGGTTTGCGCCACGATAGCTCTACTCCTTATTATCCGCAAGCCAACGGTTTGGTTGAGTCAATCAACAAAGTTCTAGTCATCATGATTCGACGGATCATTGGTATCCATCGAACGAATTGGCATAACATGTTATTTTCGGCGCTATGGGCATATCGAACTTCAGTGAAAAATTCAACAGGTTTCACCCCTTTCCAGCTAGTTTATGGCTTAGAAGCTGTGTTACCTATTGAATGCGAAATCCCATCACTTCAAATGGCTGTCGAATTACTTCCAGCTACTTCCGAAGAGGAGAAACGGTTATTATACTTGGCTAAATTAGATGAGACTCGACGTGACGCTACTTTAGCTATCGAGACTCACGCGAAACGAATGAAAGCTCAGTACGATAAAAATGTAACCCCTCGAAGTTTTTCGGAAGGAGACCTAGTACTATTATATGATCAAGCTAACGATAAGCTAGGTGCCGGAAAATTCGTTCCCATGTGGCATGGGCCCTACATTGTAAAGCGAAAGCTAGCAAAAGGGGCTTATGAGTTAGTTGATTTTGATGGGGACTCTTTGGGTAAACCCAGAAATGGACTTTACCTAAAGAGGTATTATGCTTAAAATGATGGGTATGGAGAAATTTTTAGATAGGTTAGATTTTCTTTCTAGCTAGCAAGTGTGTTAGTTTAGTCAGTGTGCTTAGCTTAGCAAGTGTGGTTTTTCGTCATTATTCTGGCTTATCTTGGTTTTACTCTTGATATTGTAGATGTCGACGCCTCTCCAAACATACATTGGATTTGCTGATGGTGCTTGTCGTAATACACGGAATATCTCTTCCGCAGCTTGGGTTATCTATTCGCCCTCTGACGAGTTAGTTTCTATGCATGGGGTAAGCCTCGGTCAAACAACGAATAACATTGCAGAATACAGTGCAGTGGTTGAATTATTATCCGAATCTATTTCATTTGGAATTCGACGTTTGATAGTGAGGTTAGATTCTGAACTTGTTGTATTACAGCTTAATAGAGTTTATGCCATTAGAAATCCTGTGTTATTAAGGTTGTTTTTGAGAGTGCGTCTCTTGGAACGTGAATTTGATTACATTGAATATCAACATATTCCAAGGTCTTTGAATACATTAGCAGATGCAATTGCTTCTCGAATGTTGGACAGACATTTACGATAATCATGCAAGTAAATTTAAAAACATTTCATCACATATGTTAAACAAGATAAGCCGGTAATAGTGATATATATAGATAGAAGTGTGTCAAAAAATATATACATCGTCTTCGATCATAGGTTTAAAACACCTTATGATCGGCAAAATGATAGTACAAAAAGTCAAAAATGTCACATGTGACTACAAAAGTGACTAGTCAATCACTGGTGGTGCTCTCTGTACGACACCACTGCGCGGGCTACCTTACGCAAAAATCTCCTAAACGGTCCAGGGACCGCGACTACGAAGCGCTGAAGCCTGATAGGAATGTCGTCCATAGTAGTCTCAGGTATATCTGCCGTGAGACGCTCTAGATCATGCTCCAACTCAGCTAGTACTTCTGCTGTCGCGTCCTGTGGGGCCGGTACCGGTGCAGCTGGATGTAGTCTATCATAAGGCCGGAGGTTGGCTGGACGCTGTGGACCAACATCTGCATTTTGAAAAAGTTTACTATTAGTTTTGAGACGATATATATAAAAAATACAAAAAATACATAACTAGAAAACTTGTGAAAATAAAAGTACCTCTGTCGTCCCATTGTTCTCCCTGTGGAAGAACCATGTCCGGATCACCTCTGAAATCCATTCCGGCATACGGAAAGTCCTGTATCACAAAAAGCTGGCCCTCTAACCAGTCAAAATAACTATCTGAGAATCGAACTACTGTCGCGCCCTCGTCAGGATGCCGGGCCATCACCGCAACCCATCGTATCAGCTTTGGCTGCTGAGGACCCAAGATATCAACAGTGAGTTGCTGAGGGATCAGCATTGGAATTCTCTCCAAGGCAAAGCTCACGACTATAGGCCCATATCCAAAAGTCTTTAGTCGTCCGTTCTTTGCCTTGGTCAGTTGGCTCTTCATATGAGCCGACACAGCTTCACACCAGTTGAAAATGGTGCCTTGGTAACAGTCAATTGCCATCCGCATTTGGGATCCGGAAGCAATGTGTAAAGCGGCCGCGCCGCAAATTCTGGTAACCGTGAACGCTATGACTTTGAGTTCCGGTAGAGTGATGTGTTTTATCTCTATGCCTTTTGAATGGTGAGCCCCAGGTGTGCACCAATTCTCGCGGAGACTATCAAGGGATTGGCCACCCGGCCTAGTCCCCGCAAGACTGAGTTGCTCACCTCTGTTTGGCAAGCCAGTGAGAAAGTATACATCCGAGGGCTCTATCTCGAGCTGGTGCCCTCCTATGTAAAAGCATTGTTCTTGTACGTTCCATCGCTCAACCAGCCATTCCAAGAATCTTACCTGGCCCCTCATGCCCGGTATGGTCCAATATTTGTATAATCCGCATGCTCTTAGGGCATCCAGGGAAGGTTGATGATTTATTGCAGCTTCATCTTCCTCTACATGCTCTCTTTCTCTCCAGTCTAACATGATTAATGCCCTGCATATCAAAAATAGCAATTAGAAATTAATTTGGGAATTTTTGGTGGTTTTTTGAGAGAGTTGGGGTTTTGAAATGCGCGTTTCTCGGAGGACGCACCCCGGCTTTGTAGCACAGGGCGCCCGGACGCAGCTGGCCTGAAGGCGGGCTGCGTCTTCCGACCGTTTTCCCGTATGAGAAAAAGTCGGGGGACGCAGGTCACCCGAAGGGCACCTGCGTCCGCCGAGAGGCGCATTCCAAAACCAAAACCCCCCCAAAAAATGAAACTAAAACCTAAAAATTGATTCTAAACGGATAGAAATGCAGAGTAGGATGTGTAAAATACCTGGATGAGACGGCGTTCGATTCCGACGGTCAGATTTTCCGCAGCGACCACGGGAAGTTTCTTGTCAAAAGCTCCTTTTTCAACCTCAACAGTGAAACGGTAAAAATGACATGGTAAAAGGTCTTTTTATAGGTTTTTTGGATGAATTAGTTCATTTTTTACCATGAAAAGATGTTTTTGAATGTATTTTTGCCTATTTTAAACAGGTATGAGTAATGTGTCGCTTTTGTGCAGGACAAAGGGATTTCGAGGGAAATTGTAATTTTTCACAAACAAAATTTCAGAGTCATCTTTTAAGCCCTTTTCTGACTCCTAAAACATGAAAAGATCGCCGAGTGTTTCTTTTTCACTCGTTAAAACGGAATTAAAAGACGGTCCCCTTTTAGCTCTTTTCTGACCGCAAAATCAGGAAAAGATTGCCGGGTTTTTGTCGTTTCGAACTCGATAAGGAAATAAAACGACGTGTCCTTGATCGCTTTTTACTTTTCAGGTTAACGACACTATTATGAAAGTACTCCTTGGTCGCAAGATCAAGCGGTTCCCCCAGGTATTATTTTATACTTTTTCGGGCTTGAGGGACACAAATATACGAAAAAGTTCAACGTGGAGTCTCCTTTAGTTTTTTCAGACTCTCTAAAATTGAAAAACGCCGAGTTTCTCCTATACTGGGCTCGTTAAACTTTTACAGTAGAGGACCTGTTCAATTACAAACAGGAACGAACCACTCCTTCCTAGGGTTCGAATTTAAACTAGGTTGGACTCGTCCGAAGGATGAGCTTATAATCAAGCATATGTTATCCTCCTCAAGCTTGTTAAAAATAAAGAGGTACTTGCCAGAAATGGTGGGGGAAAAAAGAGAAGAATGAACCTATTTGTCACCTTTTGTCTCAGAAGAAACTTTATTACCGCTCTTGAACACGACACTTTTCATTCACCTGGGTTGGGAAATCTTTTACCTCACAGTTGACCAAATCACTTTGAAAGTCTTTAACCGGGTTCCAGGGGTTAACTTTGAGTTATACGTCACCAAGCCATCTGTTGTGTCGTTATGTGTTCAAGAGGTCTGCAAGCAAAAACTTTCATCTGCAAAATACTTGTCATCCATTTGACCATCCCTGAGTCAGTCCTTACAGCAACATTTCTTCAACTTGAACAATGATTTCGTGTTGCGGGCTTGCCTGCAACGGGTCGCTTTCTATCGACATCGACGCATTATCTAGAAAGATGACTTAGGAATCGACAGTACCTTGAAGTCTGCATGCAGGTTTCTCGCCTTTGACGTCAGTTTACATCATTGACTTTCGATCAGAGGATTCCGTGAAGTGTTCGACATCAAAACATCTATTCACATTTCACGGGTTGTGCTTGGTACTTTGAGAACCATTGACATTACTGGTGGTTTCTCTCACGCTTGTTAACAGTTTACATCATTGACTGGTAATCAAGTGGTTTCTACCATGTTCGACATCGAATCATTTAATCACATGGCTAGAATCGTACCAATTCGGGAAGTAGAAGTGAAGACCCTGGATCTAGTTTCTACCATCCAGGCTGCGAGGAGTTTTGTATTCATTATCTATGTAGACTAATCATAAACAGATGGCTGCGTCCATACTGTGTCTACAAAAGTCTATAAAAATGATGTACTGCAAGATCATTCCTGTATCAGAATAGTTAGTCCATTAGTTAAAGTTTTGAATCTGAGTATGGGAATGCCTACCTCAGTGATGATATAATCTTATCCATGTATTTTGTGTTGAAAATTGCAGGTTCCAACCAGGCCATCCACAAGGCAATCCTTGAAATGATAAAGCGCTTCACCCTTCCTAGAATTACAAAACCCTATTCTATTCCAGGCTTCGCACTTTAGGGGGCAATCTGTTACACTAAAAAATGTCACCTTGACTACTTACAGTTAGTATGGCTCAAATCAACAGTCATGCTACCCTCTTAGGCAAGTCTCATGCCTCTGTTATCCATCTCAAACTCAAAGAAGAGAGAAAGTCTTGTAAAAACTATGTTTATCTCTGGGGTCGCAGGTTCTCTCTAGCCTTACCTGCGGGGACGCTGACCATGTTCACAAAATCTGCGTCCATGGACGCTCTGTATGTTAAGGGACAGGTGCGTCCCTCTGTAAAAGGCAAAATGCGCGAGTTTTATCTTGAAAAAGTTACTTGTGGTTACTTCTAGAACATTCTAGAGGTCGGTTTGATGAAATGGATGCGCCTCCAGTTGGTTCATGTATCTCTATTAAGGGGGAACTTATCCCATCAATAAGGGAGCTATCCCACCCATAGGGGGGGATGATCCCATTGATAGTGGACCTGAATAACCTCTTTACAGCACTATAAATAAAGGCATTGAGCCAGAAGGAGAGGAGGTTGGAGCTATACATTTTCTTTGGGTAAATGCTGCAGGATTTAGGTCTTCCATTAGAGCCTTTGTGAGGAGAGATTGTCTTTACTTGATTCTACTTGGAAGAGGGTGAGCTTTGTCAAAGTAGAGGAAAACCCTTGATGGACCCTGGGAGGAACTTGCACAACACCAAGGCCAGGTTGTAAGAGTTTCTTTGTTTCGTTATTAATACAAACTGGTTTATTTTTCTCAATAGCTTGTGTTAATGAGTTATTTCATGTGTTCCTTGGTCTGCATGTTGAATATATGTTTTATTATATGAAATGCAAGTGCTTGGTAATTGTTTGATTGTTTGTGGTTGCAGGAATTGACTTGAAGGAGGAGCTCATCCGGATCGTCAAGAACGGACTTCAACAACAGCGTTTTGGAATAAGGTAAGCCTAAACACTTGTAGTTTTCATGTTGTAAAAGGTGTATTTAGAGAAAGATCACTCCATTTTGTCTTGTTTGTCATTAGAATGTCTTAGACTTCTAGGAAGGTCAGTCGTGTCCGCACCCTTGACAGATTCCGTGTGACACTAGTGGCATTAGAAAGAGGACTCAGAGGGCTACCGCAAAAAGCAATTTCAAACCTGAGAGATCGGCAATTACAGAGATACAATAGATTCAATATTGAGCTTCTACAAAGCGAAAAAAAGTGTGTAGTCTTTTTAAAATTTTGCATAAGTTTGGGTTGAAAAATTAGTTTGAAGTTCAAAGGGCATAGTGAAGCATAATTATCATTAATTGATGCCATAAAGAACGAAAATGGAAACACCTAGTAAGAAACCTGAAAGCTCTAGCATGACTCACGAAGAAGAGGAAGAAATGAAACATGATATATCAAAATTACGAGACCAAGTGCAACAAATTTCACTCTCACAAAAGGTAACATAAGTTAAGATTGATGGTTTAAAGAAAGGTGTGGAAGCTAAGATGAAGGGCATGGAAGCTAATATGAATGGCATGCAAGCTAAGATGGATGGCATTGAAGCTAAGATGAATGGCATGGACGCTAAGATGGATGGTATAGAAGAAAAACTGAAATGTGACATGGAAGACTTGAAGATAGATTTGACTAAGTTGCTATAAGAAATTATTACTAATGGTGAAAGGGTAGTAAAGGAAACTCGTGATGAGAACAAAAGAAATGTTAATCATGATTTCATAGACTCTAACGTTGGATTGAAGACTCGCCATTTTCCAAAGATCGATATGAGGAAGTTTGATGGCAAGGATCCTGTAACATGGATACTATAGATGGAACAATATTTTGATCTCCATAATGTGAAAAACACAAAAAAGGTACGCATTGCAACTTTATATTTGGAACCAAATTATTTTTTATGGTATCGATGGCTTTGCTCTCATAAACAAATTGTCACTTGGAAAATTTTTATGGAATAAATGATAGCACATTATGAAGATACAAAAAGAAACACTTTGTTTATCCAATTGATAAACCTCAAACAAAAGGGTTCAATGATGGAGCACATTGAGGACTTCCAAAAATTTAATATAAGGGTAAAAGATATTCTAGAGGAGCATAGGATTGATGTGTTCATAGGGTCTTTAAAGGATAACATCCAACATGAGGTTCACCTTTAGGAACCTGACTCATTGGAGAAGGAATTTAGGTTGGCAAAAAAAATGGAAAGCAAAATTATGGCAAAAAGGAAGCCTGCCACTACAACTATAAGGATGGAAGTGTTGTTTCCCCTAGCCTTCCATAAGCTAAAAGGTTGACACCCCAAAAACTGGAAGAAAAAAGAGAAAAAGGCCATTTTTATAGTTGTGATAGAAAATACACTAAAGGTCATAAGTGTGCTGAGAAGAAATTATTTTATATAGATTGTGAAGAGGAGGAAGAAAAGGAACAAGGAACATCAAAAGAAGAGGATATACACCAAGAACAAACCCTAGAGAAAGACGAAATGAATTCGACCATATCTTGTAATGCATTGGTCGAAATTACCACTCCTTAAACTATCAAGATAGAAGGACATATCAAGAAGAAAAAGGTAATAATGTTGATTGATTCGGGAAATACCCATAATTTTATTCATTGTAAGATAGCCAAGGAATTGAATTTGTTCCTATATCTAGCACGAGAGTGTCAAGTGATGGTTGCAAGTGGAGGAACCATAAATTGCTCTGGAAAGTGCCATAATATCAAGCTATCCATGAGAGAATATGCATTGAATAGCCCAATTCTTTCCATTCCAATGGGTGGTGTTGATGTTGTACTAGGAGTCTAATGACTACAATCTTTGGGTACAATAGCTTTTTAATTTCCAAGAACTTTTCATGAATTTTCTTTAGAAGGAAAGGAAGTTGAATTAAGAGGTATCATAGGGAAACTAGGAAAGATAATCAACTCTAATGGAATGATAAAGCTTCTAAAGAAATAATGACAAGGCGTAATTGCACAATTATGTTCACTAGAGGTTCCCACATTGAAATCATGTATTTCTCCATATCTCAAAAAAGTCTTGGACAAGCATTCCAAGGTATTTGAGACTCCCAAAATTATCCCACCTATTCGTGATCATGATCATGCTATTAATTTGATTCCAGGAAATGTTCCTCCAAACATTAGGCCTTACATATATCCCTATGCCCAAAAGAGTGAAATTGAACACATGGCTATAGAAATGCTAGAGGCTGTTATAATTCAATCTAGTCAAAATTCTTTCTCTGCTCTAGTAGTATTGGTGCACAAGAAGAATGGATCATGGTGCATGTGTCCAAATTATAGGGAGCTCAACAAGCTCACTATTAAAGATAAATTTCCCATTCCTGTCATTGATGAACTATTGGATGAATTGCATGTATAAATTTACTTCAGCAAGTTGGATCTTCATTCAAGATATCATCAAATCAGAATGAAGACTGAAGACATTCCGAAAACAACATTTAGAACTCATGAGGGTCATTATGAGTTTTTGGTCATGACTTTTGGCCTTACCAATGCACCTTCTACATTTCAAAGTGATGAATTCCATTTTCAAACCCTTCCTTAGAAAATTTATGTTAGTGTTTTTTGATGATATACTAATCTATAGCAAGTCTTGGAAGGATCATGTTCAACATGTTGACAAGGTGCTCAAACTAT
Source organism: Pinus tabuliformis (assembly GCA_031772625.1). Taxonomy (NCBI): domain Eukaryota; kingdom Viridiplantae; phylum Streptophyta; class Pinopsida; order Pinales; family Pinaceae; genus Pinus; species Pinus tabuliformis. The sequence goes on from CM062820.1 coordinate 369,816,652, forward strand.
TGGAGGAGAAACAATTATATGTAAAAAGCTCCAAATGTTTCTTTGGAGTACAAGAGGTGGAATATTTGGGTCATATTGTATCTCATGAAGGTGTTAAGGTAGGCCCTAGCAAAATTAAAGCCATTAAGGAATGGAAAATCCTCTCTCAGGTTTACAGGGTATTATCGCAAGTTTGTAAAGAATTATGGGAGAATAGCAACACCTCTAACAAAATTATTGAAGAAGGATGCATTTTTATGGAATCCAGAAGCAACGAAGGCCTTTGAACATCTTAAAGAGTTAATGTGCCAAGCACAGGTCTTAGCTACTCTAGACTTCACAAAAACCTTTATTGTGGAATGTGATGCCTCATGCAATGGAATTGGTGCGATTTTAATGAAAGAAGAAAGACCCATTTCTTTCGAAAGTCGTCCAATCAAAGGAAAGTATTTACACAAAGCTATTTATGAGAAGGAAATGTTGGCAATACTACATGCACTTAAGAAATAGCGACCCTACCTAATGGGAAGACACTTTAAGGTAAAATGGATCATGATAGTCTTAAATACTTTTTAGAACAAAGATTATCTTTAGAAGAGCAGCAAAAATGGGTCACAAAGATGTTGGGTTATGACTTTGAAATCATATAAGAAAAATGGGGGGAAAATGTTGTGGTAGATGCACTCTCAAGAAAGGATGAGGATGTGGAAGCATTGCTTTGTGCCATTTCTATTATCCAACCAGATTGGATAAATGAAGCAAGGGATGAATGGAATAATGACGAAGAAGTGTGGGAACTCATTCAAAAGTTACAACAAGATCCCAACACATCTGATACATTTAGCTAGAAAAATGATTCATTATGGTACAAAGATCTCTTATACCTATGTCAGAATTCCCAACTCAAACAAAAGATTCTTATGGAATTTCACGCCTCTCCCTTAGCAGGGCACTCAGGATTTTTAAAAACTTACCACATGGTTAACAAGTAATTTTTTTGGGATGGCATTAAATCTGATATTCAAAAGTTTGTGGCGGAATGTTTGGTTTTCCAACAAAATAAATTTGAAACAATTAATACCCCAGGTCTATTACAACATTTATCCATTTCAAGTCAACATTGGGAGGAGGTTTTAATGGATTTTATCACAGGTTTACCCAAGTTTGAAGGAAAGAGTGTCATCATGGTGGTAGTTGACAGACTTACCAAGTATGCACACTTTTGTGCATTATATCATCCATTTAAATCCATGAGAGTTTCTACTGCATTTATGGAAACAATTCAAAAGCTGCATGGAAACCCAAAGATTATTGTAAGTGACAGAGATCCCATTTTCACTGGAAATTTTTGGACACAATTATTTTCTTGTCTTGGTACTCAGTCAGCTCATAGATCATTTTATCATCCTCAATCTGATGGGCAAACTGAGATAGTAAAATTTATTTTGGAAGGATATATTCGTTGCTTTGTATCTGATAAACAGACACAATGTGTCAAATGGTCTCCTTTGGCTGAATGGTGGTATAACACTTCCTTCCACATTGCAGCAAAAATGACCCCATTTATGACACTTTATGGATATCACCCACCTTCCATCACGTCATATTTAAGAAAAAATTATAAGGTTAAAGCAGTGGAATATCACATCGAGCATCAACAAAAAGTTCTCCAACTCTTAAAGGATAACCTAACTTTGGCACATAATAGAATGAAACAACAGGCAGATCAACATCACAATGAAACAAATTTTGATATAGGTGACTGGCTATTTCTATGGCTACAACCATATAAACAAATGTACCTCAAGCAAGCTATGAGGGATAATAAATTATCACCAAAGTATTATGGTCCGTACAAAGTGTTGCAAAAGATTGGTACTATGGCATACAAAATGGAGCTTCCTGTAGCTTCCCAAGTGCACCCAGTTTTCAATGTTTCATGCTTAAAGAAGGTTATTGGTGACAAGCTCCCAGTTCAAACAATATTGACATAACTTGACGAGGAAGGAAAAATCATATTGGAACCTGAACTAGTCACAGAAACAAGAAATTGACAGCTGTGAAATCGTTCAATTTCAGAGTATCTTGTCAAGTGGAAGAACTTATCCACTGAAGATTCCCCATGGGAAGATGAGAATTTATATAGAAGCATCCAAAACTACTCAAGCGTTGAGGACAATAATTTTTTGAAGGAGAGGGGAATGTTATCTCCCTATAATACTAGTGATTCCCCCATCACTATTGTCATTGTAGCTCTTATTGTTATTGTTGCGTCCCTATTATCCCCATATTGTTATTATTGTGCCCCATAGAAGCCCACTATTGTTATTGTTTTTCCCTTATATTATTATTGTTATGTCGGCTTTGATTATATTGTGACCCCTTAGACTCCTATATATAGAAAGGAGGTTTTCTCATTTGTATCATCCAAGAATTGTTCATTTGTGTAATGTAAAGGAGGTTTCCCCCTCGAAGAGGATGATTTCTAAGGTGTTGATCTTTATTTTCTATCTTTTTGTGAGTTGGTTTCATAACATTGAAAACTTCTTTTAACACTATAGTGCAAAATTTTGCAGTTTATACTTGACACCATAGCACCTTACCAAGTAAAAATGATAAAAGAACAAAACAACTCTCTGAAATTTGTTTAACACTGCCAAGACCTTGCTTGACTGAGACATTAATGAAAGGAGTAGCTTTATTTGGTTGAGCAATATGAGTAGAGGCAAGCTTGATGATGCACTTTATTAATTTTGACTCCTTAAAGACACCTCCAAATGCAAAGGATTTAAACCCTTAATGTAAGATACTAGGAATAATATTGCAATCTGCCAATGTCACAATATCATTGAAAATTCTAATCTTCCTCTATAGTTTGGACTCTAATACATTATCGTTTAAAAATTTGATATTGGTAAAGCCATCACAAACAACAAATTATATGATGTCATTCCATCATTTATACTCTGCAAACCTTGATGGTCGTCTCCTTCATACCTAAACATTGTTAGCTTGATATTTGTATTACACATGGACCCTAATTTATCTATGAAAAAATGACATGATGAGGAGCATTCTTGGAATGACTACAGCTATAATGATGCCCATCAGATGAGATAAAAAATTGCAAAAGCTACAATGATGGAACCACACCACAAACAACTCCTTTCAAATGATTCATTTTTCCTAGTTCTACAATTTTGTGGTAGACAATGTCATTAGATACAATATTAATAAACAATATGAAATCAAGATATAATATGGACCTGCTCAAAAGTCCACGATTCCAGATATTTAACTCATTCATACACGCCAACACTATAGTGCTTGTATTGCACAACTTGAGCAGTTAATTACTGCTTGTTCAAGAATTAAGTCCTTTCTTTGTTCTCAACAGAATTAGGTGACATGTACATTCTCTTCTGAATTGTTGACAATGCTTGTTCCTTGTCTTGCCTTGGAGTAAAATTAAAAATATCATGTAGAAATGAATTCACCTGAATTTGCTTCTGAAATCCACCTCCAAGATAATGTATTAGCATATTCAGTTGGATGTTTGGCTCCATGTTTGTATTTCGCACTAGGTTGTAACTTGTGATTATACTAATGAGGAATTTCAACACAACATTAGCTACAAATATCATAGGACTCTCTACGACTGTAACAAATTTCATGAATTCCTTTAGAGTCACTTTCAATTTGTTAATTAAAATCAAGGTTGATGCACTTAAAGATGTAATTAGATGGGTTTTGAAAGGGTGGTCAACAATAGTTTGCTTGCTGGAAAAACTTGCAGGCCTTAGATGCCTTTTCAAAGTATACATTTTTTCCTTACAGGGCCAATTTCTAAAATTGTTGCATGCATAAAATGTTGCTTGGACTAATCATAAAGCATATGTGATTTTTTGGAATAGCGCTGACAATCATCAACTTTGTATATCAATCTTTTTCATTGGTGGAAAGAAAGAAAACCTAAGTATAGCCTCCATGTTCCATTTTGTGCATGTTCAAATAGTGGTATCCAAGTTACCACAACTTTTTCTTCTTTGACCTGGGCATTTTTCTTTACTAGTCTAACTCATGGTCTCTCTACCCTTATGAAATGCATGATTACCATTATGCATTATCCCCCCTACATGTCTCTACTTATTTGGGATAGAGTACCCTTCTATAACCTTCACTCCTGGTTCTCCGTTGTGAGTAAAACACACTACATCTTCAAAATACCTTATCGATTTGAGACAAAAATTCACTGTGTTGGACCACCACTTAGCGCTGTAGGGTTTTGAGAATCATAAATACCTAAGTGACCCTCTATTTTCTACGTGTCATCACTTTGGAGAACTTGATGTCATAGAGGCATGGAGGCATGGTCTATAATGATAAACACTAACACATTTGTTTCTCAAACAATTCAAACCTTTTAAAACTTTACCACAAGGTCATGGCAGGAAGAAAACTAAAAGTGCTTTACGGGGGGCGTCCTAGGTTATAAGAGGCTTTTTTCTTGGGGGTCTTTAATTCTTCACAGGTCGCCATGTTGGATAGATGGTTTTGTTAAAACAATTGATTGCACACCCCCTCACACTATTAAACTTTAGATAGCCTGGGTGTCACGTAATTAAACTAAGACCACTAATCTATGAGTGCCAATACCTTCCATTAACAACTGCTCAAACTTTATTCGTGTGCTTCTACCATTTTTTGTGAATGGGAATAATCCCAGATGTGTTAGGTGGAAGAGTTCAACGATGTTTATAGTCACAATCGTTGTTGAAACATCTCAATGCGTAGAGCACATATAATTTCCCTGATTGGCACCTCCTTTAGCTTTACATGCCACTTACATGAAGCGTTGGTTTGTGACTTTGTAATTGGTGAAATTTGGTCCTTCGTAGCAAGATTGGGCCATAGGTCTAATTTTTTTGAGCACTTTTTTAATATTTTAAATACAAAAATAATTTTATAAAAATATATAATAATATTTTCATAAAATTAGATTTATTTAAAGTTGAAACTTACCATTAAAGATAAACCAACGACTTATATAAATACCATTTCATAATAATTTACTTACACTAGAGAATTTAGTTAGGAAACCAATTGACAAATTTTAATATTTTTTGTAGCTTTCCTCTGATCAAGAAAATGCCACAAGAGGTCCAAGCACATTGATATCAGGTACCATGACTTGAGAGATTATGTGTACAGGAGAATCATGATCTTGCATTACATTCCCATAGAGGAGCATGATGCAAATATTTTGACAAAGCCATTATGAAGAGGAAAATTCAAGTTCTAGAGGAGTAGGATAGGGGTGATGCAGAACCATTTTCTTGCTAAGAGGGAATGTTAAAATGTAGCAAGGAAAATGCTTCATTTTACTTGTGCCTTAGTCAAATAGAGAAATTCGATTTTACACATCAGTGGGATAACGTGAATTGCATTTAGCTGGAGTGACATGGATTTTTTTCATAGTTAAGTCAGTAAATTCTAGTTATAGGCTAGAAGTAGAGTCATGCATGAGTTGATTTCTAAGATCTAGCAATCTAATATACTTATTGTTATTTAAACTCAGTTAACTGATCTCTAGTACTTAGTGGAGTTAGTAGGAGTTTAGTTGAGTATTTATAACAATTCTTAACTCTTTGATCTCTTAGTTAACTGATCATTTTACTAAAAATAGACCTAGTCATGCATGGAATTTGAATTTCCTAGTTGGAGTGGAGGAAAAGGAACATTGTAATTGTCAATTGCACAAGGAAATAAGAGGAAATTTGAGGCCTAAATTGACAAAGTGTTGGTCAAAGCAGGTTAATGAGAAGGAGATCATAATTACAGTGTAGGGTGTGCTTCAGGGTTGAAGCAAGACATTGTAATTGATCCATATTCCCATCTCAATTAATGCAAAGCATCGGAGGGGTTTTTCCCAGTTGGGTTCCCTTGTAAAATCATTTTGTTCCTTGTGTTTTGATGGTTGCATGCGTTTCTATCGTGTGTTTTCCTTTCCACATATTAGGAAGAAATTTGTTTCTCTTGATTTCAATTTGAATTCATTAGAAATAGCAAGTTTCCTACAATTTCTATAAGGAATATCGCCATATAGGGTTGTAGTATGTGATCGGTTGATGATGTAACAAGATATCATCATTACTTCTTCTCAAAAGTTCTTTTCCAATCTAGAATTCAACAACATACTCCTCCCCTTCTCCACAATAGTGCAATTCATATTTTTTACAGTACCTTTTTGATGAGGATTACTAGGGAAAGTGTTCATATGTTTTATGTCGAACCTATTACAATAATACTTGAATGCATTGGAACAATATTGTCCACATTATATGTCCTTAAACACTTCAGAATTTTGTTAGTCTCTCTTTCAATAAAAAAATGAAAATTTTGAAATATCTCAAACACGTCACCTTTACTTTTCATGGGCTAGGCCTAAACCTTCCTGGACACATCATCTTTGAATGTGACAAAATATGAGGTTCCTTCTAAAGACTTAACATTTGATGGCCCAAACACATCAAAGTGTATCAATTCTAATAGATTTTTTTCTTCTTTTCATGACCACCTCTCATAAATGAAACTCTTTTTTTCCTACCATATAAATAATTTTCATGAAGTTCAAGTTTATAGGATTCAAATCTGGCACCATATTTTTTCAAACAAGGATTTTTAGGCCCTTTTTCCTCATGTGACTAAGCGCTTATTCATTAAATCCACTTAATTTCATTCCTTTTCAATAGTAACCACATCTAATATTTCTATTTTTATTCTCAATGTGTATGATATTACTATCTTGAATCCTTTAGCCATAACCATTGACCCTTTACTAATTCTCTAGCCACTTTTACCAAAGCTTGTGTAAAAACATTCATCTAATTGTCCCACATAGATCAAGCTCATACACATATCTAGAATATCCATAAACTCTTTTAACAAGATATTATATCCATACTTCATCTTGATTTGTACATCTCCCACTCCAATAATATTGCAAAATTCACTGTTTCCCAAATGTATTGTACCATAATAACTAGATTCATATGTAAAAAAAAAGTTTTTGCATGGAGTTACATAGTGAGATGCCCCATAGTCAAGTACCAAATAAATGCTATTATTGGAAGTATATAAACATACCCCTCCTACTAAAACAATAAATAAAACATTACTTACTACATATGTCTCCATACTCCTTAACAAACCTACACCAATAGCAACTTAAACCCGCGACTCTGATAATAGATGTTAATAATAAAACAACATAGGACAAAAATAAACATAACTAACACAATCATATAAATTAAATACCTATATACATCAAAACACTTACCTCATGATAAATCTCACATTGTCAAGATTAAATAAAATAAAATAAAAGTAACTAAATTATAACTTTATTTTTAAATTATTATTAGTTATAAAATAATTAATATATGAGTTAAACATATATGCATTAAAAATATGTAACAAAATCTTAATAATTGAGATTCACCCCAAGTCTTTCTCATGGGCATTCTTAACCTATAAATAGGCTTCGTTGCAATACCATGGGTCAACATCATGGCTTACTAATACCACATTCTCCAAAAATCATAACTCATGTTCATATGGCATTTGATACACGTCTATTAGTGCAAAAATAAATAAGGAGTAAAATTCAAATTTATCATAATTTACCAAATTTACGTAGAAAAATCAACAATAGATATACCATACATTCACTCTCTTCTCACTTACACATGCACCTATTTTAATATTTTGATTTAGAGCCTGTAAATAGACTTTGTTATAATACCATGGACCAATAACATAAATTATCAATACCATGTGTTCAAACTTACTACAATAGAATGTGTTATTAATATCATATACTAAAACAATTATAACTCATTTAACTTCTTTTATAACATTCTAAAAATATGAATAAATCAAAATGTTATGTATTTTAGTTTAATTTAATTTCCTCTCACATATAACAATAAATCCAAATAGGAGTTTATGCCAAATGCAAAATTCATCGCAAAAGCTACAAGACAAAAAAAGGCTATATCAACGTCATCTAAATCCAACCATCTACATAATTCGCAGGGCATGGACAGTTTGAATTTCATATTTTCGAATTGGATGAATAAATTTTTACTATCTAAGATTTTACAAAATATAACTGTAGACATGGTTGTGAATAACCTCCAAAATGGAAAACAGAGTAACTTCATTTATACAAATGTTTGAGATAAAATTGTCTCGATAAATTATTAATGGAAAGTAAAAACTAACAACCAATTACTATTTTACAAACATAATCCTGAAGGATTAGTTAACATTCCCCCTTAATCCGAAGGTACATCTGACATGCCAAGTAACATTATGAATTTTTCAAACTTTTCACGTCCAAGTTATTTGGTAAAGATATCTGTGATCTTCTCTGAAGTAAGACAATGTGTCAGATGAATGAATTTGGCCTCAATGTAATGTTGAATCAAGTGATATTTGGTGTTAATATGCTTTCTTCGATCGTGAAACTTGGGATTCTTGGCCAAATGAATTGCAGAAGAATTGTGAGAAAATAATGGAGTTGAAGTTTTTTGTTAATCTTGCAAGTCTTCAAGTATTTTTTGAATCCAGATGATTTATTTTGTAGCTTGAGCTACTGCAACATATTCGACTTTGGTGGTAGAATTAGCAGGAACAAACTGCTTGCGTGATATCCAACTAATGGTTACTGATCCAAGATTCATTAAATAACCAGAAGTAGATCCCCCATTCTCCTTATTTCCATTAAAATCAGAATCTGAGTAGCCAATGAGATGGAAATATGTAACTTCAAAATATTTGATTCCATATGTTTGAGTGCCTTTCAAATACTTGAATGCTCACTTTGTTACATTCCAATGACCTTCACATGGCTGATGCGTGAACCTAGAAAGTATCCCTACAACAAAATATATGTCAAGTCGAGTAGTAGTTATAAAATTCAAACTTCCAACAAGTTGCATGTACGTTGTTGGATCCTAAAATGTACTTCCTTTAATGGAAGTAAGCTTCAAATTTTGTTCGATAGGGGTAGAAAAAGGGTTACAATCCTTTATCCCAAATCTGTCCAATAACTATCCAATATAGTTGTTCTGAGAAATAAAAATATATTTGGGCTTTCGATAAACTTCAATCCCTAAATAATAATGCAATAAACACAAATTTTTCATGTCAAAAATTTAACTCTATTTTAATGGATGCTATATAGTCATCATTATTTCTTGTAATCATCAAATCATCTACATAAATAACCAAATATACAACCAACTTTCCAACTTTCTTAACAAAAAGAGTTGCATCATCCAAATCAAATAACTTATAATTCAACTTCGTAAGGTGTTAGTTTTTTATACCATACACGGGATGCATGTTTCAGTCCATACAATGCCTTTACCAACTTACATACCTTTTTCTCTTTAACTTTAATAGCAAAACCTTCAGGCTGAAACATATAAACATACTCCTTCAAATTTTCATTCAAAAAAGTTGTTTTAACGTCCATATGGTGTATCGTCCAGATATTCAGAGCTGCAAGAGAAAACAAAGTTCTAATTGTGCCCCATTTTTCTATAGGAGATGACGCAAGAATCAATTGCTTTGAAAAATCTCAATAATTGGCCCTCCATTCACTTTTACTTTATAGTCCAACTCTTCATTGCGCTACTATAATTTCCTTTTTAAAAGCTCGAAAACAACTCTTTTCTTTATTTAACAGAGCCGCTAGTGATTCTCTGTGGATCCTCTCACCTTAGATTTAACGGTCCAAGTTATATTGTATATTTTCAAATTGCAAATTGCTATAATTTCAGCCCTGGTGCTTTCCCCTTTATATTGTTGCGATGTGATATTTCGCAATCGCTCTTCGCAATTTCTTAAGACCATGGACCGATCACACTCCACTTCTTGTTTGCGATGCGATATTGTGATGATCGCACATCACAACTCTTTAAGGCTTGAGGTCTGCCCTTCTTATAAACAAATCTTGTGATGCGATATGGTGATCCAACAGTTGGCGGGGTTTCGCTCGTTGATTCGGAACTTGGATCAATGGCTAGGACTTAAGCAGGCATCAACAATGGTAATAACATTAAAGACTGTGATTTCCATTAACTCTGAGTTTTTATATTGTAAAGCATAAAAAGCTGAGAACTCTTGATTCTGTCTCAAATACAAATAAACAGAAGTAAAATAGAAATCCACACAGGATCGATATATATATATATATATATATATATATATATATATATATATATATATATATATATATATATATATATATATATATATATATATATATATATATATATATATATATATATATATATATATATATATATATATATATATATATATATATATATATATATATAATCCCACACACATCAATTTATCAATACAGTAACACTTACAGAGTCTCGATCCTCTGGCTTGATTACAACGATTTTAAAAAGACCTTTGTTCAATATGGAAGTCCTCGCTCTATCACTCTGTTATCATGAAAATAAGACCCTGATAGGCTGCTCATCAAGTCAATCTCAGTGTAACTATTTCAAACCAATCTTTTGGCTGAGGCTTAGCCTCCTCAACTTGAGAGGGCTCTCTAAAGGGTTAATGATATTGATTAAAGATATAGATAAATGGCTAACTCTATGGTTTGTGATTTTATATGTTTATAGGTTGAAAGATGGAGACTTGCTACCATTGGGCTATGGAGTCAGTGACAGAGATAAAGATAACAAATAGCTCTTCTTATAAAACTGAGGCTTGTATATACTTCAATGAAAGAGTAACACATTCAGGAAAGTCTCAATAACTTGAAGTTCATAGAAGTCAGAGCATGTGGGCATGAATTCTAAGTAATGATACATCAAGGTATTCAAAAGGAAGTACTAAAATTGATTCATCAAAGTTTAATACTTAAAGGAAGTCAGAGCATGAATAACCATGAATTCTGAGTAATAAGTATTAAAACATTGAAGAAAAACATCCAAAGATAGGACCCAAGAACTCGATTCACCATAATTTAACACTTAAAGGAAGTCAGAGCATGTTCCTCCATGAATTCTAAGTAATAAGCGTTAAGACTATGGAAGTAAAACATATCAAAGATAAAAGATAAAGCTCACTGAAGTACACTAAGAAATCTCAGCTTCAAAAAAGATAAACTGCCTCTGTATATATCAGTCCCTTCCTATCATTTACATAAAAATGGACAAAAATCCATAACTGGTTGAATTATAGATTAGAAAACATCTATTGGGCCATGGAGTCAAAGTCGTCTTCAACAAAACATCATAATCAGCTAAACATGGAAGTCAAGGCACTTGGAGTTTAGGTTTATAAGTGAAACAGTAACACAGTGAATAAACACAGTCTACAAGCATGTGAAGGAAGTTAGAGCATTTTCCAATGAATTCTAAGTAACACATGCTCATACCACTGTAAATAATTAATTGGAAAAGGCCATAGAAACATCTAACACATAAACCCCTTGTGAATCTTGAGTAGTAAAATTGATCTCTGTATTAAGTTGAAAAACACACAGTTTGCTCCCATAACACGACTTCTTTTGCTAATACAAATGCCAACCTTGAGGAATTCGACCTCATGCTTCATATAGAGTATTTACAACCTTGGATTCTATGATCCATCCTTAGGAGAATTCGAATTTCTAAAATTGACACCTATCTACTCATAAAACAAACTCTTAATTACAAGCTGACAACTAACTGTCTTTTAGGAGTCCTAATACAAATAGGAGTGAAACTCCTAAAACATGTTTCAAAAACCTTATCTAAGACTTAAATACATTCTTTGACAACTGTTAATCCATGTCTTCGACCTTTATGATGCCTCCAACATTGTTACCAACCCTGCTAATCCGTGACCTAATTGTCCAGAAACTGTTTTTGAGCAACATGTGTAAAACTGGAAAATTCTAATTTCTGAAAATATGGCTTCAAAGAAAGCATTGTTTCTCTCAACTGGTAACACTTTTGAGGAAACTAAGAGAGGTTATTCTAGCTGGAGATTTTATGAAGAGAGACCTCTTTCATAATTCTAAAATACTTTTGCATTTGGCCAGGAACTGATCATGAAGTGAACTACTAAAACCAGAAAAAAGTATAAAAATAAAAATAAAAATAAAAATAGTTTTTCTCTCAATGACTTTCAACAGTTTTGTAGCGCAAGTTGAGTTATCAATTTCTCCTATCTCATAATGAATTTAAATAAACTGAGAGAGGTTTTTGTATTTAAGTATGTTAGGAATAAAAACCTCTTTCAATTTTCAAAAATGAGTTTTCTATTGCTCAGGAACCCCCTTGGAAGTTGACTACTAAAAATAGAAAAAAGAGCATACACAGTAGTTTCGTAGCGCAAATCACCTTTTTTGAACTAGCTGCGCTACAAAACTGCAGATTCCTATATGATTGCAAAAATTTAACCCTAAAATTAATGGAATGACTTCTAAATGGAAAATGTGACCTATTTGACCATGAAGTGAACCTAAAGGACTTTATTTGGAAATGAAAGATGACATTTTAAGACTTCAAACCCTATCACTTACCCTTTTATCAAGACTAAAATGACCTTTAGACCTCTTTGAAATCACGACCAAAAGGCAGAGTTGACACAATGAATTTTTGAAAATTTTTGGGTGATAACAGTGGCTCCACTAGGGATAGTGTGCCCCAGTGGTACACTAAGAACCGGTAGCTCTAGTGCTGCTATCCATCCTTTAGAATAAAACTCTGAAATTTTGCCAAGCTTCTCCTCAAGCTTTAATGGCCTTCACCTCGGGCTCAAGCTTGATGATCACTGCAGAAGAAACAAATCTGTATCTACTGAAAAGATGCTCAATCAACTTTGAGCTTATTCACATACTCCTACCTACCCTATCAGTTGCAATCTCCATTTGTAGCTCAAGGAACATGAAACTTCCAATGAAGCCAGTCATTGATCTGATCTGACACTTGAATCTCTTGACTATGCTTGAAGCAAAAATAAACATGATACTGAAATAACCGAGGCAGCATGAGATGTAACTGATCTTCAAGATGAAAATATAACTGGAAATCTGAACAGTAAATCTTTTCCATGTAATCAACTATAGGGTCAAAAAAGACATGATTAGTTTGATGATTCTCATAACATTTTGGCTGTTCAAACTGATCTTCAAAAACAATGTATTCTTCCTCAATCGCAAAAGAGAAAGGAAGCAACACCCTCTCTGTGTTTTGCCATAGAAAGCTTTTGAAAAGAATGATCATGATCATGAAGACTATATGATTGAATTTGACCTTGTAAACCTTCAATGTCTTTCTCAATGTTCTTAGCAACTTCATCCAAAAATTTCATCTTATCTTCTGTCTTGCACTCAAATGTTTTTAGATAAGAAGATAAGGACAAAGAAAATTTTTCATCTATTTCTTCATTAATATGATCATCATTCCATTGTTTGAAACCTTGAATTGAAGGAGAGTTTGCCACCAACTCTGTTCTGTCTATCCATTTCTCCAAAAACATAAGCCAAAATTCTGCAAATGACTTAATAGATTTGACAGGAAAACTTTCAATCCACTATTTACATTTCCCTTAAAATGAATCATAGAACAACATAATGAAAACATCCACATGTTTGACTCTAAGAAGCTTGGTAAAATCTCAGAAATCTGATATATGCTTCAAAGTTAAACTCAAATCTTCTCCATTGAATTTTGTACCATTCCTTAAAAAATATGTATCCTTGGGAAAATGATTTGGGAAACCATGAATTTCTGAAAAATTTATACATGCATACCTTGAAACAAGAATGGCAGCATCTGAGTTCTTCATAAGTTCAGTAGAATCACCATAAATCTATGAAATTTGAATACTTCAACAATGGAGTCGCCAAGGTAGTTTTGCAGCCTCAAAAAGATTCCTGAGCTCCTGCTACCTTCAGAAGTTCAGCTTCTTGATTTCGGGAATGAGTAATCTTCAGACTCCCGACAGACGCACCAAAATGTTATCACCAAAATAAGACCCTGATAGGATGCTCATCAAGTCAATCTTAGTGTAACTATTTCAAACCAATCTTTTGGCTGAGGCTTAGCCTCCTCAGCCTGAGAGGGCTCTCTCAAGGGTTAATGATATTGATTAAAGATATAGATAGATGGCTAACTCTATGGTTTGTGATTTTATATGTTTATAGGTTGAAAGATGGAGACTTGCTACCATTGGGCTATGGAGTCAGTGACAAAGATAAAGATAACAAACAGCTCTTATTATAAAACTGTGGCTTGTATATACTTCAATGAAAGAGTAACACATTTAGGAAAGTCTCAATAACTTGAAGTTCATAGAAATCAGAGCATGTGGACATGAATTCTGAGTAATGATACATCAAGGTATTCAAAAGGAAAGTATTAAAAGTGATTCATCAAAGTTTAATACTTAAAGAAAGTCAGAGAATGAATAACCATGAATTTTTAGTAATAATTATTAAAACATTGAAGAAAAACATCCAAAGATAGGACCCAAGAACTCGATTCACCATAGTTTAACACTTAAATGAAGTCAAAGCATGTTCCTCCATGAATTTTGAGTAATAAGTGTTAAGACTATGGAAGTAAAACATATAAAAGATAAAAGATAAAGCTCACTGAAGTACACTAAAAAATCTCAGCTTCAGAAAAGATAAACTGCCTCTATATATATCAGTCCCTTCCTAGCATTTACATAAAAATGGACAAAATCTATAACTGGTTGAATTACAGATTAGCAAACATCTGTTGGGCCATGGAGTCAAAGTAGTCTTCAACAAAACATCATAATTAGCTAGACATGGAAGTCAAGGCACTTGGAGTTTAGGTTTATAAGTGAAATAGTAACATAGTGAATAAACACGGTCTACAAGCATGTGAAGGAAGTTAGAGCGTTTTCCAATGAATTCTAAGTAACACATGCTCATACCGCTGCAAATAATTAATTGGAAAAGGCCATAGAAACATATAACACATAAACCCCCTCTGAATCTTGAGTAGTAAAATTGATCTCTGTATTAAGTTGAAAAACACATAGTCTGCTCCCATAACACAGCTTCTTTTGCTAATACAAATGCCAACCTTGAGGAATTCGACCTCATGCTTCATATAGAGTCTTTACAACCTTGGATTCTATGATCCATCCTTAGGAGAATTCAAATTTCTAAAATTGACACCTATCTACTCATAAAACAAACTCTTAATTACAAGCCAACAACTAATTGTCTTTTAGGAGTCCTAATACAAATAGGAGTGAAACTCCTAAAACATGTTTCAACAACCTTATCTAAGACTTAAATACATTCTTTGACAATTGCTAATGCATGTCTTCGACCTTTATGATGCCTCCAACATTGTTACCAACCCTGCTGATTTGTGACCTAACTGTCAAGAAACTGTCTTTGAACAACATGTGTAAAACTAGAAAATTCTGATTTTTGAAAATATGGCTTCAAAGAAATCCTTGTTTCTCTCAAATGGTAACACGTTTGAGGAAAATGAGAGAGGTTATTGTATCTAGATATTTTATGAAGAGAAACCTCTTTCATAATTCTAAAATACTTTTGAATTTGGCCAGAAACGGATCATGAAGTGAACTACTAAAACGCGAAAACAAAGTTTTTCTCTCAATGACTTTCAGCAGTTTTGTAGCGCAAGTTGGGTTATCAATTTCTTCCACCTCATAATGAATTTAAAGAAACTTAGAGAGGTTTTTGTAGCTAAGTATGTTAGGAAGAAAAACCTCTTTCAGTTTTCAAAAATGAGTTTTCGATTTCTCAGTAACCCCCTTGGAAGTTGACTACTAAAAACAAAAAAAAAAGAGCATACATAGTAGTTTTGTAGCACAAATCATCTTTTTTGAACTAGCTGCGCTACGAAACTACAGATTCCTATATGATTGCAAAAATTTAACCGTAAACTTAAGGGAATGACTTCTAAATGGAAAATGTGACCTATTTGACCATGAAGTGAACCTAAAGGACTTTATTTGGAAATGAAAGATGACATTTTAAGGCTTCAAACCCTGTCACTTACCCTTTTATCAAGACTAAAATGACTTTTAGACCTCCTTGAAATCATGACCAAAAGCAGAGTTGACACAATGAAGTTTTGAGAATTTTTGGGTGATAACACACTCGACTCTCGCTTCCTCAATCCTCTCTCCTCCTTGCTAATCCCTTTACATTACACTTTTTCTTCATTTTATCAATCCCATCCTGTCTAACGACTCAATCCCTATTCTTAAACAATCTAACAGTCAAATCACTATTTTCTAGCTCTATCACACACCTATGCTAACAACTTATATTTGGATCTAAAATAATATAACTCCTACTTATTACAATAATGAAATACAACTCATTTGTTGAGAGATCCAACCCTCTCAGTAAAAACTGACTTTTGACCACCTAGGTCAATGAAATTCAACTTGTTTAGCCACAACATGTTAACAGACTTTCACATTGCTGGCTAAGTCTAGATGCTCTTGCATCAGACTCCCGAGGAAGAAAAGAATCATTATTCAAATTTTCAGGGCTTACTCCATACTTCTGCAACTCGGTTGTTGTTAACCAGCTAGCATCCTCCACTAGTTGTCCTTTCCATTTGACTAGATATTGAAAATAAGTCTGTCCTTTGGTTCTTTTGGATACTCTTTTCTCTAAAACAACTTCAACTTCTTTCTTAACGGTCCTTGGCATTTGTTCTTCCCAGTTCAAGGTTTGAACTTCATCTTCTATAGTTTCCTCCTGTAGCTCTGTCTCTGTCCCTTTGTATGGATACAAATCTGCAATATTGAAAATAGGTGATATTCCAATCCCTTTTGGAAATTCAATTTCATATGCATTAGCTAAAAACTTTCTTACAATTCTACATGGTCCTATCTTTTTCATTTTCAGTTTATTGTAAATCTTAGCAGGAAATCTTTCTTTTCTTAAATATACCATCACTAAATCTCCCACTTGGAATTCTTTCTCTCTTCTTTTCGTATCCATTCTCTACTTGTATTTACTACTACTTTCCTGCAATTTTCCCTTAACATCTTCTTGAAGTCTCTGCATCTACTCTGCAAACTCTTCAGCTTTTGCACTTCTTGTCTCCTATTTACCTAAATTTTTGAGCTCATACACACCTCTTAGATTCATTCCAAAAATAATCTGAAATGGACTCATTCCAGTACTTTGGTTTGGAGTGTCATTATAAGCAAATTCAGCCTAAGCTAGTGCTAAATCCCATTGCTTAGGATTTTGATACACTAAACTTATCAACATGTTCCCCAAGCTCCTGTTTACTACTTCGGTTTGTCCATCTGTTTGAGGGTGGTATGCTGAACTGAAACGGAGGTTAGCTCCTAGTTTCTTCCAAAGAGTTCTCCAAAAATGTCCTACAAACTTTGTATCTCTATCAGACACAATACTTATAGGCAATCCATGTAATCTTACAATTTTTGAAAAAAATAGATTAGCTATATGTGTTGCATCACTAGTCTTCTTACAAGCAATGAAATGTGCCATCTTAGAAAATCTATCTACTACAACATAAATGGAATCATTCCCTGTTTGATTTTTTGGTAATCCCAAAATAAAATCCATGCTAACTGCATCCCACGGTCGGTCTGGTATTGGCAATGGTTGATACAATCCTGTATTCTGACTTCTCCCGTTAGCATGTTGACATATCCTGCACTTCTCAACAAACCTCTTAACATCAGTTTGCATTTTTGGTCAATAATAAAAAGCATTCACTTGAGCAAAAGTTTTATCTTGTCCAAGGTGACCAGATAATCCTCCACTATGTTTCTCCTTTATTATGTTTTCCCTCATAGAAAATTTGGGAATACACAACTTGTTTCCTTTAAACAATAAGCCTCCTTGGATGAGATAATCTAACCATTGACTTTTGTTATGCATTATTGGATTTTGAATTGTTGTATAGATATCTTTGAAATCTGCATCATCTTTTACATTTCAATCATTTCTCCAAATCCTACAACACCAACTTTGAATTCTTGCACAATAAAACTTACCCTGCTCAATGCATCAACAACTTTATTCAACTTACCACTTGTGTGCTTTATCGCAAAAGTAAACCTCTGCAAAAATTCTACCCACTTGGCATGTTTCTAGTTCAATTTCGGTTGGTTATTTATGAACTACAATGCATGATTGTCCGAATACAATTAGAAATTCTTTTGGCAGAAAATAATGTCTCCATTTTTTCAAGGCTTGTACAATAGCGTAAAACTCTTTATCGTAAGAAGAATACTTCTTCTTTGCTTGATTCAATTTTTCACTGAAGTATGCTATCAATCTTTTTTCCTAACTCAGAACTGTGCCAACTGCAACTCTGTTAGCATTTGTTTCAACTTGAAATACCTTTTCAAAATAAGGAAAAGATAAGATTGGTTCCTCTGTGATTTTCCCCTTCAACAATTTAAAATTTCTATCTGTTGCTTTTGTCCACTTGAACGGCTGATTGGTCTCCTTAATTGTTTCAAGAATTGGTGCACAAATCTGACTTAAACCTCTGATAAACTTTCTGTAAAAACTTACAAGACCATGAAAGATTCTTACCTCAAATATATTTCTAGGAATAGGCTAGTTCCAAATTGCTTGGACTTTCTCTGGATCCATTTTCAATCCCTTTTTAGAAACTACAAATCCCAAGTAAATTAATTCTTCATTCATGAAACTACATTTCTTTAGATTTATCAGTAGTTTCTCTTTCTGCAAAGTTCTTAAAACCAATTTAAGATGCTCTAGATGTTCTTCCTTTTACTAAAAACTAAAATATCATCAAGATAAAGAATCACAAACTTTCCTGCATATTCCTTCAAGACTTCATTCATCAATCTCATGAACATGCTAGGTGCATTAGTGAGTCCAAAAGGCATCACTAACCACTCATACAACCCACTTTTTGTTTTAAATGCAGTCTTCCATTCATCTCCTTCTCGAATTCTTATTTGACAATATCCACTCTTCAGATCTATTTTGGTAAAATACTTTGATCCACTCAAACAATCCATCAAATCATCCATGCGTGACAAAGGAAATCTATACCTGATTGTGATCTTGTTTATGGATCTGGACTCTATGCACATACACCATTCACCTCCTTTATTTGGACTGGGTACTGTTGGTACAACACATGGACTAAGACTCTCTCTAATTAGTCCCTTACCCATCAGTTCTTGTACTTGCCTTCCAACTTCTGCATTCCCTTGAGGTGTCAACCTGTAAGCGACTTTGTTTGGCAAACTCGCCCCCAGTATTAAGTCAATGTGATGACTGATACTCCAAATAGGTGGTAGCGCATTCGGCAACTCATCCACAACAATGTCAGCAAAATCATCTAACAAAATTTTAACTTCTTCAGGCAAATCATCTAAGTTCGTGGAAGTTAAAAGTACCTTCAGTCTCCCTATGACAACAAAGTGCATTTCTTCACCTTTTCCAATCTCTTGCAACAACTCCTTTCCACTTATCAGCATAACACTATTTCTAGGTGCTCCTTTGTCAGCGTCATTCTTCAATGGCAGCAATGTATGTTTAGTTCCATCCTTCTCCAGAGTATAAGTGTTTCTCCTCCCATCATGAATAACTTTCCAATCAAACTGCCACGGTCTTCCCAGCAATACATGGCATACATCCATTGGCATTACATCGCATAATATTACATCCTTATATTTACCAATTTGTATTTCAACCTTGCATTGTTCTGTCACAATGATCTGATGTCCTTTGTGCAACCACAACACTTTGTAAGGAGTACGGTGCACTGTCTTTGCTAATCCAAGCTTTTCCACCATCTCTGTAGAAACAAGGTTTTCAGTGCTCCCACTGTCAATTATTACTTCACAACCTTACCTTTGGATTTACAGGTAGTTCTAAATAAATTATTCCTCTGCGTTGGTTCTTCAATCTCTTTCTCAGTCTTAAGCAATGTCCTTCTCAACATCAGGGATTCTCCTACTTCAGGGGGTTCTTCCTTCTCCATAAGTCGAGGTGTTTCTGGCTTCACCTTAGCCACATTCACATTCCTCTGACTTGCTGGTTTATTATGAGGACAGTCCCACGACACATGTCCCCATT
Source organism: Pinus tabuliformis (assembly GCA_031772625.1). NCBI lineage: Eukaryota > Viridiplantae > Streptophyta > Pinopsida > Pinales > Pinaceae > Pinus > Pinus tabuliformis. The sequence continues at coordinate 369,836,792 of CM062820.1, forward strand.
CTCCACATGTGTAGCATCGAACATCTCTTCCTCAGCCTCTTCCTCTGGGCACAAATATTCCTCTATTAAAATCCCCTTTCTGTGGTGGTCTTCTACTTGAACTACCTGCTTCATGCTGATGTTGTTGTCCCCTTGGTCTGGTAGTTCCTCTACCTCTTACTGCGCTTCTTCCTCTATTCCTCGGATTTTGTTTTCTCAACATCTTCTCCTTTGCCTTCAAACTTGCTTGATAGGCATCCTCAATAGTCTTCAGATTTAACAAGCTGATCTCGTCTTGTATGTCATATCGTAAGCCATTAATGTATTTGGCTACCTTCTCCGTGTCATCTTCTGCATGTCTTTCTCTAATACTTAATCTATAAAACTCTTCTTTGTATTCTTTAACAGAGATTCCTTTTTGTCTTAAATTCTGCAACTGTTTAAAAAGATTTAACTGATAATATTTAGGCATAAATTTGGCTTTCATTTTACTTACCGTTTTGTCCCATTGCTTGATCTTGGACTTTCATGTCCTCGTTCTGGATGTCTGTAGCTTGTCCCACCAAATAACTGCATGACCCTTCAATTGGGTGACTGCAAATCTCACCTTCTTCTTGTCGTCAACTTCCTCTTCATAGTCAAAATATTTGTCTAATGACCTGATCCAATCCATTAGCTCTTTTGCATTGAGGCTCCCTTCATACGTAGGAATTTCCACCTTTGGTTTTCCTCCTACTTTCGCCAGCATCTTAATAACTCTGGTAGTTTCATTTTCCTCTTCTTCTTCTTCCTTAGAAGATTCTTCTTTCGCACTGTCATCCCCTTCATTAGGTGTTCTTATCTAAGTAGTCTCAATTGTTTCCATCCTCGTACGCAAAATTCGGATCTCTTCCAGTAGAACTGCATTTGCTTCCGGCCTTCCTAGACCAATGCCAGCTCCTCTCCTTGGCAACATGTTTACTGTAACCAACTTTAATCTCTCTGTGCTCTGATACAACAAATGACGCAGGAATCAATTGCTTTGATAAATCTCAATAATCATCCCTCCGTTCACTTTTCCTTTATAGTCCAACTCTTCATTGTGCTACTATGATTTCCTTTTTAAAAGATTGACAACAACGCTTTCCTTTATTTAACATAGCCGCTCACGATTCTCTGTGGATCGTCTCACCTTAGATCTAACGGTCCAGGTTATATTGCATAATTGCAAATTGCTATAGTTTCGGCCCCAGTGATTTCCCCTTTGTATTGTTGCGATGCGATATTTCACAATCGCTCTTCGCAACTTCCTAAGACCACGGACCGATCACGTTCCACTGCTTGTTTGTGACGTGATATTGTGATGATCGCACATCGCAACTCTTTAAGGCCTGAGGTCTTCCCTTCTTATAAACAAATCTTGCGATGCGATATGGTGATCCAACGGTTGGCAGGGTTTCGCTCGTTGATTTGGAACTTGGATCAATGGCTGGGACTTAAGCGAGCATCAACAATGGTAATAACATTAAAGACTGTGATTTCCATTAACTCTGAGTTTTTATATCGTAAAGCATAAAAAATAGAGAACACTTGATTCTGTCTCGAATACAAATAAACAGAAGTAAAACGGAAATCTACACAAGATCAATATATATATATATATATATATATATATATATATATATATATATATATATATATATAGATATATATATATATATAATCCCACACGCATCAATTTATCAATACAGTAACACTTATAGAGTCTCGACCCTCGGGCTTGATTACAATGATTTTAAAAAGACCTCTATCCAATATGGAAGTCCTCGCTCTATCACTCGACTCTTGCTTCCTCAATCCTCTCTCCTCCTTGCTAATCCCTTTACATTACATTTTTTCTTCATTTTATCAATCCCATCCTGTCTAACAACTCAATCTCTATTCTTAAACAATCTAACATTCAAATCACTATTTTCTAGCTCTATCACACACCTATGCTAACAACTTATATCTGGATCTAAAATAAGACAATTCCTACTTATTACAATAATGAAATACAACTCATTTCTTGAGAGATCCAACCCTCTTGGTAAAATCTGAATTTTGACCACTCATGTCAATGAAATTCAACTTGTTTAGCCACAAAAAGTGAATAGATTTTCACATTGTTGGCTAAGTCCAGATGCTCCTGCATCAGGAGAAAATGTCTCTGTGTAGTCAACACCTTCCTTCTGAGCGTAGTCTTTTGCTACAAGCCTTGTCTTATATTTATGAAGTGAGCCATATGATTTGTACTTGATTGTATAGACACATTTAAAACCAATAATTTTGACACAAATAAGGGGATCCACTAACCTCTAGGTTCCATTCTTAATAAGTGAGTCATACTCCTTTTTCATTGCATCCTTCTATTCATCACAATTATCACTTATTCATTAGAACTGGGTTCACTAATTGTAGAATGATTAAATTCATAGTCATAAGAATTGTTACCTAAATCACCTTTAGAATAATCTCCTATCTCAAAATCATCATACTTTCTTCGAACTTTTCGAACACATGTGGATCTTTGTAAAGGTTGTTGAAGTGGTTGTGATGGTTGCTCATCCCAAAGTACATGTTCTTCAGGAACTCCTTTTGACCCTGCAGAAGCAATATTATCTTCCAAATTTTATTCTATAGTAACATTCTCATCGTTCTCATGAGTTAAAGTTGGAAAAACCACATATTGATCTAGAATGGGAACCCCCCCTTCAGTATGTGGACCGTCATTATCATATTCAAAATAAAACATTTTGGATGCAAATTTATCCAAACGAGTCAATTGTCTATCAACTGTGGAACTATCTTGATCACATTTAAGAAAAATAACATCTCTAGGAAGAATAAATTTCTTGTTCTCCTCATCATACAACTTGTAAGCTTTGGAAGTAGCAGAATGTCCCAAGAAAATAAATTTATGACTCCTGGCACCCAGCTTGTTGCGTTGATGTCTGGGAATCAATGCATAGCATAGAGAACCAAAGAATCTAAAATGTTGAACAACAGGAAGATGGTTATACCATATTTCATAAGGAGACTTATTATTGATGACAGAAGAATCACAACAATTCTAAATTTAAGTTGCACAAAGTACTCCTCCCTAAAACATCAAAATAACATTCTTAAAAACAACATAGATCTAACCATATTAAGCAAAGTTCTATTCATACATTCTGCAACACCATTTTGTTGTGGATTATAAGGTATGGTAGTCTAATGTTTGATTTTGTTTTCCTTTAAATACTGTTTAAAAGAATTAGAATCATATTCACCACCGTTATCAGTTCTGAGAATGCCAATGTTTAGTTGAGTTTCATATTGACCATCAGATGAAGAGTTTTAAAATTTTCAAATAATTGTGACTTATGTTTCAACAAATACACCAAACACATTCCCAAATAATCATCAATAAAGGTCAGCATATATTTATTACCATTCGCAGTTGCAACATGCATAGGACCACATAAATCTGAATGTATGAGACCTATTTTCTTGAAGCTCTAGAAGAATAACTATGAAAAGGCTTCTTAGAATGTTTCCCCAAAATACAAGCATTACATGGTGTAAGATTTCTTGGAATTGTAGGCAATCATTTTATACCTTGTTGTCTCATAGTTATGATATTACCATAGTTAATGTGGCCAAATAGAGCATGCCATAATAAAATAGAAGATAGAGTATCATTTTGTTGTGCTAAAAGAGAAGAACTATCATGAAAATTCATTACAGTAGATGATGTTCGATTCAATTTTAAAAGCGTACCTTCTTCAACATCCATCATAATGACTGCATGATCATATGCTCTATGTATCTCAATGATGTCATTAAAGATATATATGGAATGCCCTTGTTGTCGAATATGTATAAGAGAGATTAGATTTCTTTGAAATTGTGGAATGTAAAGAACATCCTGTAGAACATAATCTACAAGATTTGGTATCTTCAAACGAATGGATCCAATTCCTGAAGGTTTAAATTGAGATTTGTCAATAAAATATACTACTCCATCGACTTGGTCACTGAATGTTTCAAAAAAATATCTCCTAAAAGTCATATGACATGTGGCTCCTGAAACCAAAATCCAACTGTCTTTCCATGAAGAAAATGCAGTACTAAAAACATCATTAATATTAAAATTGCAATGAGAAAAAATGTAATATGTAGACTTTGATTATTTTCCCTTATTTGGTGGTGGCTTATCTTTCATTCAATTGTTTTCTCCTTTCACTCACTTTCTCCTAAGGAATTCTACAATTAGAAGTAGTGTAACCAATTTTATCACATCTAAAACACTTGACATCTGGTTTATCATTAAAATTTCTTTGTTGTCTATCATTTTTTGTCTGTCTCCCTAATTATGTTTACCCCCCTACCTATATAATTTCTTCTACCACAACCTTTAGTACTTTTATCACCTCTAGAAGTTTCACCAGGAGAATTTTGATATTTTTGTGCAAAGCATAAAGTTTCTACGTTAGAATTGAGTGGAGTCTCTTTCTTTCCAAAGGCCTTTTCTCTCTCAGCTATTTTTTTACTAGTTTATCAAATGTAATGTATTTTAAATGCTCACTGGCTTAAAAAGATTCCAAATAGTGTGAATAGACAGGGTGAAGGATTTTTATAAAATTTGTGAGTTGTAAGTCTACTTCAATTCTAGTGGCTTTTATATCATGAAAAATGGATTTTACTTCAGAATCAATCTTCAATGGATCATTATCTTCCATCTCCAAATTAAAAAAGATCAACAACAACTGAATAATTCAAGTTTTGAATGCAAGTCATACAGTTCTTTCAACTTCCGTAATGCTTCGAATGTAGTATCACATGAAACGATATATCAACTTACCTTTTCTGTCACTGATGCAGTTATTAATGCATATGCCTTGTTGTCCTTTGTTTCCCAAATTGCACACTGCTTCTCATTAGGTAGCTCTAGTGCAATTTATTTTCCATCCTTATATGTTCTACATTGACAAACTTCCCACAAATTACTAAAAATAAGAGAACTTTTAAGCTTCCTAAACCACTCTTGATAATTCTCCTTTCTGCTAAGCACAACTCCAACTATGGAGACTATTGAAGTCATAATTGTTTTGAAGCGAAATAAAATCTTCAAACAAATCCTTTACAAATTTTTGAAATATATGCAATAATCCTATAAAAAATATAAATCCCTTTCTTCTTTTGTTTTAAATAAAATTGGTTTAGTGATTTGATAGTGGGCTACAAAAATGATTTTGAAGAGAATTGGGTTCAAATCTCATTGTTTCCCTTACGGAAAGCTGATTGCATTCATGATGAGAACTTCATTTATACAAATGTAAGGTAGGTTGAAGATAAAATTGTCTTGATAATTTATTAATGGAAATTAAAAACTAACAACCAATTACTATTTTACAAACATAATCCTGAAGGATAAGTTAACAATAACAAAATAAATGGCAAGAGATATAGTAAAAAACATTGCTTAATTTAAATTGAATTTGACTCACCTGGTTCTATTTTTTCTTCTCAAAAATGCCAAACCAGCATCCACTACTTCAATTTTCATTAAGTTGCAATGAATTTTTTTCTCAAATCCATTAGATGTGCCATCCAACTTTAAATAGTGTTAGTGAGGATTGCAGTTGAACCTCTGCCTACAGAGGGAAATAGGACAACAAAGAGATATGGTGAAGGATAGAGAAGTAAATATCATGAGAGTGAGGGGGGATTCAATACATTCACAGTCCTTGACATGACTCCCAACAATCGGCTGGGATCACTTAGAGTGAAATTAAATAAGTTGGAAGTGAGTAACCAAACTAGAGACCAAATTTCATGACCTAGAAAAAGTGCTAGTGAGATAACCTTCAACATCCTTGAAATTGGTGGGGGGGAATATAATACAAGAACAAAAAAAGTAATCCCAAATCAATATGGAGGAGGATGTAAACATAGACTATAAAACAAAGCAATCGAGAATTGAATGACCAAACATATAGTCACGATATTGAAGTTTGCACCAACTTTTATGTTCTTTGTACAAGTTGAGTGCCAATAGATTTTCCTATAGCCTCGTTGGAGAGGAGGTTGGGCATACATAGAAGGATGGGATGGAGAGAGCACTTTGCTGGCAAGGGGGAGCCAATGATTCAAGACAACAAAAAAGTCTCTCGGGAAAGTAGTCAAAACAATGGGCACTAATATAGGGAGAATTAGAAAGTATGTTTCTTTCTCTGTGATTTTGACCCCCATCTACACACTTACTATTAGATTGAGTGTTGTTTCTATTATTCCAATTTAGTGGTCTAGCTAGGATTTGAGCCTTGTCAAGTTTCCACTCAAAATGGTTCATGGCATGAGCTACATACTAGGCACCAAGGTGATTGTAATGTACTTGGTTAGCTCACCATCAGACTAGCAAAATTTTCCTGAAATTGACCTTACTCAATGAAAAATTTATTGGACTCATTGCGATGGGATGGCATGGAGTCTCAAGCAACCCATCTATCAAATCACCATAGACTGTCATCTTCTTATGAACAATGAATGTTCGTGTCACACAAGCGAGCATTAACAAATGTGGGGGACATGGTGTCATCACCTCTTATATTATTGCTTGGTGGGGTGGTGGGAGCATGCCCCTCCCCATGGCTAGCACATGTCACCCCATCCTGAGGTTTGAATATTTCATCTTGGTGCCCAATGTTTCCATGGGGAGTCTTCCATGAGATGGAACTACATGGATATTGTGCCTTGACATTCATCGCAACCATGGTAGGAAAGTGGTCAACCATTTTGTTTTTAGTGTGGTGGATATAAGAGGGAATGGCGACTGGAAGAAGATTATTTTGAATTTATTTGGAGTATATACTAATAATCAATTGATAATCACCTTCTAAAATTATATTAGTGAAATTATGAGATCTTGCTATTTCGAGACCAATGACCAGTCTTGATAATTCAACAACATTATTAGTGCTCATGCCCAACGGGCTATCAAAAATATGAACTAGAGCTCCATGGTGGCTTTGAATTATTCCTCTGTATCTTAAGGGGTCAACATTTCCTTTTGATGTACCATCAAAGTTGAGTTTATTGAAGTGTAAGGGAGGCACACCAAAGGGAGGGACTGGAGGTAGAGAGGGAGGAGAGGATGGAGTATAGGGGAGGAGAGACAAGCGGGCAAGGTGCCATCATTGGAGAAAATCCAGTTATGATCCTTAATCTTTCTAATATTCTAAAGAACAAGACGTAGCAAGAATATATTCTTTAATATTGTATCAATGATACTCCAGAGAGCCCTTTCAAGAATGGATGAATTTTTAAAGATCCAACGATTCCTTTCATTCCATAATGCCCATAGGAGGAAACCTGGGGCCAAATACCAAATTTGGTTGACAATAGGATTGGTGAAGATACTAAATCACCAATTGGCTATAGTATTGGGGATATTGAGTGGGTAGCTGCTTGAGTTTCAAAGGATTTAATGGACGCAATTCTATAACTCAAGGGAGTAGGAGAAATTATTGAAGAGACACTCCACATCTTCTGAGTGATTAAGGAATAAGGGACAGTGAGAGGGACCCATATAGTTTCTTTTAAGTGGGTTATCCCAAGTTAGGGTTTTATTATTACAGAGTAGCCAAAGGAAGAAGGCTATCTTTGGCCACACATGTTGCTTCCAGATTTTAACCCATGCCACATCTTCCGATAAGGAGTTGTTACCAACTACTAAATCATAAGTTTTTTTTACGATGAAGTTACCTTTTGAAGTATAGCCTCATCTTATCTTATCTAGGTGAATGGAATGGGACATCTTCCCTATTTATAGTGGTTTCTTGAAATGCTTCCATAGGTGTTCCTTAGGTTTGGGTTGTCATAAGTCTAGGGAATGCCATTCTCTCCATGTGGAAGATTCATCATTCTCGGTCTAGTATTGAACTACTTTGTCATAACATTGGGATTTAAGCTGAACCAACATAGCTTAAAGTTGTGCATTGTTGTTTAATTTTGGAAGATATTGCCAGGAATCATGCCAAAAGAAGGCAGAGTTGTCATCTTTTATTTCCCAAAAACAATGGTGTTGGATGAGTGATATTCCTCTTTTTACCAATTTCTAGATTGACGAGTCAGATATTGTCGGGTTGAGCTTGATGACCACTTTGGGGAGAATATTATCTGGCATATTTTTGATGTTATATTTTCTTCCATAATGTCACTCTTCCTTGTACCAATTTCCACCAGATTTTTGCTCCAAGTACTTCAGCCATGGTTGTAGTGTCTTGGAGAACAAGGCCTATTTTTAGTTTAGGCTTGCATATTTTGTCCCAGGACTATAGCGCCCATTTCCATTCCTGGTTTTCTCCTCCCCCAAGTAATTTGTATTGAATTCTTTTTATTTCCTAAAGAATTAAAGAGGGATCCATTAGTGCATAACATTGATAAATGGGAAGAGCTTGTAGTACTACTTTTAGAATCACAACCATGCATGTGATGTTAAGATATTTGATGGTCCAACTCACTAGCCTATTGTTCATCTTGGATAAAGGTCCTACCAAATTCTCCATCTCAGTGAACTGTCAACCGATGGGGCTCCAAGATACTTTGATGGGAGTGTTCCACTTTGAAAGCCCATAATTTGGGTTTAATATGTTATTGAATAGGAACAAACATGTTAAAGAAAAAGATTAGATATTTAGAGTTATTTATTTCCATACATGAGGCAAGAGAGAAGGTTTCTGGAACATGGGGGAATGCTCATGCCTCTTTCATTGTGGGGGTGCCCATACCCATGGTATCATCCATGAATTTCTAATGTGTGAGTGGCATATCGTTCTCAAATAAATGAAGACCTTTTAGTTGATTTTGATGGACAATAGATTTTGGAAGTCTTCCAAGGAATTCCATGGCTATTATGAACAAGAAGGGGGGTAATGGGTTGCTCTGCCTAATTCCCCTTGTGGGTTTGAACTATTATGAAGGAAAGCCTTTTACTAAGATTGAGAAGGATGTTGTGGAGATTAGGTTTTCAATCTTTCGATCCAAGTAATCCAATATAAGGAAAATCCAAAAACCTCGAGAGTGTGACATAAAAAACTCCAGTTGAGCTTATCATTTACGCTTTTGAGAGATTTAGCTGTAGAAGCGTACCTGGTTAGCACTGTAATTTTAGTGAGTGGATGACCTCATGGGCCACCATGATCCCATCAAGAATCTATTTGCCTTCTACAAACCATGTTTTCTCTGCATAGATAATACTGGAGAGGAGGGGTTTCAGCCTATTGGCCATAATTTTAGTAATAATTTTGTAGAGCACATTGCACAAGGTGATAGGTCTGTAACCACTTGGTTCCTCCACTTTCTCTTGTTTGGCGATTAAGGTTATAAATTTGTCTTTTAGTGCTTTTAGAATGGTACGTGATTTGGGTGATTATTCCATTGCTACCTAGAGATCTTCTCCTATGATTGGCGAGCAAGCTTGGAAGAATTCAATGGTGAAGCTATTAGACCCCATGGCCTTGTTGTGGGGCATTTATTTAAGGACCACTTCTACCTCCTCTTTTGTCACTTCTATGTTTCCTTTATACAAGTTTAGATGGCTTGGGTGCACAAGATGAATGTGTAGACCCAAGGGGTGAATCATCCCTTAATAATTGAATTTTCTTTTAGATGAACGTACACATAACTAAATGCACTTGGGAAAGATAAAATGGACAAATCAATTGAATAAATAGTTGAGGAGGACATGGGATGACTGGGAAGACTTGGAACAACTTGGGACAACTTGACCCAATGTGGAATTACTTAGGGGATGATTGGTAACAAGTTGCTAAATTGAAGCAAGATGATGAATGACACTTGGATCCATCTTAGAGTGAAGAAGTTTGCAAGTGCACAAGAAGGCTCATATAAAAGAAGGATACCTCAAAGTGCTAACGCATAAGCAAGAAATCATTTGAGTGTAAGGAGCTATGCAATTGTGCCAAGTTTAAGGTTAGGCATAGTATGACACATTGAATTGGTTGAGTGAGAAGAGGAAGAAGAAGAAGAAAAGAATATTATTAAGAGGCAATCCTATAGTTACTTCAAGTATCATATTTTTAGTTCTTGTAAGAACTTGCATCTCATGTAATTGTAGTAAATAAAGGAGCCATAGGTAGTTAGTTATACTCCTCTGTTGTACATTTTAACATTCTTCTTATAAAGAAAGTTAAGGCATTTTCCTTAAGTTTCACTTACACTTCTGTGGTTTCTTTAATTGGATGAATGTTATATTCCTTTCCTTTGCTTTGTGTTGATTAAGTTATAATATTAGCAAAGTGTAAGTATTATTCAGATGTTCTAAGGATGTGATTGGAATGGAATATAGGTCTATTATTAAATGAACTAAGTTATGATTATCTTAGTTGTACATCTAACTTATTGTAATTTACACCAAAATTATAAACATAATTTAAATGAAAAAACTTTATTTAATTAGAATAAACCCAATTTAAAAATTGTTATGAAAATTATGTATTTTCTTTATATATTTTCTTTTCATACAAATTATAATAGAAATTATAGATATTTTTTCATGACACTCGGAGATATAATTATGAAATGAACTTCCTCTCATATTATTGTTGGAAAATTTAATTCCACTTGTCTCAGTTGTGATTTTCTATGTAAAGAGTCTGTTCCTAATCTATAGGAGTGGATTCCCTAGTTTGGTGTGCGGTTGAGATATTCTCTCAACGAACTGGTTGTGTGTCCAAGATATTTTCCCTATCTTGAGACAACACTTCTTGTATATATGTAATATCATAATTTGATCAGGTAGTATAGTTTTACACTATCAAATTTTATCTTGGTATCAGAGTCCGACATGAACGGTGGGGATCAATTGGTGGACGTGGTCTGCTTGTGGTGGATCTATGTGGTGGATCTACGTGAGGGAGGCAGTGCTAGTTCAAATCTCAAATCTCTACCAAGCGACATCAACACTACCATTACTGCTTATTACAATGGTGTGTGTGGGTTCTATGGGCACCAGCAATGACGCGCTGAGCCAAGGGTCGTGTCTAGTCTCACCTGTGATATTTGTCTGTCTGCAGAGTGTCTATGGTATTACTGTGCCACTATAAACTAGAGCATCATTGTATTTTGTTGCAGCATTTTCTGGGTCTTACGGAAAATGCGGTATCATCATTTCATAAAACCTTAATTCACCATCACATGTTCCTAGTTGAACAATGTGATGAAAATCACGAAGATGACAAAAGGGATTATGTCTGCGCAGGACTTCAAGGCGGCGAGGCTTGCCGTATTAATCCGCGTGGAAAAGAGGATGAGAAAAATGTGAGAGAAATATGGTTATAGATCCAGGCTTTCATGTGTCGATAGATCTTGTTAATGTTCTCGACATTAGCAAAAGCATGTCAGGATTGAAGCTATTACTCTTGAATTGGGCCATGAATTTTTTTGATATAAAATATGAGCGCTCCCAGTTATGATCACGATGTTTGTTGCAATGCCATAAGGTAGTCTCCCCTAACTTCAAAGACACTCAAATTTCCAGCGACGAATGCAGAGAGTTCATGAGTGGTTTGATGGTGCAACGATGATGGATCTCAACTGTGTTATGGAGCTCCATGCATTTTAGCTTTGGAGGAACATACTTGCTATTGGATCTATGAAATTGTTTTGATTTACATTAATCTCTTGTGTATGTTGGGTGTGGATGATGTAACTGCATAAATATTGTAAATTTGGTTAAAAATTGGATGTTTTGTGACAATTAGTCTGGCCAACTATTGTCATGAGTTTCAATCTATGTTGGAATTGGCCATTCCAACAATAGACAAATTTATTTGCAGGAATGATTAACCATGAGATATAATGAAGACATGACAATGAAGATGGCATTAGAGGAGCTGCATCAGAGATAGGAGGATGATGGACAATCGAGTTTGTGTGAATTAGTGTGAGTTTGTGGACCAAGCTCATGGTGTAGTATGAGTCACATATTGTAATTAGAACAAATCTACATGTCATATACTCTTTTGTAATTGTTATTTGTGGTCTTGAAATGTTTTATGTAGCTGTTGTAATACCTAGAGAGGCATGCATACCCTTTGTTATGTTTTCCCTCTGTTAGAGAGTTTTAAAACCCTGGAAGAGTGTGTCATGCGGGATGGATACACTTGGGTGGGCCATATTGGTTTTAGACTCCATGAGGTGAAATTTTATATTTAGGGGGAGTTCATCGAGAGGTTGGATGAACCATGTATGTGAAGGACTTCCTAGTAGACTGGTGGTTGCAGCGGTTGGGAACCCATGCATTCCGATAGATGGTTGTTCCTTTATATGGACATCGGCAATTGCAAGAACAAGGTACAATGTGTAATTACTAGGACCAGATGTAGATCTTTGAGATTGATATTGATACAAGTAATCATTAAGGGGGAGTGTTGGAAAATGTAATTCCACTTGTCTCAGTTGTAATTTTCTATGTAAAGAGTCCGTTCCTATTCTATAGGAGTGGTTTCCCTAATTTGGTGCGTGGTTGAGATATTCTCTCAACCAAATGATTATGTGTCCAAGATAGTTTCCCTATCTTGAAACAACACTTCTTGTTTATATGTAATATCATAATTTGATCAAAATATATAATTTTACACTATCAAATTTTATCAATTATTCCAAAAATTTCAAATATGTGAAATTTAAAACTAATTTCAAACATGTCAATTTTAAAACTAAGCTATGTTATTAGGTATTTCCCATCTTCATATTCCCATATTTCTAGAACATAGATAGAACGCTTCCAAATTATCCCCTAGTAAAAATACAACATCTTCGTTGTTCGCAAAAATATGGTTGGTGTTCCACGTAGAAATTGTCGAAATCTCATTGGTTTATCAATATTCTTTATTTAATTATCACAAGTTTGTTCTAAAACATGCGAGTTTCCCATTATTATGTTTTTCTTTAACATCTCTCATTTCTTTTCTATTATTATGATAAAATCTTGTGTTAATTTCTTTTCAATTATTATGATAAGATCATGTTTGTTACGTTTGTGTTTTGTTTTCCCTTATTACGTTTTTCTTTAAATTCTCTATTTTTATTTTTATTATTATTATAATATCTTGTTTATCATGTTTGTTTTTTTGCTTTTTCTTTTTTTAGAATGATAATTTGTCAGTGATTGTTGAGGATTCCTCAGGCAAGATTTAAGAGATCGAATGAAGATGACTATTCACCTCGATATCATTTGACATCATGTTCATTAAATTTTTAATAATAAAAAATTTAATGCTAGTTTAAAATTTAATAAATAATTAAATTATTATAAAATTTAAGTAAATAAAAATAAATATTTATTAAGTTTTCAACAACGAAAATTTTAATATTTATTTTAATTCTATATTTACTTAGTATAGAGATATCAAATTTCCCATCATGTAAACCTTTTTTTTTAAGTGTAAAATGACAAAAATATTTGCACCTTGATAGATTTGATTTCTCCTAAATAGATTCTAGTTAAGAAGAATTTATTTTAGCCATTAATAATATTGCTTATATTTATATAAATTTCATATTTTTATCCATAAAAGTATTCTTATTTTTAATATTAGTAAAATCTCTGCAATACATTTAATTACATGTAGCATTTTTCTTTGACATGTTTTGTGTATATATAGATAGACATATAATTTAGAAAAAAATGTTTATCTTAGATATTTAATTTTTATATATTTATTAATTAAATTTAAATATGAAATTTGGATAATTACGAATATAAATTATTATTTTAATTTATATGATCAAAGGGATCTTAATTATATATATATATATATATATATATATATATATATATATATATATATATATATGATGATGATGATGATGGTTAACGTCCGCTGAGACCAAACAATGATCTATCGGACCTAAATAAACAAATTATTTATTTTGATTTAAGATTTTATTCCTATGCTCAAAAAGCTTGGAGAGAAGCCTCCCGAGCTCACTATAATTTTGACATTGTAAAAGGCTAAGAAGGTCAGTATTGTAACAAAGATTGTGAAACTAAGATCTAATGTGGTTGTACGCAGGGCACTCTAAGAGGAAGTGGTTTTTATCCTCAATGCTCCTATTCTCACATATATAGCAGATCCTTTCCATCCATGGCATTTTAGGAATTACCCAACGACCTGTTTCACTATGGAGCTCATGAGAATTCGTTCTAATCTTTGCTATATTAATTTTCTTCTTTGAGCTAGTTAAATAGAGAGATACTTTTGATCTTCTAGGGTCGGGTTGATGACCTTCTTATAATAACTTAATTTTCTTTTAGTCGCTAAATCTTTCTCACACCACAATTTTTCTTTGAACTTAGAAGTAACAATATCTTTAATGTTATTTATGTTTTGCAATGCATCATTCTCGTTGATCTCCCAATAGTTTAACCAGGCCCTTGTGTCTTTATGCCACCCTCGATTGAGCCTTAGGTGGTTTTGGCTGGGATTTAAAGCTAGCTTAGGAAGTCTATGATCGTCTATGTTATTGAGTTTGTGCTTGTACAACAAAAACCTAAGCATAGCTAGGCTCTCAATAGGGGAAATACCTGCTTCTATAAGGAGAATAGGATAGGGTGTATTACTTTTAATTTTCAGGTTATAAGTTATAAAACGCTTCTGGATTTGCTCAATCTTTCTCCATGATTCTCTGGAGTTGCTGCAACCCCAAACCTCATAGCCATATAAGATAACAGGAGTGACTAAAGTTTCAAAGAGGAACTTCTTTTTATCCCACATTACGAGGTTTGCTGTTTTACAATTATTTTCAGGACCAAAATAAGCTTTCCACCCCCCATTAAGCCTTTTCTCAATGCTATGGTTCTAGTTGAGCTTGTGATGGATATCAATTCCTAGGTACTTGTAAGAATACACTTCCTCCAAGTTATTATTTTCATACATAAAATTAGCGTAAGTTTCCTTCTTGGATTTGATAATCATAACTTTTTTTTTGTTAGTGTTAACAGTCATACCCATGCTAGAGCAGAAATCCTTAAGAAGCTTGAGTTGCTTATCAAGATCAGATGGGCACCTTGCCAAAAGAACAATATCGTCAGCATAGAGAAGAAGGATAATGACTATCCCAGCTAAGATCGTGCCATCACATCCTGCTTCCTCTAAATAGCCTTCGAGCTTATCGATGTAAATGCCAAATAGGGTAGGGGAGAGGGGACAACCTTGTTTAACTCCGATGTTACACTTAATATCACACTTAATTTTTTCTTCTTTTTTTTCAAGGAAAGAAATCAATCTCCTCTCAGTGCAAGGGCTAGAGTGCTTGTCCACCCACAGATATTTAAAAGTTGATAAGGGTTGAAGCAAATACACAATATTCATAAGTATGAAGTCATTACAATAATATTATCAATGCATTATACCTCATCATGTGGGGGAGATAACAATGATTCAACCCAACCACTTAAGCTAACCTTAATTGATTTTATTTTTTTAACTATACTTTAATTGATTAAATTTATTAAATTATTGTATATTTATTTTATATATATACTTAAAAATATATTAATTAAAAAAAATTATAATACAACAAATCAACAAATTGAATAGAATCAATTTATTATATTTATTTATTAAATATAAAATTAACCTTTAAATATTTACACGACACAAAAACATCTCTTCTATCTTAAAATGTGAAACACTTTTAAACACAATTAAATTATCATAAAAAAAATTAATATAACATTTATAATTATAATTTAATTTTAAAATTACACGTTAAATTTGTTCCGTGAGATCTTTTGTTTATTGAGCACTCACTTTTATATTTGACTAAGCTCTACATCTATATTTCAATTTTTTTAACAAAACAACACATATCAAACCCATTTTATATAATAAATATCTAGTTTAATATAATTGACAAAATAGTTGGGCGAGGGATTTTATAGCTCCACAATAAAAGTTTTATTAGAAATAAGGGGTTGAGTTTGATTAGGTATCTTGAATTTAAGAAAATATTATAGTTTAAATATTTTACTACTTGTGTTTTTGGTTAATTTTATTTTAAGTAAGAATTTATTAAAATTGTATATTTATATTGTAAAATTTATACAATTTAGTTTTTTAGAATGTTGAATTTGTATATGTATATTAAAAAATGTAATTTAAATAACAAAAATTGTTGATTTCACAAAAACATTATCACTAAATTGTATTCAAAAAATTCTACAACTTATAACAATTATACTTCACCTAAAAATATAATTATACAATCCAAATGTCTTTATGAAATTGTTGAATCCATCTATGCACATTCATGCCATTTAGATAAAAAAAAAATAACCATCCCACCAAAAAAATTATCAACAAATTGCACAAAAAAATCGAAAACGTAGAACAATTATGTAATGTCGGAATATGTCTAACTGTTTTGCAAATAACTATATGGTTTTCGTTTAAATCCCTTAGAGCTTCGAATTGATGTTTTGTTTCTATCTATTATAATGCACAGTGGGTTCCGCAGTTTATTAAGAAAATGCCAAACGAAAATCACGCAATGACGAACGTACAACTGAATTTGTAATCTTAAGCGTACTCTGTTTTTGAACCGAAGGATTTTAAAAACCTGCCTCTATTCTTCTGGTTTCTTCTGTTGAGGCCACGCAACCAAGGTTCGAATCTCGAAAGAAGACATTGAAATAGTTTGTTTTGGACTTGGTGTCCCGGCTTTCTTCCTGCCTGGCCATGAAACTTATGAACCGGGCTTCGAATCTCGAAAATGATATGGAATGGTTTCCGTATAATCATACAGTTCAGACAGTATTGGTACGAACGAAGACTTGTTGATTGGTTTCTACGGATTGAAATTTTGAAAGCTTCCACAGTTCCACTTATACAAATGCCAACTCTAGATAGACTGCATGCGCAGAGAAACTTAACTCTGAAATTACGTGTTCTGAGTCCTGACTGCTTTATATTTATCGAAGTCGAATACGATTGTGTCTCTGCACTAAACTTGCTTATAATTGGTCTGTCCAGCTTAGACGTCAAAATTACTGGAATCTTTACGTGAATCTACTCATTTTCTGCCATAATTCCTTCTCGTGCTTCCTTCGCTGAAGAGGACGGCGGCAGCACTGCACGATAAGACTCTTTCAGGTTTTATAGTTTTAAAATGTGTGCGTCGTTTCGAGTTTCAGCGCTCGATATTTCGGAGAAGTACGTGGTGTTAGAGTACAAACCCTAACACTGGCTCCGCACGCAGACATGAAAACTCGCTCTCTGCTCGCTTTGGTGTAATTATGACAGCTACCTGGACAGACCTCGGTGCGGCCAGCGCCTTCGCAAAGCTTAATCATACAATCACCGCAGAAGCTTAAAGAATAATCATACGATCACCGCATGTCCTACGGTCCACAGGCTTGAAGGTTCTTGAATAAAGATACTTAGGATTAAGTCATTTAATTGTGCTTTTCAAGATTCTGGAATAAAAGGCAGGAGAAACCCTGAAACCATTACCGGATTCACGCAGTATTGTATCGAGGTAAACATTTTTCTTGTTTAACTGAAACCTGCTTCGCTTAAGCTAAATCTTCAGCGGCAGTAGGCGTGCGGCATATGTCCTATTTTTGCCAGAAATCCTGGCAGATACTCCCGAAATCTGTCAGAACCGATAGCATTGAAGAAGAAAGAACTAGAAAGCTAAATGCGTCAAAGTTTTCGTGAACGCCATTAAATATATACAATGTTAACGGCCGACTGGGCCGAGACTTGCGAGGACGCAAAGACCGGGGAATACTGTTCATTGACATCAAAATAAAGGGGAACCGTGGGAATTTTCCGTCAAATTTTTGCCTGTTCCGTCTATTTTGGTGTAAATTAATGCTGTTCTGACAACAGTTGCCAGCATGGAGCTGTGTCATTTTTCGCGTAATGATGAGGAGAAAAGGAGCGCCCCATTCACAGAAGTTCTGTATTTGAATTTTGCATTCCTTTATTTAGATATTGCATTTAATTGCTGAAAAAGGAATCATAGCCGTTTCTGCGTTTTTCACCATTAAAGGGCCCAGGGCTGTGGACTGTAGAGGAAGAAATGAAGCTGTCGGTTTCATTTTGAACTATTGTTACCGCTTTCTGCGCACAGTTACAAAGATTGCCAGCTGTATGCACATTGCATTACCATTTCCCTGCTGTATTTCCATTTCAATTCGAAATATCACGTGCATAATTTTGAATGACATGAAAGCTCCATAGCCATTTCTTTAAACGGGAATCTTATTAATGGGCTCCATTCTTAGCCGGGGAAATAGGTGTAACTCAGTTTAAAATTTAAATTGGAAACATGAAATCATATACCATGAGTCTGTTAATTGTGGTTTCGATCTTGCTCCGGCGAAATAGTAATGTGCTGGCTTTGATGACGTGTCCAAGTCTCAACGGTACATGAATCGAACTCTGACCATAAAGATGTATTGAAAGAAATCATTTGAAATGGATGAAACTATGATACTAACCACAAATACTATTATAACTAAAATTTTAAAGTTAAGCTTTAGAAAAGAAGATAGCAATTATATTTTTTATTTTATAAAATTTAAAATTCCAATATTTTTTTACTCTCATCTACAGACTTCAAACTTAATAATGCTACAAACGAAATCAACGTAGTCACCTTCTCCTTTTCACTCTCCCGGTCAAAAATAAAAATAAAAATAAAAAAAATTATATAAAATATAAGCTTAACCACCACTTCCTCTTTTTCTTTCTTCTTTCTTTTGTTTTATTTATTTATATATAGACTTAGTTAATATTGAGTTTTGTAATATACATTTATCTTATAATTTAAAATTTTAAAATAATTGAATTTCATTGTGATATAATAATATATAAGTTTTAAAATAATTAGATTTGTTGTGATATAATAATGTATAATTTTTAAAATAATTGAATTTTATTGTGATATAATAATATATGTAGTGGTGGATGTAATTTTATTTGTAATTATATAATAAATGTGTATATTTTGAAATAAGTTTTTAATATTTTATTTAATTATTAATAATTTTTAGATAGATAGTAAGGATTTAATTTTCATGAAATATGTAGAGATTTATTTCAAAATTAGCTATGAATATTTTTTTTAGTTAAATTGATTAATACCGATATCTATAAGGTGCATATTAATACTTAAATTGATTATGTAGGTTTCTTATTCAAACCTCATGGGGAGGTGTTGAGAATGGAAAGTAGAAGTCTTATTATGAAGTAAGTATTTACCAACCACTTAATTTATATGAATATTTTGATAATAATTATCATGAAGATTTTGGTTTTAAATTAATAGTAATTTTAAAATTATTAAAGATTTGTTTTGAAGGTTTTTCCAAGGTCATGGTTGCAACTAGTTGTAGTTGTAAACATAAAAAAAACTACCACTAATGATATCACTCTTAAAATAGAGAAGTTAAAAAAAGTAAAAAATATCAAAAAATATATTTATATTGATAACATTGTTCATATCTATATCTATATATATATATATATTTGGAGTTTCCACTTCCACAAATTTCAATCATGGCTTCATTTTTACTATATATGTAAAAAAAAATATTATTAAAATTAATAATAATCTTACTATTTACATTGATCAAAACTAAAAATATTTTATAAACATTACACTTTATTTGTTCAGTTTGAATGGGTCTAATGGTTAAGAGCATGTGATACCTAATAATGGTCCTTCATCAATTTGCTTCAAACATCAAAATTATTGTAACATTAAGGGTGTCTAATACACCAATATAAATTAAACGACATCAATCCATAATAAAAATCAATAAATTATAACTTCATTTTAAATAATTAATGTTATTATTAATTATAAAACAAACATTTTTAATCTATAAATAGGCTTTGTTACAATACCATGAACCAATATCATAAATCTGTTACAATACATAGTCTACTGTGATTTATCAATGTGAGACACCTGAAAAACCACAATTCATTTCATATATTTATCAATATGAGACAACTGGAAAGCCACAATTCATTTCATATAAAACTTGCTTATCTAATACTTTTTTAATAAATCAATCTAATTAAAAATTCAAAAATACCATGACTAGTTTGGAGATAAATCTCAACTTTTGAATTATGAATACTATTAATAATATTCTAGAATTTTTTATGAAAATTAAATCTTAAAATATAATTATTAAATTATCTATAACTTTAATAAAATGTTATACACCAATTTGATGTATGAACTCATCATAATTTAAAAAATAATAAATTTTGATTGTTTATTGATAAACCTAAATTTATGTCGATTGTAAGGTCTGACATCCAAAAAAAACTCATGAAATAGTGATACCCATTCATCAATATGCCTAAATCATAAAAGAATGTTGGAATTTTAAAATAAACATAATTATCAATAACTTTAATTTTGGGAACTACATTCTTTATTGTGAGGAACATATTTCATTCTTGGAAGCTCCATTCTTTATCGTGAGGAATCCATTCGAATAAAGTTTTGACTTGGGAATTCTGGCCTTGGCAAATGTAGTTTTTTGTCAAAAGGTGGTAGAGAGCACCTTGCATTTATTTCTTAAATGTCTTGTTCCAATTAGAACTTGGATTTATGTCTTCCAATATCTAAAAATTAATTTAAACTAGGACTTCCTTTATGTGGAGGTGGGATTCAAGCACTAGATTGTTTCGATGCAGGCAAATAACATTCTGCCCTTCCTGGTCTATTGGGGTATTTGGAAGGGACATAAAGCATCCATTTTTGAAGAAAAAAAGTTTTACATATGACTTAAAGGTTCCAAAACAAAAGTTTGACATAGGACTTACAGGATCCAAACCGTGTGCACTGTTCTTTGATTATGGGAAGGCTCTAACTTCAAAGAAGAATCGTGTTCTAAATCCTTTGCCTCAAGTTTCTTTTCCTGCAGGTTATTTTGTTAGAGAAACTCAGAATCAAGTTTGTGGATGTGGTGCAAGCATAACTATTAGTGAATATCTATGTTTCTAGTTTAGATGGAACATAGGACATGGCTCAAACAATAGAGCAAAATTTATTGCTCTTTGGGACTCATGGCTACAATTTTGTCATAGGCTACTTATGCAGCAACTACAACATGTAATTTTCAGTATTTTATAATAATGAAAGTTACAATTTTTTCTTGGGAAAAATACATATAATTACATATATATGGGATGTTTTTCTTTGACAATTATTAATTTATTTTTTAAATGTAACATGCATAACATTGATGATATGTGTAGAAAGATAGATAGAGAAATTAAATTTAAATATGATGTTATCAAATATAATGATGATTAGTATGAATATGAAATATTATTATCTAAATTTATTTTAATGTTATGTGCATATTATGATTTTTTTACTCGGAAAAGATAGCTTATAGTTTTATTGATAAAAAGGAAATTACAATATAACAAATTGAATTGAATCCATTTATTATTATTATTACTTTTCTAATTTAGACGACATTATGTTTTATTATTATTATTATAATATTTAGTGCTTCATTTTATGGGAAGTACAACATCTCTTTCTCCCATACTGATTTGACATCTTAGGGCAATGATAGAGCCTATAAATATCACTTCAGTGTGTATTTTATTCAATTGTAGCATCCCATCATCTAGCACTTGATGAATCCTATGATACATCATATCTATGTGCTTTGTCTTAGAATAATATTCTGGATTTTTTGCTAAATGGATGATGCTATGACTATCACAATGTAGCACATATTTGTCGTGGTTTTATTCTTATCTCTCCTAAGAATCACTAGATCCACTACATATCTTGACAAACTTCTATGGTAGATATATATTTTTCCTCTGTTATGGAGATGACTACTACATTCTATAGTCAATTAGACACCCAAGACACTCATGCACCCTATATAAATTTCAAACATACATTATTATTGCCAAAACATAAAAAATAATGACTAGTGCATTTAAAATATCTTAAAATCCATTTTACCACTTCTTAATGTTGTTTGTTTTAAATTCCAAGGAATTTGCTTACTACTCCCATTGCACGTGTAATATATGGTTGACTAAATACCATGGAGTACATCAAATTTCCAAATGTATAAACATAAGGAATTTTACTCATTTCTCCTTTGTTCTTGTCATCACTAGGGCATAAATCAACATTGATTTTGAAGTGGGATGTTAGGACTGTACCAACTAGTTTGACATCCTCCATGTTGATCCTGTGTGAAGCCTCCTTAATATATTTTTCATGTCATAGCCACAATTTTTTTTCTTTATGTTATGCATGATCCTCATGCCTAATATTTGTTATGTTGGACCCAAAGCCTTCATTGTAAATTAACTGCCCAAATCCTTCAACCTATTGATCATGTTTTTATCATGTCCAAAAATGAACATGTCATCACATTTAACAATAGTCGAATATAGCCCCGGGGGTTAGCTCAATTAGTTGAGTTCCCGTCACTAAATCACCTTTCTAATGGGAGGTCATGAGGTCAATTCTCGTCAACGCTCTTGAGTTTAGGCTTTGCTTATGATCCAAAAGGATGGGATCACTATTATGCAACTAGCTCACAAAATAGAAGGAAAGATAGATCAATGACTTAGAAATCAACCTCTTCGAGGGGAAACCTCCTTTACATTACATAAATGAACAATTCTTGGATGATACAAATGATAATACCTCCTTTCTATATATAGGAGTATAAGGGGTCATAATATAATCAAAGTTGACATAACAATAATATTGTAAGGGAACAACAATAACAATAGTGGGCTTCCATGGGGCACAATAATAACAATATGGGGACTACATGGACACAACAATACATTAAGGGGGTTGCACTAATAAAAATAAGGGGCTACACTAGTAGTATAGGGACCTAACATGCCCCTCTCCTTCAAAAAAGTGTTTTCCTCAATGCTTGAGTAGTTATGGATGCCTTTGTATAAAATGACCATCCTCCCATGTGGAATCTTCAGCGGGTAAGTTCTTCCACTTGATGAGATACTCTCAAATTGATTGATTTCGTAGCTATCGGGCTCTTGTTTCCGTGACTTCTTAAGGTTCTAATATGATTTTTCCTTCCTCAACAAGTTTCGACAATATTGTTCGAACTAGGAGCTTGTCACCTATAACCTTCTTTAAGCATGAAACATGGTAAACTAGGTGCCCTCGGGAAGATGCAAGAAGCTCTAATTTGTATGCCATAGTACCAATCTTTTGCAACACCTTATAAGGACCATAGTACTTTGGTGACAATTTATGATCCTTCTTAGCTTGATTGAGGGACATTTGTTTGTATGGTTGTAGCCATAAAAATACTCAGTCGCCTACATCAAAACTTCTTTCACTGCAATGTTAATCTGCTTGTTGTTTCATTCGATTCTGCTCAAAATTGAGGTTATCCTTTAAGAGTTGGAGAACTTGTTGTTGATGCTCAATGTAATATTCCACTGCTTGAACCTTAGAATGATTTTCTAAGACCTTTTGGATATCTGTAGAATTAGATGATTTCATTGTTTGAACCTCTAGTGAACATAATTGTGAAATTACGCCCCGTTTTTATTTCCTTAGAAGCTTTGTCACGCTGTTAGAGCTGATTATCTTTCCTCGTTTCCCTATGATACCCATTAATTCAACTTCCTTTCCTTCCCAAAAAATATCAAGAAAATTTCTTGAAAATTAAAAGCGATCGTACCCAAAGATTGTAACCATTGGACCCCTAGTACAACATCAACACCACCCATTGGAATGGAAACAATTGGACTATTCAATACATATTATCCCATTGATACCTTGATATTATGGAAATTTCTAGAGAAATTTGTGGTTCCTCCATTTGCAACCATCACTTGACACTCTGGTGCTAGATATAGGAAGCAATTCAATTCCTTGGCTATCTTACAATGAATAAAATTATGGGTACTACCCGAATCAATCAACAATATTACCTTTTTCTTCTTGATATGTCATTCTATATTGAGAGTTTGAGGAGTGGCAATTCCTATCAATCGATTACAAGATATGGTCGGATTCATTTCTTCTTTATCTGGGGTTGGTTCCTAGTGTATATCCTTTTATTTTGATGTTTCTTATCCTTTTCTTTCTCCTCTTCCCAATCTGTGTAAATTAATTTCTTCTCAGCACAATTATGACATTTAGTGTATTTGTTATCACAACTCTAACAAATCCATTTTTCTCAATTTTCTTCCAATTTTTGTGGTGTCAACCTTGTAGGTTATGGAAGGCTAGGAGTGACAACACTTCCATCTTTACAGTTGTGAGTGGTAGGATTCGTTGTTGCCATAATTTTTCTTTCAATTTTTCTTGCCAACCTGAATGCCTTCTCCAATGAATAAGGTTCCCAAAGATGAACCTCATGTTGGATGTTATCCTTTAGAATTCCTATGAATACTTCAACCTTATGTTCCTTGGAATATAATTTACCCTTATATTCAAATTTTGGAAGTCCTCAATGTGCTCCACCATTGAACCCTTTTGTTTGAGATTTATCAATTGGCTAAAGAAGGTGTTGCTTTTTGTATCTTCATAATCTGCTATCATTTCCTCCATAAAAATTGACCAAGTGACAATTTGTTTACGAGAGTAAATCCATCGATACCATACAAACTGATTGGGTTCCAAATATAAAGCTACAATGCATACCTTTTGTGTGTTTTGCACATTATGGAGATTAAAATATTGCTCCATTTGTAGTATCCATGTTACAGGATACTTGCCATCAAATTTCCTCATATCGGTCTTTGGAACGTGGTGGGTTTTAAATCCAATGTTAAATTCTATTAAATCATGATTAAAATTTATTTTGTTCTCATCATGAGTTTCCTTTACTACTCTTTTGCCATTAGTAAGCATTTCTTGTAGCAACTTTGTCAAATGTATATTCAAATCTTCCATGTTGCCTTTAAGTTTTTCTTTTATACCATCCATCTTAGCTTCCATTCCATTATTTAAGCCTTCCATCTTAGCTTCCATTCCATTCTTTAAACCATCCATCTTAGCTTCAGTTACTTTTTGTGAGAGAGAAATTTGTTTCACTTGGTCTCGTAATTTTGATATATCATATTGCATTTCTTCCTCTTCTTCATGTGTTATAGTAGAGATTTTGGGTTTCTTACTAGGTTTTTCCATTTTATTTCTTCTATTTATCAATTAATGATAATTATGCTTCAGAATTCCCTTTGAATCACTTCAAACTAGTTTCTCAAACAAAACTTATGCAAATTAAAAAAAAAAATTACACAACTTTTTTTTCACTTTGTATGAGATTGATATTAAATCTGATGTATCTTAGTAATTTCGCATCTCCAAGGTATGAAATTACGTCATTTTATAGCCCTACGAGTCCTCTTTCCAACCCCATAGGTTTGATTGAATTCGGATTCGTCAAGAAAGAGTTATGCCTAACATCCCATGATGACCTGATTATAGACTAGCTCCATAGAGCGAACTGGTATGAAGTGCCACATGTCACTATTTTGACCTTCAGCCCTAAAAATGATATCCAACAAACTAAAGTCCATCTTCTTTCTATAACGTTTTACGCAATTTGGATCTGACGCTCAGAGAGAAAGTTATGATGATTTTGTCAAGGTTGTTGGTTTGCGAACAAATTCAGGAGCCTGCAAAAACCCTAATTTCCTTGGATCCTATCTCTAGAAATATAGCGAACCAAGTTATGAAATTCATACACAAGGTTCAACATGATTTTGTCTCAAATGAGTTTTAATTGCAACTTCTTAAGTTTTTTTTAAATAAAGTTATAGTGAAAATTCCACGATGCCTTGTTTGAGATGGAATTCTAGAGCCTGCAAAAACCCTAATTTCCTCAGCTCATATCTCTGAAAATATAGTGAGACAAGATTTGAAATTCGGACAAGATTTTTATCAATATTTCAGCTCAAATGTCTTTTAATTTAAGCTTCTAAAACTTCGTAGAAGACAAGTTTTAGCTAAAATTCCACGATGACCTGTTTGAAGCAGTGAAACCCTAGAATCTAAAGCTCTGATTAAAAATGTTATGCAACCAACTCAAAAAATAGAAGGAAAGATAGATCAACAACTTAGAAATTAGCCTCTTCGAGAGGGAAACCTCCTTTACATTACATAAATGGACAATTATTGGACGATGCAAATGACAATACCTCCTTTCTATAAATAAGAGTCTAAGGGGTCACACTATAATCAGAGTCAACATAACAATAATATTGTAAGGGCACAACAATAACAATAGTGGGCGTCTATTGGGAAAAATAATAACGATATGGGGACTACATGGGCACAAAAATACAATAAGGGGGTTGCACTAATAATAGTAAGGGGCTACACTAGTAGTATAGGGACCTAACAATCACCTTGGGTGGATCTGCCTGGATATTTTCATGGATGTCGCAACCACCGATCTCTAGTTTTTATGAACCACACTATAAAAAAATAAGTAGCATAATATACTTTTCTTGGTCATACCTCCTAATGTAGATGAAACGATCAACCTCTATTCTTTTAAAACCATGCTCCAATAAATGAGTGAATTTTTTTGTACCATTAGTAGGTTGCTTGTTTCAACCCATAGAGAAAACTTCATCAAATTGCAAACTAGGTTTTGTTTACCATTTGCTTTGAATCCTTTTAGTCAGTCCATATACATATCTTCCTTAAATTCTCCATGAAATAACAATGTCTTTACAACTAACTGTTCACATTCCAAATATAAACTAGTAACAAGACCAAGAATAACTCTTATGGACAACACGTTAACAAGAGGTGAAAATATTTCAGTAAAGGCAATGCCTTATTTTTGGGGAAATCCCTTCACCACCAACCTTGCTTTGTATCTTTCCTTATTTCCTTCACCTTCATGTTTAGTCTTGTATAACCATTTGTTTTGCAGATCATTTCTTCCTTTTGGAAGCTTTACTAACTGCCCATTTTTTTTCCTTTTCCAACAAGGAATCCATTTCTTCCTGCATTGCTTTCTTCCACTCATTACTAGTCTCCACATTACAAGCCTCTTGAAAACAATGAGTTTCACCTTCATCAATTAACAAAATATGATCTAAGGGTGGATACCTTTGTGAGGGCTTATAAGGCCTAATAGACTTGCAATCCAATTGTGGTGGTGTGTTTTCTATTTGGATATCTCGTAATGACTAGTCTAATGTTTCTTATTTATATTGTCCATCATTTTCAACTTGTTGTCCATTGTGTTTTTGAATTCATTATCCAATTTCTTGTAATGTTGGGATATTTTCTTGCTGTTCTACAAACTTGCCAACAAGTTTCTTGATCTCCATATCACCTATAGACCTTTTATATATCTCTAACTCATTAAGTATGACATCATTGATTCTAAAATTTCTGTGGTTAATTGGATCTCGTAAATGGGAAAAAAACTCACCATTTGCATATCCTTGAAAAATATGCATGGTTATATTCTCTTTTGGAATATGCTGAAATGTTTCACATCCAATGTTTTTTGGGTGAGAATAGTTTACCTTCTTACTAGTCCAAAATTCTTTAGGAATGTCACCAGCCAACATTGTAGTAGGTGATCGATTGACGATGTAACAAGCTATTCTCTCTACTACTGCCTAAAAATGCTTGTACAATCGAGAATTTGACAACATAATCCTCACCTTCTCCACCATAGTGCAATTCATCCTTTTTGCAGTACCATTTTCTTGAGGAGAACTAGTGAAAGTCTTCATGTTTGTTTTGTCGAACCTATTATAATAATCCTTCAACACGTTGGAACAATACTCTCCACCATTATTTGTCCTTAAACACTTGAGAGGTTTGTTATTCTCTCTTTCAACAACAACATGTAAATTTTGAAATATCTCAAACACCTCACCTTTTCCTTTCATGGGGTAGGCACAAAACTTCTTAGATGCATCAACTATTAATGTGACAAAATATGAGGTTCCTACTAAAGACTTAAAATTTGATTGGCCCAAACACATTGAAGTGTATCAATTCTAATAGATTTTTTTTTCATGGCAACCTCTCATGAATGAAACTCTTCATTTCTTAATATATAAACAATGTTCACAGAGTTCAAGTTCATAGGATTTTAAATCTAGAATCATATATTTTCCAACAAGGATTTTAGGCCTTTTTCACTTGTGTGACCCAAATGCTTATGCCTTAAATATGCTTAGTTTCCTTCTTTTGCAAGCAACCACATTTGATATTTGTTATGAATATAATTCATATAAAAATAATAAAATAATGTAAACAATAATAATCATAATTAGGTTAACTAAATAGTCATTATTAATGAAAATGCATGCCTTAGAGACACGACCATTCATGAAGAGGCACCTGCCTTGTTATATAAAAAGGCCTCATTTGTAACATTGTCATCATCTCATCAATTTTTTTATATAATATTCAATATAAAATTCTTTGTCCTACAATAGATATTTTTTTCTTCGAAGTATTCTGAAGATTACTGTTGTGTATACGAACTTTGTTCATTACATTGGTATTAGAGTTGTTCAATCCTTTGGCCACTCAACCGCTGCACAGAGCCAGTCAGAACTGACCTTTAGCCATCAACCTTGTATCAATTTTGTTTTCATAAAATTGAAAGTGTTTCTCCATAGATATTTTGGAGTTTTTCTGTTCGTTGATTTTGTGAAAAGCCCTTGGACATTTAAAAAAAAAATTAAAAAATAAATAAATAAAATATATATACCTATTTAAAAGAAAAAAGTCATATAACAAAAAATAATGTAAAATAAAATAAAAATAAGAAAAAAGTAGATTACTTATGGATGACAGGTTGTGGCCTACATCCCAACCACACTGTTGTCGCCACTGAAATTTCTCATCTGCATGCATCGTATTTTGTTCAAGAACTTTGCCGCTAGCAGATTGCCAACCTGTTACCCAGCTGCAATAGTTGACCATTGTCACAGTAGTTGCCATAACGTTACAGCCATTGACTTATGTTGCCTCTACCATATTTTTACTCTGGCTCACATCATAGCAAGTCGCTACCACCCATTGCACGCAGCCATTAGTTTTCCACCGTGTCTGTTAAAACCATCGTTCCCACTCATCTTCTTTCGGAAACCACTACCTTTCGCCTCCTCATTGTTTCATCGTTGTGTATTGTTGTTCCCTCTGCCATCATTCGACCACAAAATCATATTGTCAAACCTTATACACAACGAAATGAAATGGTGGTATGTGCTGTCGAAAGATCACATCCACACGCCCTTCGATACTAATCAATCACCATTTATTAACAAATCAAATATCGTATTTTAATTGTTCCTAATATAATAATAATAAGGGAAAAATAAAGTGAGGGGTATTTAAGTGAAGGCTATATAGACATTACTTTCATTGGAATTAGAAAGTGAAAAAGGTTTTTTATAAGGAAATGTTGAAGGGAGATTAAATATAAGGATGTGTTAAGTAATAAAATAAAATAAAATAACATAAAAATAAAAATATTATATTAAAATGACTTATGAAAAAAGTACTAAGTAGTTGGAAAAGTATGATTATAAAGGCGAGAAAAAATCAGTAAAAAAGAGAAATTAAATTAAAAAAAAAAGAGGTTATATTATAAAAAGAATTAAAAAATAAGTCAATTGAAATTAATAAATAATCCTAAAATTTAATAGTGTTGATCAAGTTATTAAGTAACAAGGGGAATTTAAACTAAAGATGAATTTTGTAAATAAGTCAATATTTTGGACTAGGTGCCTATTTTGTAAAACAGAAATTGGGTATCGGTGGATTAAAAAAATTGCAATTTATGTTGTCCAACATCTAGGAAATTATTTAGTACAGAAGAATGTCAAGACAATGAGCAGATGTAAATGAAAAGATTAAGGGAAGAACTCACTGAGTTACAACAAACGAACAAATCATTAGAAAAGCAATATAAAGATCTTGAAGATTGGTTTTATGAAGAATCAACATAAAGTAATGAAGAAATTTGGTGTCTAAGGGACCATAATAAAAAATTATTTGAGAAGAAAAAAAAGTCAAAAGATTTAAGAAAAAAATAGAAGAATAAAATTAATGTCTCGAGAAGAAATTCAACAAGAATCTATCAGAAATGAAGGAAGAAAATTTTCACTTAAAAGCTCTGAATCAAAGGTTATTAGAGCAAATAAAAAATATAAAAGATAAAGAGAATGATACTAAGGACAAAGTCAATGATTTAGAAAATGACGAACTTTTACATATAAGGAATCATAACCAAAACCTTCTTACGCAAATAAAGAAGCTTAAAAGTGACAAGAAGTCACTAAATGACAAGTTAGAACAACTTACTCAAGAAGAAGTATTGAAGTCTCCAGTTGTAACAGTCCAAGTTGAAAATAAAGGAACAAATACCAATCCAGTCAATATCATAACTCAAGAAGATGAGAAACCAACAAAAGTTAAAACATATTCAGATGTTACAGTTCAAGAAATTGAAATTCCAAGTGATGATTCAATAGCCAACTCAACAATGACAATACCTGAAGTAAATCAGGAAATTGCCACACACATGATAAGGGAAGGTCAAAATGCAAGAATTCCTTATCGACATCCCAATCACAAGAGCAGACAACTAAGTCGGCCTACATATTTGAACCATTTAGAATATAAAAAACATATTTATGTTCCAAGGAACACTGAAGTTTGCAGAATCCAGTCCTATGATAAAAATTCATTACAAATTTCCAATGAACACAAGATTCTATATAAGATTAATTTTGGATGGTTAGATCCATTCGCAGTTCGACAATTTTTTAAACAGGAAAAGAGATCAAGCCCTTTCATTAGTAAGCTTTGAGGATAAAACTTTTGAAGAGGAAGGCAATGTTATGAATATAATTCATATAAAAATAATAAAATAATGCAAACAATAATAATCATAATTAGGTCAAATAAATAGTCATTAGTAATGAAACGACATCCCTTAAAGACATGACCATTCATGAAGAGGCACCTACCTAGGTATATAAGCAGGCCTCATTAGTGACATTCTCATCATCTCATCAATTCTTTTATATAATATTCAATATACAATTGTTTTTCCTACAATGGATGTCTTTGTCTTTAAATCTTTAAAGTGTTCTAAAGATTATTGTTGTGTATACGAACCTTGCTCATTACAATATTTTTGCTGTCACCCTCAATGTTTATAATATTATTGTCTTGAATCCTTTAGCCATAACCAATGACCCTTTATTGATTTTCTACCCACTTTTACCAAATATTGTGGAACATCCTTCATCATCTAATTGTCCCATAGAGATAAATCCCATACACATCTCTAGAATATGCTAACCTATTTCTGCAAGATATCTTATCCATCGTTTGTCTTGATTTGTATATCTCTCACTTCAATAATAATATAGAAGCGATTGTTTCCCAAATGTACTTTGACATAATAACCAGATTCATAAGAAAAAAAATGTTTTTGCATGGAGTTACATAGTGAGATTCCCCAGAGTCAAATCCCCAATCAATGTTATTGCTAGAAGTATATAAACATGCCTCTTCTATTGAAACACTAAATAAAACATTACTTATTGTAGTTGTCTCCATACTTCTTAATAGACATACACCAGTAGCAACAAGAACTTGTGAATTTGATACAAGTTGTTATAATAAAACAACATAGGACAAAAATAAACTTAACTAGCACAATCATATAAATTAAATACATGAACCTACTAATTTGATACTAGTTGCTAATGTTAAAAGAACATATGAAAAAAATAAACTTATCTAGCCCAATCATATAAATTAAAAACCTATATACATAAAAAAAAAACACCTTACCTCATGATACATCTCAAATTGACAAGTCCCAAAATATTATAAAATTAACTAAATTATATATTTATTTTTAAATTGTTATTAATACTAATAATTATGAAATGATCAATAAATGAGTTAAACATATATACATTAAAAGAACATGTAATAAAATATGAACAATGGAGATTCACCCCCACTTTACAATGGAATTCTTAACTTGTAAATAGGATTTGTTACAATACCATGGGCCAACACCATGGGTTATTAATACCACATGCTCTGAAACTATAACTCATGTTTAAATATGACATTTTATCTGAGGCTACTACCGAGAAGGTTCAAAGGTTAAATCCATACTATTCACTTAATAATTATTTATAATTAAATTAAAATTCTAGAATCCTTATTCCAAAATACACTTGTTTATCAATGCAAAAATAAATAAGTCCTTGCCAAGGCAGGACTTTAGCAATCGTTTTCCATATTGATCACTATTAGTTTTGCATCAACCATGGTAAGTTATAATGTTTAACTTTATAAATAATCAAAGTATTTTTTATTTAAAAAAAAAAAAAAAATTGCTCGCATTTCATTGACTTAAAAATTTATATGTCTTGTTTCAGGTTTGTGACATGTGTCCCATACCCTAAGAACCTGCCAATTTTTATGGGAATATTGTAAAATGATTAAACAAATTAATAAAAGTTAATACACGTGAGAATATATTATTAACGTGACAATTACAAGGTCGTTACTTCGTTAATGTAACTAAAATCCTGTTTAGGACACGGAGATAAAAATATTGTTTTTAATTTAATTTATTCGAGTTGTGTATGTATATGGCCAAATAGAAAATAAAGGAAAACAAGGTACTTAAAGCAGAAAGAGAATAAAGGACGAAATTATGGAACTTCTCCTCGCGCCTTTCTAGAAAATGATGTTGTTAATGGGTTCTTGCCGATCATGATGCCAATCCCGAACAACACGAAGAATTAGTAATATTGATAAGATTGGGTATTAAATATTTTGTATATTATTGATTTTAAGGGTGAGTTAAATTGATTGCTATCATAATTCTTTAGGATATAATTCCTTTCCTTGAATTTTTCAAAAAATGACACTATAAAATATTCCAAGTAATGTGTTCTTGTTGTTGCAAGATATGATCATCCTGCTAATTTCAAAAGGAAATGG
Source organism: Pinus tabuliformis (assembly GCA_031772625.1). Classification (NCBI taxonomy): domain Eukaryota; kingdom Viridiplantae; phylum Streptophyta; class Pinopsida; order Pinales; family Pinaceae; genus Pinus; species Pinus tabuliformis. The sequence goes on from CM062820.1 coordinate 369,869,840, forward strand.
AAAGGAATCACTACTACTTACAAGGAAACGAGGATTAAAAAATTAGAGGTTAGGTAAATCAATTATCAAAATTAAATTTTAACATTAATTTTTCAAATTTCGTGACCATCAACATTAAGTGAAAAAATTAGGAATTTAAAAAATGTAATATGATAAATTTGAAATATTTATAATAATTATAACCTAATTAATGGAGGAAATGGAAAATCCAATAGAATTTTTTAAGAATTATAAATTTAAATTGTTTAATCTACAAAGTTTAATTGTCTCGAGGTTTTTTAGAATGCTGAATAAAATTATGCATTCAAAAGTGCATTTTAAACAACAAGAAATCACATTCTTATTCAAAAGTGTATTGTCAAATTTCATCTAGAAAAAATCCAATTAGTCTATTAATTAGACTCCTCCTATTAATATAGTCAATTTTAATGACATAAAATTTACACTAATTTATCTCTAATAATTTTGAAAAATCTATAAATTTAAAAAATATATCAAATAATAAAATATTTTTAAACACCTTTCCATTTTTTCCATGCATTAATAAAAATATAGACACCTTATCTTCCACCTGGATAATTTAATTAGAAGTAATAATTATGTGTATGGGATGGGATTTAACTTAAAATAATATATTTAAATCCTCATTTTGTGGGTTTTCTCTTTTTTATTTTTAAATGAAATTGGTTATTTATAGTCTTCCTCACATTCTCATTTGATCTTCCTAAAGTACGTTTTCCTTCTTCACTACCTATCTTCTCCCTTTCTTCTTCCTTAACAACATTTTGTCTTCTACTAACCATTAGTATATTCACAACCTATTACTACAACATTTACTTTGGATTGTGTTACATGATTTTTTTCATCTACCCACCTAAAATAGTGAACATATAAAATAGAGAGCATATAACTAAGTGACCCAATGACATTACCTAACCTTTATAGTTTCAATTTTGGTTCTAACCATTTTCTTTTCCTTATTTTAATTTATTGGATTCCCACCAGAGAACTACACATATGCAGTTAGACTAGACTAAATAGCTAGTGGTCACTTGATTGCTTTAGGGTTTGGCAAGTATGTATATTCTTTGGCTTATGAGTTTGAAATATCACTTGGAAAACTCTGTCTTAGATCATTATCATTATTTTTTTTAAATGTTTGGTTAATAAGATATTACTTTAGCCTTTTTTTTTTTTTTTGGGATTATATATTTGAAAAATTCTTACATATTTAGTCAAATATATGAAGAAAAGTGGTTAACATACACAAGAACTAGGGACTCTTTCTTTTTTTATTCACCCATCTTCATTGGTTATCATATTATTGATTATTATCTATTATTTATTTATTAAAAAATGATGAAATCATATTACTAGTAATAATCAATAGGTTATTTAATTAGTATTGTTAATTAAGTATATGAATTTATTTTATTAGAAATTTAATATAAATATATATTTTTAATTAATCAAACTAAATAAATAAAATAAATTTATGTTAATTTATTTTATTATATATTATTATTATTATTATTATTATCCAATCTTAAGGTACCAAATTGGTGTATGAGACCCCCTTGTTTATGGGGCAAGGGACCGACTTCCAATTTGACTGCTAAGTCTTTGAAGGCATACATACTCTACCCCCTATGGTTTTGAACTTGTGACTTCTTAGAAGGAAACACATGCTTTTAAACATTAGGCCCACATATATTCCGTAGGAAAAATCGTAATTTTACTAATGAAAATAAAATTACATGTTGTAGATGTTGACGATGCATTCAATCATGCCAGTCGAAATTGGTGATTACAAAGACCAAAAATACAAATCCAAAATGGTGGTAAACATGTTACCTTTTTCTCCATTTCTTCTTTTCTACCTTACGCCATTCTCCTTGAGAAGGAGTGGTCGATACAAGAGCTATTTGGGTCCCATCATTTATTCTTGGAGTTTCCTTATCTGAATTCAAATTTTCAGATACATGATGACATTTCGAGCCCCCCGTATCCAATGCTACAGGGATAATCTCTTCCCTTGATGTGTGCGTTGGAGTTCCTGAATCTTCATGATTAGTGCTCCCCTTTTCTCTGTTTTCTTGTGGATTCTAGGATTCTTCATTGATAGGAGGTTCCATTTCTTCATCATCCTCTTCTTCATCAGGCAACTACTGTGGGAATTTCCATCCCTTGGGTTGATTTCCTGAAGTCTTCTTCCTTCGGGGTGTTTTCTTGGCATCAGGACATGAATTTTGTAGATGTCCCATTTGGTGGCATATTTGACATCTAAATATTCTGTTCTCAAAACATAGGAATTGTTTCCAGCATTATTTGTTGTGTGTCAAGAGAATACATTCTGACAATCCTTTATTGAGGTCTACCTCCACACAAATTCTAGCCAAAGTGTAGATTCGTTCCTCAACTCTTTGTGTATCTATCTTTATACATCTCGCTAATATGTTCCCAATGGTTTATAGCACTTTGTGGTGCGAAAAATGTAGTGATAGATTATGCAATCCAACCTAAACCGACATTCTAGATACTATCATTGAATTGGCATGGAAATCTGGGAACCAAGGGGTGACAAAAAGTCTTGCAGAGCCCAAGAACCATGGAACCTCTCACAATGTATATTTGTGATTATCTGATGATGCAAATTTTACAATGAAAAAGCCCCTAGAGTAGAGGCGAATCTCACAATTTATTGTCCAATTTGTGAATATCCAATGAAAGAGATCCACTGGTTTTTGCTAAAAACTATTGAATCTGCAAATAACTGCTTCTACTTCATATGTGGTGCATAGGTCATTTGTTTATGGTAGATCTATAGTCATTGCTAGGATTTGATTTAGTTGTTCCATGATATAGGGGTTGGGTATATTTTGTGTCTGATCTGGTGTTGTTGAGGCAACAATTTTTCCTTTCAGAATATATTTGAACAAAAACCTCCATTTACTTGCCCTGGACTTGGTTTTGTTCCTTTGTGAAGAATAGATTCAGATAATTCCCCTACACCCTTTGAATTACTTGGTCTGGGGGATCCTCCTCGAAGCCTCAAGTTTAAGATGATGGTGGATGACAAAAGGATGCGATAATCTTGTAACATCATATCTTCTTGCATGGATTTTCCTCCGCAAATCAAACTTTGTAGGAGCATCAGGATACCCAGAGTGTGCATGATATTATGCTTCAGTTGTTTGACTCGATCTAAGGCCCACACCCATAATAATATTAATTTTCCACATGGGGGTTTGATAAAGATTTGGAAAGCTGTCGTAGTTCCCATATTCGGTGCCCCTTCTTGTTAGTCATGCAGACCTTCAGCTAAATCAAGGCATAAGAGTGGAGCTGCGAAGTGTGAGAGGGATTGTAATGGTAGTATTGGCTTCATAAGTAATGGCCCAACCACCGAACCCACCCAATGTGATGGAGGAAAATTCCAATCCGGCGAAAAGTACAGTAGACTCCTTAGATCTAGAACCGCTTCTCCATTTTGGCAACTGAATTTACTCAGGGAATTTAGATATCTAGATACAAGCTCTTTAACCACAAATCTATAAAATGAAGTGTTACTAGTGGAAGATTCACTATTGTGGTTGGAGTTTTACCTTTCGATCTGACCAATATTGTTCTCGTGACTAAGAGTGGACATGGATATGAGTTATGCATAAGAGTCACCATATATCGTAAATAGATCCAGTCCCTAGTCATAATTGCGGCACCCTTCACTTCCTTCTAAGCCCTCATGAAACTCCAGGGTGAGCAGAAACTCTCCCTCCATGATCTGCTGAAAGTTGCTACCAATGGCCCTAGCTGTCAGTCTCCATCCCTGCACAAGAAATCGAAACCAGAATGCAGGCCCTTCAAAAATTCCATTAGACCCACGAGGAGTGTGATTGTGCCTGTGCGACGATGCAAAAAGTGGCTCTGCAGCCTAGAGAAGACCAACTGCATAAGGAAAGTGAAAAAACAGAGAAAACCTAGCCATCACATCGAACTCCATCCTCATTCATATATATATATATATATATATAGTTTTATATTTATATTGAATGTAAATGATATATATGAGATTATTTATACTTTAATTAAAAATTATATAAAATATTATATTTCTTAATTAGTGTGAAATACTTGGTAAAACTAAAACATCTTATCTTAATCTCATAGAAATTTTAAAACAACCGATTCTATACATATATATTACCATTTTTTTTAATTTAAAATTTTTTAATTTTTTTAATTTTAGATTTTTATTAATTTTTATATATTAAAATTAAACTAACTATTATTTTAAATCTAATTATTAGTGTCTTCGAATACCAATTCAAATTGAAAGCTCTAATTAACACAATTATTTCTATTAAAAGATAGAACTACTGAGGTGAATAATGCTAGAACATGAAAGCAGTTAAAGATAATAACCATCTAGTTAAAAAAGCATGATATCCAAATATATTCCTGAATAAAAAAATAAACAATCTAGTAAAACAAGGACTATTATTCATTTATGTCTGAACATTTTGAAAAATATACAACTTATATTTTCCACTTAGTATATAAATTTGCAATATTTTTCTAAAAACATAACATCTACTTAAGTGGCAGGGACTCTGTTGACCTACCACTAAACCTAGAAATTGTTTTGGAAAAAATTGCATAAACAATTATAACTTACATTGGTTAATTCTAATTTAATAGTGATTAATGCTATAGTCTTACTTTGGAAAGAACTAAGAAATTGAGATGTGAAGTGGACAAATTAATTGATTAAAAAATGAGTTTGTTGAAAAGTAGCGAATTGCAACTCTATATAAAAACAAAACTTATGTTTATATTAATACAATATATTTGATCAATAAACAATATCAATCTTGATTACAAAATTGAATACTCTTTTATAAAGGTAAAAATAACATATATATTATACAATATATTTTGAGCAATTATTAATGAATTAAAATAAAAACCTATCTTTAAAATAAGAAACCTATTTTTTTTGGGTTTTGGAGGAGTAACGATGGAGTTTTGGATTTATGTATACATCATAAAAACTCCTGTGTATCATGTAAGTGAAGGCAAAGAATTATCATTACTATTCAGTCATATCCAGAAACTTTGATCTAGAATTGTTTTACAATATGCATATTAAAATTTGGCAAGGTTTACCACGGATTTTACACTAATAATTATTTATCATTAGATTTTTCCTTACCACATTGCTACTCTCAAGACCATTGTAGACCAGTATTGTAATGATAAAACCAGACTCTCATGATTTATTTTAGAAAAACATTTGACATAGTGCCTAGAACTAAGCTTTATGATAGACAAGAAAAGCTAAAAGTTCCTTTCAAGTTGAGTGTTGTGGCCATAAGGTTGTCCAAGAACATTATTGACAAGTTTAGAAACACTAAGGGTTGGTGGGAAGATATTAATTGGAATGGATATTAATTGTAATGTTGGAGTTAAAAAATGTTATCCATTGCACCTTACCCTTTTTTCAAGTATACATTTAGAAAATAGAGTATGGCTTTAGCTAAAAGATATTTTGTTCTTATGGTGAGGTGTCCCTATGATCTCTACAAGAAACTAAAATATGTCAATGCTTTCTGCTCTAGTACAATTATTACTATTAAATTGACAAGAAAATGGTTATGATAATCAAATCTAGAATGATTCACTTACAATAATTTTGTGTATAACAACAATAAGCTGAAGAAAGTGACTTAATACAAATACCTTAGAGTTGGTTTACATCACAAGATTAATTGGAACTATAGAATTAAGAAAATGATAAATGGAAAGTGAAAAGCTTATTTTGACTTTGAAAACAATTGTAAATTAAAATATTGAAAAAGAATAATCTATATAAATTAAAATTAATAGGTAATTGAAACATCAAAAATTAATTTATCTAAATTAAAACTAATAAGTATAAATAATTTAAACATAACAAAATTAATTTCTATAAACTAAAATTAATAAGTATAAACAATTATAAGACTAACCCCCCAACTGGATGCTCGCTTCTGCACACATTTCTACACTTTACAACATGATTCCAGATGATGAGCCCAAACATCCTCATAGGATCATCACGGTTGAATCCATTGACAAATCATTCCTGTGGGCTTATTTTGATGGATCTGCACAACAAACAGGTTGTGGCGGTGGTGCTATATTATATCTCAATGAAGAACATTTTTTCAAACTAAGGATGGGCCTAGGAAGAGGCACAAACAACTTCTCAGAACTCATCAACCTTAAACATCTTCTCTCCTTTGCTTTAGAAAAAGGATGTCGACACCTTTAGATTTTTGGAGACTCTAAGATTGTCATAAACTGGTTCAATCAACAATCTGTTTGTCATGTGCACACACTTCAGAACCTATTGGATGAAGTATTATTATTAAAATCACAGTTTGACTCTATTTCTTGTCATCATATTTACAGGGAGAGGAACCAACTTTCCGATCTCCTATCCAAGGAGGCAACAAACCAACCATGTGGTCACTAGATGATACAAGAGCAGAATGGACATGACTTTTATTAGTACTTCCACAGACCATTTGATGACCAACATTCACAGGGGGCAACTCAGCCCTGATTTTGGGGATGAACTATTTTGATAGCACTTTTTTGCACATATCAATTTCTGTATAACTTCATAGACATGTTATTATTGTATATTTATTCGCATCATATTTAGTTACAGTTATGTAACACACAGCTCCCAGCGTAATTTTCAAATAGATAATGAAAGTCATGATTTTTCCTTGGGAAAAAATAATTACAAGATCAAATTTAATTTATATAAATTCTAAAAAATATATGAATGAAAAGCACAAAAAAATCATATTAATTTATATGGAAACATTTAAAAAATAATAATTTTATAAAAATTTAAATTAATAAACATAAACAATTATAATACTAAATTTATTATATATGAATGACATTGAAAAATCTAAAAATCATATTAAAAAATACTAACATCGTCCATCTATATACTTCTCCCTGAAGAGATACTGAAATCTATCTGTTATCATCTATCGTATTAATGTTAATTGTAATTATAAAAATTATTTAAAAAAAATAAATGATTTTTAAAATAACATGTCAAGTACAATTTTGAATAAACTTTAAATTGCATAAAAAATTCATGTTTTCTCAGCAGAGCAACAGCAGTGTAACTAAGAATAACATTATCATTTTACTAGTAGAAGTACATTTGGTTTACAACATAGAAATCTCTCTTCCAACTTCAAACTAGTGACACTTCAATCCAACAACACGTACAATATTTTACAAATTTACAACAACCCTGATCCAATGAACCCTTTAGAATTTTACAAAATTTACAGAGTGATATAGATCCATTTGGGCACATCAATCTCATCATCCAGATCAGTGTTTTAGGGCTCATCAAACTCTAATTTCAGGTGCTACATGCCATAAACAAGTCACCCCTTTGAATGCCTCCTTCCCAGATAGTTTCATGACTTGAAGACATCCAGAAATAGCCTCTAGAGGGACCAACATAGGTAGGCCCTTGGAAGGGTGTGCTGCAGAGCAGTTAAGTTGACGCCAGGGTTCTCTGTAGAGCACTTAGGCTTCCTTTCACCTACGATGGGCGAGATTGAGCAAAATTCACATAGGGTTTGGGGAATATTCTTATCTTTTGGAGTCATCTAGAAGGTTCCCTCACTTATCAACTCCTATGAGCTCGAAAATGGATGAGGAATGAGTTAAGGTGCATCCTATCCTCTCTTCCATTCCTCCATGGAACTAATTCTAAGTATGGAAGGCAATTCAATGTCACCATTTATGACAAAACCTCCTTCATCTTTCTATAAATTTACCACTCATCTAAGTGATCAAGGGTTGGATTATGTTGAATTGTAAGGAGATAATGTTGCTATGAGATTTGGCTTTGAAGCAAGTATTGTAATGCTACAAGTTTGTCATGCTTTTGATGTGATGTGGATGGGATCCAAGCTAGAGGAATGGCTTTGAATCAGACACCAATGGTTGTAATTCCTTCTTCTATTCAATAAAGTGTTTGAACCTTTCTCCCATATGTTTGTATTGCTTTATAATGCTTATATGTGTGAATTGTATCTGATTCCTTTCACTTATATTCAATAGATCATTTTCTTTGATCGATTCTTTGTTTTCTATTGTGTTTACAAGTACTTCTCAAGTGTATTAAGTATGGGAAGGAGCGACAAGATCGATACAAGGGAGACGAGAGGAAAGCAGAACTACAAGTAGGTCTTCTCATCTTCTCATCTTATCTATTGCTTATAGGAAAAGACTAAAACACTTTAAACTGTTGTTCTAGATACAGTTACTTATCTAAGGAATTAGTATTTATCCATAGATACCAAATTCGTCAAAACAAATTGGCAACCATACTGGGGAAGATCCTTTTTCCTGGTAGCTTATCCACCTCTTAGGACATCCTTGCAGACCTTATTTGTGTTCATAGATTGTAATTCAGCTCTTTGCATTGAAAAATTGGTCAAAACTGTGTCAAATTGCCTCTTGAAATGGCTCACTATCACCAGCGCAGGCTTGTGAGGGACACAGTGCGCTGCAGAGAACCCCTGGCTTAGGGACAGTGCTCTGAAGCACACTGTCTCCCATTCAGGGCTGTGTTGATCCTCTTAGGGTCAATTTCCCACATTTAGAATGTGTTTTTGCCAAATTTTCCCTATTTGTTTGTTTGCTGATTGATCAATGAATGTTATGTCTCAGAGAACAAGTTTATATCTCCTTGTATAGCCCTGCTTTGAGTTGATTGATTAATGTTTCTTTAATGTTTTCTTTGTCATTACCAATCTATAGTCAAAGTTCGAATATAGTTGATTAATCTTTGTTCGAAAGAAAGTGTCGTAAAGTCTTATTTTCCTTCGAATTAGAACTGTTGTAAAAGTCTTTGTTCTTATGAAAGATTGATTGATTGTATGTGCATATTTCCTTTTATTCATATTCACATTAAGGAAATTGAAAAGAAATATATGCATGTTGCATTGAAAAAGTTTGTGTGTGCTCATAGGAATAGTGTAGGGAAATTGCATTATATTTTACTCTTTGCTCTTTGATCAAAATAAATCTGATTGCTCTATCCCTAAGTAGCTAGGATTTTCATCGTTAAATTGAATGGAAAGAATGCTTATCATGATAGTTGCATTCCTAGGAATTTCATAATACATCACGTGGTGAACTAGAAAGTAAAATTCCTATGCAAGATTAACTTAAAATTAACATCAATTTAGCTAATGGAGCATTGTCATTAACGAGAGCATTTAGTGGTTCTAGGCTAGAGACATGTTCCGACATCATAAAACAAAGTAGTTGTTGCTAACTTGTCTACAATAAATCCCATGTTTGATACCTCATTCCACGTACGTGACTATATCGCAGCTCGTCTACATACCTTCAGGTATATAGGGCAGTGTTATAGTACATAAAGTATATGGGAATGCTCTCACTATGTGGTTTTGAATTAGACAATTCTTATACATACAAGACCTCCACATACTTTTGGGTAGATATGGGAGGACAACACTAGGTTGCTATCCATCCTTAGGTAACCGAGTTGGCCGCAAAGTACACTATGATACACCGAACACAACATTCGGGGAGATTGCCTACCTATACTTCTTGGTTCGATAGGAGGTATTTTGCAGTTCACAGTTGCTTGGTAAACCTTTTGCCTAGATTACCCCTTTTTGTTTATTTCTTTTTTGATAATAAAATTAATTAGCAATCGTGGAGGAACATCAACCCTTACCCCGTCGTTCGTGGAGAACAACGAGAAAACCGCCTTTTCCACCCAAAGCTACACCTATTCAGTCAAAGCAGTCTTGCTTAACTGAGTCAAGTACATCAAGAACTCCTAGTTCTTCATCTGAATTACCTGAAACATCTATTTCAGTAAGTACTGAGACTCCAGTTACTCCAACCATTTTTGGTACATCTGTTTCTGAAGAAGAAGTTTCACAATTACCTGAGGACATTAGCATTGATCCTAGTGAAACAGTAACCGAAGTTGTTCAACAACAAGTTGATCCTCAACTTGAAGTTGCTCAACAAGAAATTACTTCTGAACTTGAATCAGTTCAACTAGAAGTTAATCCAGAACATAGCATAGTTCAAATAGAAGTTATATTCGAACTTGAAGTTGTTCAGGAACCTCTTTCTGAAACTGTTGTTCTTTTACCCGAAAATTTGGACTTCAAATTTGAACATTCAGAAGTTGTTACTTTACTGGAAGATGATCAACCAATTACCCTTAGACATCACTAAGTACTGAAACTTCAACTTTATTGACACCATAAATCTTTTACAGACCAGACGGTGAAGTTCTTCCACTTGGTTTAATTGTTGTCGAGGAAGAATTGGAAGAATATTGTACACCTAGAACCCCATTCCACTTCAGAGCTGGGCTTTATCTTTACCCTCATACTCCTCATTTTACTACTCCATTTGATCCTACTGTTGGCATTATGATACATATGTTGTACTTGATGGCAACCCACTCATCTCAGATGATAAATTATAGTGCAACAAAGTTCATGCACTTTCATGAAGATAAAAGTTTCTTTCATGTAGAGAAAAGTTCACGCACTTTCATGAAGATAAAAGTTTCTTTCATGTAGAGAAAAGTTCACGCACTTTCATGCAGAGAAAAGTTTCTTTCATGTAGAGAAAAGTTCACGCACTTTCATGTAGAGAAAAGTTTCTTTCATATAGAGAAAAGTTCATGCACTTTCATGCAAAGAAAAGTTCCTTTCATGAAGAGAAAATTTCATGCTCTTTCATGGTTGGCTCATGGTATTAGTTCGACAGTTTTTGATCCTATGGTTTTGGTTCGTGGTATTGCATCCAAAAGTGTTGACTCCAAGTATTGGGTTCATGGTATTGTGTTATTATGGTTTTGTACCGTGGTATTGTGAAAGGCCTAAGACTATAAAAGAGGAAGGAGATCATTTGGCAAAGCATCATCGAATGAATTGAATATCTAATAAGTGCTAGATCTGAAATATTTGTGATTAGGTTATGGTGCAGATCTAGATTTGAATGTAGGAGGAACCTTAGCGCATAAAGAAGGATAAGTTCTATTGATGGGTCATAATCTTTAAGCTTTAATAATAGTATCTTTGTATGATTTTGATCTGTTATATGAGGCACATACTTGATTTATAAATCTGACAATCTGGGTTAATTAGTGTCTGGATATTTGAAAGAATGAATTATCCTTTATAGATCTATACGCAGGTTCAGTGAAGTGAAAGCACGTATACATGCTGGTTCAGTGAATGAAAACAGCGTATACGCAGGTTGGTCCAAACATAAGAGCGTATGCATGCAGGTTTCAGGTTGTTGAAGTAGCGTATATCTTTTAAATTATGATCTCGCTGCCTCTGTTTATTGCTGCAGTATTCTGGGTTCAGAATTTGGTGTGTGGTATTGTTACTGTGTTCTGGGTACAGCTGTCAGAGAAGTGTTTACTTGATTCAGTGCTAATTGGTGAAAAGGAGATTGTTTTCAATGCAGAAATACTTGATGATTGATTGATGTTCATGCAGTTTGAAAATTTATGAAACGAGGTCCCTGGAAGAAAGAGAAGGTTGTAGCCTTCAGTAGGCCAGCACCTACGTACTAGTATCTTGGCTAGTACAAGAGCAAAGGGGGTTGTAGCTCCCTTCCAGAAGAAGCTGGAAAACGAGAGAGGGTTGTAGCTCTTTGCAGGTTGCAGCCTGCGTACTGGTAAAAGACTGCACCAGTACATTGTAAAAAGAAGTTTCTAATTAAATGAAGATAGAGACGAATTGCAGCAGGTGGTTTTCACGCACATTGGGTTTCCACCTTATATCTTGTGTTATTGTGTGTGACTGTCTACTGCTTTGTTTTACTGTTCTGGTTACTATTTATTTGACTCAGATACCCAGATTAATAATCAACATCTGAAAGAAAAAGTAAATTATAAGTTTGCATTATATACGCGGGTTTCCTTCTACATAGTTGCGTATATACGGTGTTTTTACTAACTGAAGTAGCGTATATGATCTGGGTTTGAAAAGAAAATATTTGACTTGATAATACTGATTCACCCCCCCCTCTCTCAGTATTATTTCCAACAATTGGAATCAGAGCAGGTCCTTCTGAAGAAGCTTGATCGCTTGAAGGAAGATCCATCATCATGAGCAACTACGAGAGAGAAGCATCTATCAGGCCACTAATTTTTGATGGGACAAACTTCATATACTGGAAGGTAAGAGTTACTGCCTATCTTCAATCTCTTGATACAGAAGTCTGGGATATCATAGATACAGGTTACACTTTTCCATCAGCAACTCCTACAGATCCGGATGAGAAGAAGAAATATGAAACAAATGCAAAGGCTGTCAATACTCTATTAGGATGTCTATCTCAATCAGAATTTGTCAAGGTTATGTAGTATAAGTCCGCAAAAGAAATATGGGACAAGATTGTTCTGAGCTATGAAGGAGATGAACAGGTAAAACGAGTAAAACTTCAAACCCTCAGAATTCAGTATGAAAATCTCAGAATGCACAATGATGAAAGTGTGGCTAACTATTTCCTTCGTGTAGATGAGATTGTTAATTGTATGAAAAACCTGGGTGAAGAAATAAAAGAGGTTGTTGTGGTTGAAAAAGTTCTAAGATATTTGTCCCCTAGGTTTGAATCTAAAGTTTCTGCAATAGAAGAAAAACAGAATCTACGAAACCTTACCATGTCACAGCTACACGGGATTCTAACTACTTATGAAATGAGGAAAGGAGGATCATCAGACAGGAGATAAGCTACTTTCAAGGCTTCAGGCAAAGGAGACTACCATGAGTCAGGACATGTGTCAGAAGAAGAAGAAGAATCAAATTTTGTCAAGAACCTTCAATGGGGTGCTTCACTCCCACAACCTTATGGGGTGAAGCTGAATTTGCTGCGGTTGTTATTCTCAACAAAACAAATGTCTGGGTGAACAACACTCAAACTCCTCATGAGCTCTGGTATGGTGAGACTCCTTCGGTAAAACATTTCAAAATTTTTGGAAGCAAATGCTATATTAAGAATAATGATGAACATCTTGGCAAGTCTGAACCTAGAGCAGATGAAGGCATTCTTCTTGGTTATTCTCCTCACAACAAAGCATATATATGTTATAATAAAAGAATTGGAAGAATTGTTGACAGCATTGATGTAGTGGTTGATGAAGAAGGAAACATTCCTAGGCAAGTAAATTATGAAAATATCGAAGAGGATGAAGACTACCCTTCAAATCAGACTGATGATGAAGAAGAACCTCAAGAGGCACCAGAGGAACAGATAAGGATAGAGGAGAAGACTCCATCCAGGTACGTTCAAAAGAATCATCCAGAATCTCAAATTTTGGGGCAGAAAGAGGTAGGTATACAAACAAGAAGAACAATTGCAGAAGCCTCAAGCTATTTGGCATTTCTCTCCTCCACTGAACCACAAAATGTAAAAGAGGCATGCAAAGATGAATGATGGGTCAAGGCAATGGATGAACAACTTGAGCAGATTGAAAAGAATAACACTTGGGAGTTGGTTCCTAGACCAAAAGATAAGAATGTCATCGGGACAAAATGGATCTTTAAAAACAAGTTGAATGAAAATGGGAAAGTGATTAGAAATAAGGCCAGACTTGTTTGTAAAGGGTATGCTCAACAAGAAGGAATAGACCTTGAAGAAACTTTTGCTCCCGTTGCTAGACTTGAGGCCATCCAAATGTTCCTTGCTCTCTCAAGCTTTCAGAAGTTCAAAGTATTTCAAATGGACGTGAAATCAACCTTTATGAATGGAGACTTAGAAGAAGAAGTGTACATTGAGCAACCAGATGGTTTCATTCTTGGGAATGATCCAAATCTTGTATGCAGACTAAAAAAGGCTCTCTATGGTCTTAAACAGGCTCCAAGGGCTTGGTACTACCATTTGGACAAATATCTTCATCAACAAGGTTTTTCAAAAGGATCGGCAGATAGCAATCTTTATATAAAAATTGAAAATGACAAATTGTTAATACTTGTTGTGTATGTAGATGATATTATCTTTGGCAACAATGAAGAAGCTATGAGTCAAAGCTTTGCCTTGGTGATGCAGAAAGAATTCGAAATGTCTTTTCTTGGTGAACTGACATATTTTCTTGGATTGCAAATCCAACAAAATGAAGGCGGTATCTTTTTGTCTCAAACCAAGTATCTCAAGCAGATCTTGAAGAAATATGGCATGGAAGACGCAAAACCAGTATGTACCCCTATGGTTACAGGATGCAGCCTCAATGCAAATGATGAATCAGCAGCAGTGCATCAACCAACCTATAGATCCATGATTGGAAGTCTTCTTTATTTGATAGGTACTCGACCAGACATCATGCATGCAGTGGGAATAGTTGGAAGATTTCAGGCAAATCCTAAGGAAACCCATCTTCAGGCAGTAAAGAGAATTTTCAAGTATCTTCAAGGAACTCAAAACTATGGCTTATGGTATCTTAGAGATAAAGATCTCACTCTACATGCTTATACAGATGCAGATTGGGCTGGAAGCATGGATGAAAGAAAGAGCACAAGTGGTGGAGCATTCTTTATGGGTTCCAGATTAGTATCTTGGTTCAGCACGAAACAGAGTTCGATTGCTTTATCTATAGTTGAAGCGGAATATGTGGCTGCTGCATCTTGCTGCACTCAACTCCTTTGGATGATGCAAACCTTGGAGGATTTTCAAATCACTTGTACACCACCTATCTCTATCTTATGTGATAATACAAGTGCAATCAACATTTCAAAGAACCCAGTCATGCATTCAAAGACCAAGCACATACCGATCAAGTACCACTTTCTTGGGGAACAAGTGTTGGAACAAAAGTTCAAGTTGGAATATGTTCCTTCTAAGGAACAAGTTGCTGATATACTCACCAATAACCAGGGAAATTTTTGAATACCTCATACAGAAGTTGGGAGTAGTTGATGCATCATCTTGCTGTTAAATCTTAACAGTTTTAGAGAAAAATGGGTGTACGCGAGTTGCCTGAGGAGGATCCGCGTACATACGTCAGTTTGTGCAGAGACAATCACGTATATGGAGGATTGATGGATATCAGTAGGGATAGGCTCTGGTTGAAGATAGTCTAATATGGGGCTGACAGAGACCATTTGGCACAGGTTCAGGGGGAGTAGATAAACTTCTGATGATGCATTGTTGGCATTATATTAGAAGCTTTTGGTTCTAGTTCACAACTATTGTTGGTTTTAGGTGGAGCAAATGCAGAGGGAAAACAGAAGGAAATCAGGGTTGCTGATCTGAATGGTGATTGTCAGATGCTGTTGCTATCAGTTATTGGTGACTTTCATAAGTCTTGCTCTAGATATTTCGTCTCTATGTCATGTATCTCTTTTATGGCGTCAAGGTCATGTAACGGCCTATCTTGGTTTCCCCACTATGCCTGGGATGAAGATGTAATGTTCTTGTATTATCATGTGTAAAATTTTGATGTATCCCCACTTGGTTGGGTGGATGAGTTAATTCTAGTATATCCCCACTTGGTTGGGAAAGGAATGTATGAGTCCTTGGTGATAGGAAGGTCATTTATGATAGAGTCATGTTCCTCTTGTAAAACATCTTTTTGCAGACCTTGCTTATAGTCAGGGGGAGCATGAACAACACACTTCAGCAGAGCAGAGACTTCAGCATGTACTCAGAGGAAGCATGGACAGAGTGGTACACCTTGGCATATACAAAGGGGGAGCTCATTCAAATATTTTAGCTGGTACTCAGGGGGAGTATGGGCAGCGAAATGTTCATCTAGGAAAGAGATTATCTTGGTCTGCCCTTTACCCTTGATGTCAAAGGGGGAGAGTGATTGGTTGTTGTTTCCATCAAGTCCAAAGGGGGAGATTGTTGGCATTATGATACATATGTTGTACTTGATGGAAACCCACTCATCTCAGATGATAAATTATAGTGCAACAAAGTTCACGCACTTTCATGAAGATAAAAGTTTCTTTCATGTAGAGAAAAGTTCACGCACTTTCATGAAGATAAAAGTTTCTTTCATGTAGAGAAAAGTTCATGCACTTTCATGAAGATAAAAGTTTCTTTCATGTAGAGAAAAGTTCATGCACTTTCATGCAGAGAAATGTTTCTTTCATGTAGAGAAAAGTTCACGCACTTTCATGCAGAGAAAAGTTTCTTTCATATAGAGAAAAGTTCACGCACTTTCATGTAAAGAAAAGTTCCTTTCATGAAGAGAAAAGTTCATGCACTTTCATGGTTGGCTCATGGTATTAGTCTGACAATTTTTGATCCTATGGTTTTGGTCCGTGGTATTGCATCCAAAAGTGTTGACCCCAAGTATTGGGTTCATGGTATTGTGTTATTATGGTTTTGGACCGTGGTATTGTGAAAGGCCTAAGACTATAAAAGAGGAAGGAGATCATTTAGCAAAGCATCATCGAATGAATTGAATATCTAATAAGTGCTAGATCTGAAATATTTGTGATTGGGTTATGGTGCAGATCTGGATCTGAATGAAGGAGGAACCTTAGTGCATAAAGAAGGATAAGTTCTATTGATGGGTCATAATCTTTAAGCTTGAATAATAGTATCTTTGTATGATTTTGATCTCTTATATGAGGCGCATGCTTGATCTATAAATCTGACAATCTGGGTTAATTAGTGTCTGAATATTTGAAAGAATGAATTATCCTTTATAGATCTGTATGCAGGTTCAGTGAAGTGAAAGCGCGTATACATGCTGGTTCAGTGAATGAAAATAGCGTATACGCAGGTTGGTCCAAACACAGGAACGTATGCACATAGGTTTCATGTTGTTGAAGTAACGTATATCTTTTAAATTATGATCTAGCTACCTCTGTTTATTGCTGCAATATTCTGGGTTCAGAATTTGGTGTGTGGTATTGTTATTGTGTTCTGGGTACAGCTGTCAGAGAAGTGTTTACTTGATTCAGTGCTAATTGGTGAAAAGGAGATTGTTTGATGTAGAAATACTTGATGATTGATTGATGTTCATGGATCCAGTCTAAAAATTTATGAAACGAGGTCCCCAGAAGAAAGAGAAGGTTGTAGCCTTTAGTAGGCCAGCACCTACGTACTAGTATCTTGGCTAGTAAAAGAGCAAAGGGGGTTGTAGCTCCCTTCCAGGAGAAGCTGGAAAATGAGAGAGGGTTGTAGCTCTCTGCGGGTTGCAGCCTGCATACTGGTAAAGGACTGCACCAGTGGTAAACCCAAATCCACATTCACTAATTGTATGGGTAGACTGTTCGTTAGAATATGGTACTTCTTTGGATCCTTTCTCACGTATACATTCTACGGATGAAGGAATTGTCCAATCAATGATGATAGGAGAAGAACCTTGGGAAGATTATCATCATCATTCCCATCTTCCAGATGACATCAAATATTATTCAAATGAACTAAACCACCCTTTAGTTGTTGATTTCCTTTCAAATGCAGTTTTCATAGATAAAGTAGAATCTCAGCAAAACCTATCAAATATTGAAGAAACGATTTCTATTAATATTACGACCAAGCCTAATGTTGCAAAGAACATTCATGTCAGAAAATCTTGTTCTCCATCAGAACTCGATAGTTACCGTACTCTCTTTTGTGAATTTAGAGATATATTTGCATGGCCTTACGAGGAGATGTCAGGCATTGACTCTAGTATTGTTGAACACGAAATCAAAATGTACCCTGATGTCAAGCCAATTCAACAGTGGCTTCGACCTGTTCATCCAAAGAAAGCCATTGCAATTAAGGCAGAAGTTGAAAAACTTTTGCGGGCTGGTTTCATTTACCCTGTACCTCTTACTGATTGGATTTCCAACCTTGTTTGTGTCATGAAAAAACAAGGGACAATTCAAGTGTGCGCTGATCATAGGGATGTAAATCAGGCATGTCCAAAGGACAATTATCCTACTCCTTTTATCGACCAGATTATTGATGAATGTGCCAGATGCGAAATATTCTCATTTATGGATGGTTTTTCTGGCTACAATCAAATCAATATCCACCCACAGGACCAATCTAAAACAACTTTTATTTGTCCATGGGGCACATTTGCATATAGGAAACTCCCATTTGGTTTAAAGAATGCAGGGGCCACATTTTAGAGGGCAATCAACTATGCCTTCCATGACATCAAGCACATTGTTCAACCTTACCTTGATGATTTACCTGCTCATTCACGAAAGCGGACTGATCACCCAACACTATAAGATACGACTCAATCCACACAAATGTGTGTTTTGTGTTGGTTCTAGTTGATTTCTTGGATTTGTAGTGTCTAGAGAGGGGATTAAACTCAATCCATTAAAGGTTCAGGCAATTCTTGATTTTCCTTCACCTTCAAATCTTTTACAGTTACAGAGACTCCAAGGGAAGGCAAACTTTCTGAGGAGGTTCATTCCTAATTATGCTGAGATGGCTAAAGATTTTACACATCTTTTGAAAAAGGATATACCCTTCCTTTGGGATCAGTTTGTGCATGCTTCCTTTGATGTTATTAAAGATACCTTGATTAGAGCCTCATTAGTGTATTCTCCAAATTATCAAAATGACTATTACCTGTATCTCGCCACTGTAGATACAACCATTGGCATGGTTTTAGTCCAGGAAGAAAATGGGATTGAACATCCGATTTATATTTGAGTTGTAATCTCAACGATACAAAAAGTAAGTACTCTTATGTCGAAAAACTAGCTTTGACAACTGTGTAAGCTATTCAAAGATTTCACCATTACTTCTTGCTACGTAAAATGACTGTCATTTCGGATTGCAACCCTATGACATACATTTTGTCACGTCAATTGCTGGGGGTGGGGAGGGGGATATTCAAAATGGATAGTCATTTTGTAGGAGTTTGATATGGAATTCATAAAGTCTAAATCAAAGAAATATCTAATTTTCGCAAAGTTACTTTGTGACCTTCCCTCAACCTCCATCGATTCAACATCTGACCCATTTATTTTGGATGAGTCTTTGTTTCTAATATCCTCATCTGATGTGTCGTATGGGGATATACTAATCTATCTCTAGACCCAAAATTTCCGGCTTGATACCTTTCGCTTGCAACAACGATGTATTCGATACCAAGCCAAAGATTATCAAATCATTGGGGACACTCTTTACCATCGTGGTATCGATACAATTTTACGGAGGTGCCTCACGCATGAGGAAGTCGATAAAGCATTGAATGCCTGCCATTCAGGTGCTTGTGGTGGACACTTATTTGGATATGCAACCACACAGAGAATTCTCCGTGCTGGTTACTTCTGGCCAACTATATTCAGATATTGTATTATTGCTATTAGAAGCTGTCATGCATGCTAGATATATGACCGAAAAACCAAATTACCACCTGCACCATCACATCCATTCATTGTTGTTGGCCCATTTTCCAAATGGGGCATTGACTTTATCACATGTAACCCCACCTCGGCCAGGGGGCATGGGTATATTATAGTCGTTGTTGACTATTTTACCAAATGGGCCAAGGCGATGCCAACATTGAACAACAATGGAAAAATGATTGTTATTTTCTTTCTTAACCATGTGGTTGCTCGGTTTGGTGTACCACAAGCCATAGTTACAGATCATGGGTCGCATTTTCGCAATCACATGATGGCTGAGTTGACTACTAAGTTGAGGCCATCAACAAAGTCCTGAAGCGGATGTTGCAGAGAGTGATAGGGCTTCATAAGTGAAACTAGCACTTAATCCTGTACTATGCCTTGTGGGCATATCGAACCTCGATGAGAAATGAAACTAGATTCAAACACTTTTAGTTGGTGTATGGTTTGGAAGTAATCTTACCGATATAATGCGAAATTTCATCGCTCAAACTCGTGATTGACCTGTTACCTGACAATTTTGATGAAGAAGCACATTTCTTGGAATTAATCTATCTAGATGAAACCCGTCGTGATGCTACATTGACTAACGAAGCGCATAAGAAACATATCAAGGCACAATATGATAGAAATGTCAAGCCTCGTATCTTCTCAGAAGGAGACTTGGTCTTACTTTACGATCAGGAAGTTGATAAACTTGGAGTAGGGAAATTTGAACCAATGTGGATGGGTCCTTATCTTGTCAAGTGTGTTATGGAAAAATATGCCTACGAGTTAGCAGATTATAATGGGATTCCATTGCTGCAACCCTGAAACGGGTTGTACGTCAAACGTTATTATGCTTGATTAACTGTAGTAAAACTCATTGTATATATGCTTTCATTGCATGTGTGTGTGTATCCTTTAGAGTTTTTATCTAGTTATTAATCCACTTTGCATTTGTTGCAGATGTCAAAGTCTTCAGAATCTTTTGTTGGTTATGCCGATGGTGCTAGTCATAGTACGCAAAACTTGTCTTTTGCAGCTTGGGCTATTTTCGCTCCAAGTGGCGAGTTAGCGAGTTTTCAAGGGATTTGTATCAGTCGATCCACGAACAACATCGTTGAGTATAGCACATTGATTGAACTTCTCTCTGATGCCATTTCACTTGGCATTAGCCGAATCATCGTTAGGCTGGACTCATAACTCATTGTACTACAACTAACAAACATTTATACTTTCCGAAATCCAACAATTTTTTGTATGTTCCTTAGAGTTCGTATTTTGGAAAGACATTTTGAACACATTCAATATCAACACATTTCCAGAAATATTAACACATTAACTGATTCTCTAGCGAATTATGTGTTAAATAGACATTTGTGACACATGTAAATGTAATATTTTCAATTCACATCATCAGTTGAATAGGATTGCATATAACCATAGAAAACTATGAAAGTACAATAGATAGGTATTTTAAAAGTTTTTACAAAATTTGTGTCCAAGATATGTTTGGTCATCTAACCCAAAAAAACTCAAAATGCATGGAAAACATCCCAAGTAGATCTAGTGCTGCTCATGATAACAGGTCACAGCCTATGCTATCATATGCAAAAGCCTCACCCAGTGACTAGGAACACCATTAGTGTGACGCTGCAACCTCATAGGTAACTCCTCGATTCGGACATTTGGAATACCAAGGGTTAATCCCTCTACATGGTCCTGCAACTCTGCTAAGGTCTTAGCCAAATCTAAGTCCTGGAGAACTGCTCTCCCAATGTTTATCCATGCTGGCCCACCTACAACCTGTTGGTGCCCCACAGGTCGAACAAGACCCACATCTAGATGCATAAGAATGATTTTAGTTTAATCTTAGAAACATTAAAAACACAAAAAAATGTAGAAACTTGAAAAATCAAAAACACTTTTGGTCAAACAATTTACCCATAGCACCCCATTGTGCTCCAACTGGTAGAATCAAATCTGGGTCTCCACGAAAATCCATTCTTGAATATGGATGCTCCTCAATCACAAGGTGTTGTTGATCAAGCCAACTGAAAAATGCAGTGGAAAAAATGGTTTTTGGCTGACCCGAATGTCAAGCCATCAATTTGACCCACCTCTGCATACGTGGATCTCTAGGACCATCTACACCCAGTGATACATGTTGTGGTTGTATCAATGCGATTCTCTCTAAGGTAAAATAGATTAATATCGAACCATAATAGAAATTATTCGTCTTACCACTTTTTACCTTGGTCAGTTGTTCTTTTAGTGAGGAAAGCACAACCTCGCACCAGTTGAAAAATTTTGGCTCTAGACACTCCAGTGCATACTGCATATAAGATCTGTTCGCCAGATGTAGTGTCACACTGCCAACCAATTTTGTGATTGTGAAGAGGATCATTCTCAAAGGAAAATCACCTACATCCCTAATGTTTATTTTCCCATCCTTGCTAGGCTATGTACCTGGCCAACAAAATTGTCTAATATAATCTCTCACCGATTCACCTCCATGGGAAAATCCAGAAAGTGAGATGGGGGCACCTCGCCTCAACAATCCAGTAAGAAAGTAAATATCATCAATTGTAATAGGGACAATCTTGTCCCTAATGTGAAAAGTCTAATCTGTCGGATCCCATGCATGAACAAGAAACTGCAGTAGTTCTATTTGTTGCCTCATTTCGGACAACTTGAAGTATTTGAGTAACCTACAGTTTTTGAGGGCCTCAACTGTACCTGGATTGTTTAGGGCAACCATGTCTTGTTCTTCATGTTCTCTTTCTCGCCATGTAATCAACATTCTGATCTGATGAAAGCATGAAACACAATCATAAGCTTAGTTAGGATCCTTTCCATGCAAAAAATAGGACAAATTTTGGAGCAAACAGCTAAATCAAACTTGGAAAACTCACCCAGTGTAGCCCAAGCACAGAGATAGTGCACTGCAGAGCATGCAGGCTTCTATCTGTGTGCTCTTCAATGCAATTTTCAATGTGAAAGCCTACGCTAATCCAAGAGTGAAAAAATGAAACCCCAGGGGCCCCAAGAAACCCTAAAACTTGCATGAAATGAGAAAAGAATGGCCTGAAAGAAATAAGAGAGGTTTAACTACTACCTAGTTCGGACGGCTCGAGAAATGGTTCGCAGAATCTCTCGCAATCAGCTGATGAAGTTCAAGGTAAAAAACTAGCTCGAAGCACAAAACTGAATGCTAAGTTTCAAATGGTAAAAATGTCATGGTAAAAACTTGTTTTATGTTTATTTAATGTTCATTAATCGAGTAAACATTAGTATTTGCCTATTTTTGCCTATGAAATAGGTATTTTTAATCCATTTGGTGGTGTTTTGAGCAGGTTTTGCAATTGACTTACAAAATTTGACAAAGTCGATTGTAAATTGTACCTTTGACCATATAGCACACTTTTATCTCTTTTTCGAGCTTTGTTAAAAATGAAAAAGGAATCCCCTTGGAGTCCTCTTTAATCTCTTTTTAGACTCTCTAAACATGAAAAGATTACCAAACGCTTATCCTTTCCAGCTCATTAACGGATTGGAAATGATATCTCTCTTGTATTATTTTATGCTTTTTCAGGCTTGAAAGATTAATTTACGAAAAATAACTTGTGGATTTTTCTTTTTGTCCTTTTTCAAACTCTCTAGACATGAAAAGGACCGAGTTATCATTGTCGTTAAACTCGTTAAAACATAAAATAGTGACAAACTTGTCCATCTAGACAAGACTGAGTTATCATTGTCATTAAACTCATTAAAACATCAAATAGTGACAAACTTGTCCATCTAGACAAGACCGAGTTTCACCATCGCTAGACTCATTAAAACATAAAATAGCGATGGATTCACCCAAAGGGTGGAATTATACAACAAGAATATGTTATCCTCCTCAAGCTTGATAAAAATAAAGAGGTACTGGTCAACAATGACTGGGGAAAATGGGAAAAAGGGGAAAACCACTTTATGGTAGCAGGTCACTCTTGAACATGACACTTTCACTCCATCACCGTGACTATTTGGGTTGGGTTATCAGCTTGACGGTTATCACACTGTCAGTCTATCATACCATCCATCATTTTGTTTGGGTCAATGCTACCAATTCATTTCAATGTCTCCAACATGTTCAAGATAAGTCATTCAGTCAAAATTCATTCTTTGCAATACCATAAACCTTCATTTTCATGATCGCCATTCCTGAACCTTGTGTCATCGGTCAAATTCCATCTCCAAATCACTACACTCATTTCATGTCATTGATGTGAGATACATCAAGGCCCTCGTACGATGAGTCACTTCTTGTTGACATCAGTACATTATCCAAGAAGTTGACTTAGAAACACCCTTCCAGTACCTTGAAGCTTACATGAATCAATGGCAAGTTTCTCTCTTCCAATGATAGGTTGATATCAATGGCCTTCGACCAAAAGACTTTGTATGGTGTTTGAAATCAAATCATTCATTCAAACCATGCAGAATGTATTGTAGTACCTTGAGGATCATTATCATTATCGGTGATTTCTCTCGCATCTGTTAACAACTTACATCATTGGCTGGTAATTAGATGGTGTCTTCCCATGTTTGACTTCAGATCACATATTCACATGGTTAGACTCATACTTGAGCGAATGATTGAACGAGATAGAAGACCCTGGATCTAGTTTCATCCATCCAGGTTGCAATTTCAGGAGTACTAAATCATATGTACAATGGCTTTACATTGATGGTCATTCTGATCATGGGTCTATATTTGTAGATGATTTTTTATCTACATGTAATTAATGTTTATAAGATGAGCATGGGTATGCCTTCCCTCAGTAGTTCATGTAAAATCAAATATCATGATATATGTATTTTAATTGATGTAGGTCACCTTCAACTTCGATGCCTCCTCATCACATCGTAAAGCATTTCATTCGACATTGGCATTTTTCCAACTTCATGCTTTAAGGGGTAGTTGTTACAGATCCATTTGGGCACATCAATCCCATCATCCAGATTAGTGTTTTAGGGCTCATCAAACACTAATTGCAGTTGCTACATGCCCTAAACAAATCACCCCTTTGAATTCCTCCTTCCCAGACAGTTTGATGACTTGAAGACATACAGAAATAGCCTCTAGAGGGACCAACGCAGGTAGGCCCTTGTAAGGGTGAGCTGCAGAGTAGTTAAGTCCATGCTAGGGTGCTCTACAGAGCACTTAGGCTTCCTTTCACTTGTATGTCATAACCCTGTATAGGAATTACCTGCATACGAATTCTAAAACATAGAAAATAAATAATGTGAGAGCATAACGCATATACACAGAGATTTTCCCCTGGATCCCAAAACCGAGACTACCAGCTTGATTTTTCATTATGTTCCTTTCAATGTTACAATACATATTTATACATGCTAAAGCATCCAATACCATGGACCAAAAGCCATCACGTCTAAAACCATGTGGGAAAATCATGCACAAAACCATAGGTAGGTCCACCAAACCTAATATAGGGTCCAAAAAACAAGATTTTCCAGGGCACTGCCCTAGACCCCATAGAGGGGGGTTACCTGTGCCCCTCAAACCCCCTATGACCCCCCTACTACGCAATCAGCACAACAAACTTGGTTAACTACGTGCGCTAGTTGTGGAAGGAATATAACACAACCCAACATCACCTGCATTGGGCGAGATTGAGTGAAATTCACATAGGGTTTGGGGAATATTCTTATTTTTTGGAGTCATCTAGAAGGTTCCCTCACTTATCAACTCCTATGAGCTCGAAAATGGATGAGGAATGAGTTAAGTTGCATCATATCCTCTCATCCCTTCCTCCATGGAACTAATTCTAAGTATGGAAGTCCATTCAATGCCACCATTTGTGACAAAACCTCTTTCATCTTCCTATAAATTGATCACTCATCTAAGTGATAAGGGGTTGGATTATGTTGAATTGTAAGGAGATAATGTTGCTATGAGATTTTTCTTTGAAGCAAGTATTGTAATGCTACAAGTTTTATCATGCTTTTGATGTGATGTGGATGGGATCCAAGCTGGAGGGATGGCTTTGAATCAGACACCAATGGTTGTAATTCCTTCTTATATTCAATAAAGTGTTTGAACCTATCTCCCATATGTTTGTATTGCTTTATAATGCTTATATGTGTGAATTGTATTTGATTCCTTTCACTTATATTCAATGGATCGTTTGCTTTGATCGATTTTTTGTTTTCTGTTGTGTTTACAAGTACTTCTCAAGCATATTAAGTACGGGAAGGAGCAACAGGATCGAGACAAGGGAGACGAGAGGAAAGTGGAACTACAATTAGGTCTTCTCATCTTCTCATCTTATCTATTGTTTATAAGAAAATACTAAAACACTTTAAATTGTTGTTCTAGATATAGCTACTTATCTAGGGAATTAGTATTTATCCGTAGATACCAAATTCTCCAAAACATAGAGCACCTTAATGGAACTGCATGCTTTGCATTTTATAGTATTTCAAAATGCATTACTTTCTATTTATAGTCAAACAGATGCCAAGAGATGAAAAACATTTCATTGTTACAAGTTTCAGTGATCTCCACAGTTGGTCCATCACAACCAATTGATGAAGATTCCTTCTAGAAAACCAAACAAATTTTCGCTGTCAATATATATATTTAAGAAAAAAACCTTGGGAATTAAATAAGTGAAACATCACTTTGTTCCAATAATGTAGAAATGATATTTCCAGATAGAGTTGATGAGTTGTGTTCTCATAGTTAGTGTTTGAGTCTATCTATCATGAGTTGTGTCTTTGTAGTTTGTGTTGTGAGTTGGATATCCGAATTATATGGATCTAGATTTTCCTGGAAGTTGTCTATTTGTGCCTATATAATGTACTGTTTGTCCAAGAAGTTTGATCAATGTGATTTGATTTCATTCTTTTTCATCTCTTTGTTTTTCTAATATGGTATCAGAGCCAATGAGGGAGATCTAGTGAGGTTTCAAATCTGAGAGAAAGAGGACCTAGATTTGTGAGGGCTGTGAAATCAAGGGTTGTGAGATCTTGTTGTTAAGTCACTGCTTTCCATTTTCTTTGGCTGAGATTGTAGTCAAATCCAATTAGTGTTGTCCATTGCTCTTGTAAAGGCCCTAACTGCAAAAACCTTCATCGAGCAAGGTTGTGGTTCATCACATCTAGCTTTATTAAATGTTGTGGATCAGTGATTTGCATAAATTTTACAAAATCAAGGTTTTGGTTGTAGAGGTGTGATTAGTCTGGTGATTAACTGTAGCATAAAATTGTGGACAGTTTGATCCATTTGTTGAACTAGGGACGACGTAAAATTTGTGAAGCTATTTGTAAACCTCTGTGTACATAGCAGAAGGTATAATAAGTAGTTGGATCCTTTATTCAACTCATATTCTCTCCATGGTGGTGAGTCATTGGTTTGATTATTATGTTTCCAAAATGATTTTCCAATCCATAAAGTGAATTTGATTTTTTACGAAGGGTATAGTGTGGTAGATTAAAGGAGTTGTATCAGATTCAATTTTTCATGGTGAAAAAGAATTTACGTGGTATAAGGAGTTAACTATCTTCTTTGGGTGAAAGTTAAAAATTGCTCAAAAAAAGGTGTATTTGATTAAAAAAAGTGAAAATAAGGTTTTGGAAATAGGGTTTGGTAAAAAAGGAGAAATAAGAAGATTTGTTTGGTTTTTGTTTCTTATTTGAAGCAAGATTAAGTCTTGTTTTTTTTTAGATCTGGTGTATTTGGTTTTGGATTTGGTGAATTTGGGTGTAGATCTAGTGGATTTAGGTGTAAATCGGATGGGCTTAGTTGCATTTTTTTCTTATTATCTCAAATCTTTTGGCTGAAACTTATTTGAATGAGTCCACGAGACTTGATCGAGGAAATTGTGAAAATTGGAAATTCAAGGTATTAACAGTTTTAGAGGGAAATAATTTGTGGCCCATAGTGAGTGGGGCGGAGCCCAAACCCACTGCCATTGCATTCATTCCAGATTTGGAAAAATGGTAAACAAAAGCAAAGGTATTTCTATGAATTTCAGTTAAGGACAACATTATTCCTCATTTTAGGGACTGCAAAACATCCAAAAAAACATGTGATGTTCTCAAAATCTTGTATGAAACATCTAATACCAACCAGATATTGTTCTTGAACACCAAGCCTTTTTCAATTAAAATGGAGGCCAATGAAAGTATAAGAAATTTCATTTCCTGTGTCAAAGAGCTAAGTGATAAGTTAGGAGACATTGGTGAAAAGGTGTCCAATACAAACTTGGTCACCATCACATTAAATGGTTTAGTGCAAGATTATTAAATTTTTGTTTCAAGTCTTTTAGCTAGAGAGAAGCCTCCTACTTTTGATGAATTGATAGGTATTCTTCTACAAGAGGAAGAGAGGATAAAGAACTTTAATTTGTGCTCAAATAGTTCAGATTTGGAATTGGTAGCTAAGGGTAAGCAGCCATACAAAGGCAATCCATGGGACAAGAGAAAAGGAGGGAAGTTTCAAGCAAAGTAGAAAGCTATGGCACAATCTAAATTTCCAATTCATGATAAAAGAAATGATGATTGTTATTATTGTGGCAAACCTAGACATCATGCTAAAGATTATTATAAAAGGAAATATAATGAGTACAAACAGAGAAAGATAAGGCATAATGGGAATTTTGTGGACAAAGACACCTCAATCAATGATGGATTTGAAAATCTCAAATTGTTTGTTTCTGATGTTGCATTGCCTGCTGAGACTGTTGATGTGAATGTTTGGTTCATTGATTCTGGTTAATCACTCCATATGTCATGTAAAAAGGATTGGTTTTAGGAATATCATGAGAAAATTGATTGAACATGTGTTTATCTAGGAGATAACAGATCCCTTCAGGTTCAAGGTTATGGAATAATAGGTGTGATGCTACCTAATGGAAAAGAGAGACAAATCCATGATCTGATGTGTTTTCCTGGTATCAAAAATAATTTAATTTATGTTTCTACTTTTGTTGATCAAGATCTAAAGGTGGAATTTGTCAAATCACAATGTGTTGTTAAAGATATCTAGGATCACTACAAGGTTATTGCCATAGGTACTGGAGTTGGAGGCTTGTATAAGATGAATGTGACCAGGACAGGGAATCAATCATTGGCATCTACAACAATGTCAACAGGAAAAGTTATGGCATTAAAGGTACGGGCATTTAAATCACAATGATTTAATGTTACTTCAAAGAAAAAAAATGCTTGAAGGTCTTCATGTTATGAAGAATGATTATGTTGAATGTGAAGCATGTGCACTTGGAAAGCAACATAGAGAGGAATTTCTTGTACATGAAGAAAAAAGGCAAAGATAAATACTTGAATTAATTCATATTGATGTATGTGGACCTATGAAAACTAGATCTCTTGGAGGAGCATTGTACTTTCTTATTTTTGTTGATGATAGATCTAGATACACTTGATTCTATTTCATAAGAAAGAAAAGTGATGTTTTTGAGTAATTTAAGGAATTCAAAAACACGATGGAAAAAAAAATGGGAAATACATCAAAATTATTAGATTTGATCAAGGGGAGAATACAAATCAAGAGATTTTAATCAATATTGCAAAATTCATGCGATTCCACGACAATTTACAGTGCCTCATACACCTCAGCAAAACGGAGTCACTGAGAGGAAAAATAGAACACTAGTGGAATGTGCACGGAGCATGCTTCAAGATAAAAATATCTCTAATGGTTTTTGGGATGAAGCCATTAATACTGTTATTTATTTGAAAAATAGGAGTCCAACCAAAAGTTTAGATCTAAAAACACATTTTGAATCATTTTATGGATGTAAACCAAAAGTGAATCATTTAAGAGTTTTCGGATGTAGGGCATTTGCATATATTCTAAAAGATGAAAGAAGAAAACTTGATGCAAAATCAATTAAGTGCACATTCATTGGTTATCATGATGATCAAAATGCATACAAGTTTTATGATCCTACTTCACATAGATTTCTTGCAAGAAGGGATGTGGTGTTTCATGAAAATGTAGATGAAGGTGATAAAATGAAAAGAACAGGTGTATGGAATGATATTGATGATTATGTCAAAATTGAAGCAATTTTTGAATAAGAACATGAATAGGTACAAGAACAGGTACAGGTTCAAGAGTAGGAAACATCTAGCAGTAATGACACTTTAAGAAGAGAACAAGAGACTCCACAAAGCAGAAAGAAGGATGAAAGTAGTACAACTCAAAGGAGGTCATCACGTCAAATTCATCCACCTATAAGGTACATATATTATGAATTGTTGTCTCATGTAATGAATGTTTTAGAAACCTCAAGTTATGAAGAAGCTAAAGAATATAAAGAATGGAGAGATGCAATGAATTAAGGATACAACTCTATAATGGATAATGACACATGGGAATTAACAACATTGCCTAAAGATAAAGTCCTCATAGGATGCAAATGGTTGTTCAAACCAAATTTTAATGTTGGTGGTAGCATTGATAGGTATAAATCTAGATTGGTTGCAAAAGGCTATTCATAAAAATAAGGCATTGATGATGAGATACTTTTGCACCTGTAGCTAAACTGAATATAATTAGAATCATTATTGCATTAGCTACAATTTTTTTTTTGGAAAATGCATGATTTAGATGTCAAATCTACTTTCTTGAATGGTGAATTCAAAGAAGAAGTTTATTTGGCTCACCCTGCAAGATTTGTAAAGCAGGGACAAGAGAATCTTGTTTGTAGGTTAAAGAAATCTTTGCATGGTTTGAAACAAGCACCAAGATCTTAGTATGTGAAAATTGATTCATTATTTTGTGAAAAAGGGTCTGTGAGAAGAAAAAGTGATCCTAACTTGTACATCAAGAGAGATAAAGATGGGACTATTGCCTTGATATATTTATATGTTGATGATCTTATTGTAACAAACTTTTCACTCAGGTTGGTTAAAGAAATTAAAATTTAGTTGCCCTAGGTATTTGAAATGGAGGATCTTGGTGAATTGAATTATTATTTGGGTCTTGAAATTTGGAGGGAATCTGGTAAGGCAATCTTCACACAAAGAAAATATGTAAAGATAATCCTTGAAAGGTTTCATATGTTTGAATGCAAACTAGTATCTACTCCTTTGGAACACAATGCACAGTGACGATGAATCTAAAGAAGTGAACAAAACTTTGTATCGTCAATTGGTGGGAAGTTTGAACTACCTCACCACTGCCAGGCTAGATATAATATATTTTTCTAGCATCCTTAGTCAGTTTATGGTTAAGCCTTGTGGAAACCATTGGAAAGAAACAATGAAAGTCCTTCAATATCTGAAGGGAACACTTTATTTTGGTGTTTTGTATAGAGATGAATCTAATGTTGAGTTGGCAGGTTTTTTTTTATTTAGATTGGGTTAAAAATCCTGATTATAGAATATCAACCTTTGGATATGCATTCAATTTAGGATAAAGGATCGTATCATGGAGCAACAAGAAACAACCAACTTTTTATTTTTCATCCACAAAAGCTGAATACAAAGCCTTGACTAATGCAACTTGTGAAGTTATTTGGTTAAGGAGGATTCTTGAAGACATTGGAGAAAAACAAAGAGGACCAACAAACACCAAATGTGACAACTAGAGTTCCATCAAGATGGAAAATAATCCAATTTATCATGCCCAAACAAAACATATTGAAGTCCAACATTATTTTGTAAGAGAAAATATACAATCAAATGAGATTCATTTCATCTATTGTAATACAAGTGAGAATGTAGCTGACATATTTACCAAGCCTCTTGGAAAGATGAAATTTGAAATATGTAGACAACAACTAGGCATTGTTGAAAATCCATTTCTCCATTAAGGGGGGATGTTGGAATAATGTAGAAATGATATGTCTAGATAGAGTTGATGAGTTGTGTTCTCATAGTTAGTGTTTGAGTCTATATGTCATGAGTTGTGTCTTCGTAGTTTGTGTTGTGAGTTGGTGATCCAAATTATTTGGATCTAGATTGTCCTAGAAGTTGTTAATGTGTGCCTATATAATGTACTGGTTGTCCAAGCAGCTTGATCAGTCAGAATTGATTTCATTCTTGTTCATCTCTCTGTTTTTCTAATACACTTTGGTCTGAAGAACACTGTACTAATTACAAGTATATTAAACATTAGATTTTAGTTTTTCCAAGCTTTGGTAAATGTATGTGGAGACTGACGAACTTTATTAAAGATTTGTCTTAGATTGTTTGCAATGGTAGTTTGTATCGATATAGTGCTTGGAGTGTGAGAGTGTATAGACATAAAATGTTGCGACATTGAATTTATAAATTTTTTATTTAAATGAGACTAGAGAATTGTAAGCTTACTTTTACAAAATAGTCATGAACATGAATACTAAGGAGAGCAGAAAGTAGGGATTCCAAACCCAACGTGGCTTATTTTTCACAAAAACAACAATAAATCAAATTGCACTTACTTTAACTTAGACATTAGGTACAAAGGCCATTGAAACCTAACTATCAATCACATACTAACAAAATAAACTAAATAAAAT
This sequence comes from Pinus tabuliformis, assembly GCA_031772625.1. Lineage (NCBI taxonomy): Eukaryota > Viridiplantae > Streptophyta > Pinopsida > Pinales > Pinaceae > Pinus > Pinus tabuliformis. The sequence continues at coordinate 369,901,785 of CM062820.1, forward strand.
AACTAGAAAACTATGAAGAAAAGGGAAACCCAAATTTATTATTGTAGAGACAACAACTCTAGAGGCGATTGATAATATCATACCCCATCCCAATAGAATAATTATTAACTGCTTGCTTAGAACTGACCAAAAAGAAAATTATTCAGAGTAATGATAGTGATGAAAGTTGCACAAATGCATAGAATTTGACTGAAAAACTATTGTCGTGAAGGTGGAAATAAGACCCTCAAAATAAACCAATATGATGATTACAAATTTCTTTTAATAATTTCCATATATATATATATATATATATATTGGTCAAAGCTCAACTAATGGATACTCAAAAGAAAATGGATTGCTAGAGTCTTCAAACCTATATTTTTTCTTGAAAAATGCTCTTGTTACAGGTGAGCCAAATGCCCCAACAAAGGATGAGCGAAAGGGCTAAGGACATGTAGAGGGATTAGTATACCAATTTCTTCAAGTTGTTTGTGTATTAGGTATCCTTATTTTGTAAAGAAAATTATTTCAAAATTTTAACATGGATAAATTTATAAAGATGTATTAATATTTAAATATTTATTTATTTACTAGCTGTAATAAGTGCAATTTGCTAATAGCAGTCAGTGATGACTCTCCTCACTGCTAGTTTGATAACTGAGTTATGATACATTTTCCCATTATGATAAAATAAGTATAATTGCTTATAAATAATTATATTTAAATATAAATTAAATATGATTATTCATAACAAAAGTGATAAATCATAATAAACCATAATAATATGATTAAATATATTTTTTATAATAAAATATTAAAAATACTATATATTCTTTGAATTTATAATTTAATTTACAAATCCATTAACTTTCTCCATATATAACTAGTGTTATAGGGGAGCATAACCCCTACCATTCAGGATATGTATGTATGTTATGTTAGAGGAATAAACAATTGAACATGTAATAGGTTTATTTCCCTTAACCTCATTACTATCCATTGACAAAATGCAATTGTTGCTTTAGTATGATTTTTTTCAAGAAATTTGGTAGAAAACCCTTGGATTTGACCTATCTGTACCAATAATACTCATAAATTTTGAGTCATTTGGGTTAAAATACATACAGTAGAAAATTAATAAGTAGAGGTGATCATATAAGTAAATATTAATCTGTACCAATAATACTTGAGACTTTTTGGGTTAAAATATATGGAGTAGAAAATTAATAAGTAGAGACCATCAATCAATCAAAATTGATAAGTAAAGGCAATCAAATAAGTAATTAGGTTATTCTGTATGTAACTATTTAAGAATTATATTTTCAATTTATGTGATGACCAAGAAAAGGGTAGAGAATAGTTGGTTATGCAAGAAACAAGAACATATTATTAGATATAAAATGTCAAACACATTACATATTTGTGATTATAATTAGAGAACATTTGAATCACAAAAATTAACTTTAAAATGTAAAAAATTTAGTAAATTTTATTAGTGTTTAATATATGAATTATTTTTGTAAAAATATTCAAAATTTTAACAATTTTACGTAAATTAAATCTAGAGAATTTTGATGAAAATATTAAAATTAAATTATTATTATCATTATATAAAAAAAAATTATTAATTTTTGAAATACAAAAAAAACCATCTAAAAATTTTTATTTTTATTTTTTTAAATAAAAAATTAAATCATCTATACAAGCTTAACTCTTAAAAAAATTTCTAATCCTTTTATATGAATGGACAAACAATTTTTAATTTAAAACTACAAAACATATATATTTTATTTAAAAACAAAATTATTTAATACCATTTGTATAATTGGAAAATGATTTTTCATTTAAAAACTAAGATTTATTTAGTACACTTTACCTAAAAACAGACATTGCATGCTAGCTTTCAAATTTAATATATCAATGCTAAGTCCAAATAAATAAAAACTCATTATAACGCTGCACAATAAGCTGTGTTACTATAATTTTAATGTAACACCATGAGTGGGCACTTTTTTTATTTGAATGATTTATTCTAGGTAACTCATTTGAATAGGATCCCTTTGATGTGCTCTTTAATTTACATAACCCTTTGATTGGGTTCTGGATTTATGAAGGAAGAAATTGCAGCCATTGAAAAGACATAGTACAGTGCAAATTTATTCAGCAAAGAATTAATGCTCTTCAATTTCTTCAAGATGTAGTGCAAGAAATTGGGTTGAGGAAAGGGGATTTTAATGAATCATGTGTGGCAAAAATAACAAAGGAACCTCAACCACCATTAGATGAAACCATTGGAAAGGCATACATTGGGAGATTCACAAACATCAAAGATCCATCAGAAGAGGAAAATGAACAAACTGAAGTAGCAAATATTGTGGAAGAAGACAATGATAAAAATGTAGAAGACGAAGAGTTGGATTACATGATATTATTGATTAAATTTAAGTTATGCTTTGAAATCAAGCTCATTTTTTGTAACTATTAATTATTTATACTTGTAATGTTTTGGCTTTGACATTTTATGAGAAGAATAAGTATTCAGTTAATGTTGTTATATGTTCAATATTTGTATTATGTGATTTTCTCTTTAATTTTTATGTGAATCATTATTTTTTTGAAAAAAACTGTGATTATTATTATTATTTGACATGAAATTCATAAAAAAAAAAAAACTATTATTTAACCATTTTTTTTTAATTTTTCCTATAAAAATTGTGATTTTGACATGTCATTTCTAGCAAAAAATTATCAAAATGTGTAATTTTTTTGTTATATTTATGTTGAAAATGTTCATGTTTATGTCAATTGTTAAAAATTATTGATTTTTTAGAGACAATTATTTGATGTGCATTGAAAAATTAATTAACGATATATAAATATGTAAAATATCAAAACTTTAAAATATCGACCTTTTTCTTTAACTATGAAAAAAAATACAAAGAAGAAGACTACTTCAAAAATTGTTAAGTTTAGAAAATAACTATTCACATTTAATATATTAGAAAATTTAAAGTAAGAAAATAAGCTTTCTAAAGGAAGGACCTGATGCAACATCAACACTTTTTAAAATCAGCTTGGAAATCACTAACATTCTAAAAAATAATGTACATAAAAATATTTAAAGTGTCAAAAGCTATGCTATATATATATATATATATATATATATATATATAGATAGATAAATAGATAGATGTATTATGAATCAACACTTTTCAAAATCAATTGATTTTTTTGCTACCTCAAAAAAACAGGTAATTGTATTTTCAAAGTTTAAGTTCTTAAAACAAGTAGTCAAAGAATAACTCCAAGGACCATTGCATAATATTAGACCCTAAAGCGATAGAAGTACACTTCAGTGAAGAAATTGACTTGCAAAAACAATTAACAAGAAGTGCAAACAAATTTATGCAAATAATAATCATAAAGTTGAAATACTCAGTTGTTGAAGAAGTTTTCAGTAAAGGAGGAGCTTAATACCTCCATATGACTATTGAGGTTGAATTTTTTATGGATCATCCTTGCATCTAGCTCTACATAATGATTTATAATATAAAATGAAATCTACCATATGCACATATAAGCATACCTAGACCATGGAAAAGAAGTCATAAGCCAAATGATTCAGAGAATAAAAATGCCTTGAACAGGTATTTGACAATTCTTTTACACAATAATTACCACACAATTTTTTTTAAGAAGACCATCACAGTAATAATTCAATGGAAAAAGGGATTTAACATATTTTTTTAAAGTAATGGATAGATTAAAAAACAAATACCACTTCAGCCAACAATTGTTATTTGGGCAACCTGAAGGACAAACTTCCACAATTGCACAAGACCTAAATAAAAAGAAATGTGAAAACCATAATGATAAACACAAGGAAATTCATTTTCCTGCAATGGTGCCTCAATAAGAATATGTTGTGACTCATTCGTAGTAAGCATAATCCACAACTGAGTTTATTATGCATCATCATTTACACCCACGACAAAATGTTAATATGCCCAATTACCAATTATCCGCAAAGCCACTTAACACTTGTGTAGAAGATATAACAAAAAGTAAAGTAACAATAATTGATTTAACACCAGATTTGTGTGACACCCTAAATGAAGATCCCAACATTTTATTGTGTGGATACCAAAGTCATTTATTTAAGATCTGAATTTGATTGTGGAACAAGCTATCTCATCCTTTTGACGTTCTTGGTTTGTAATGGGCATATTCTCCAAGTAATATCAACGTATAATGGAGCCGAATGTTATCACGACTAGAAGCTTAATTGTCTTCAATGTAGAATGGGGTTCTATCTTTCCATTTATCCACAAGAGAGGAAACCCACTCTCATTTTATGTACATTACCATACCTCCACATACAATCATAATGATTTGACTATCTACCAATTACATAGAGATCTAGCTAAACCATATCCATGATCGCTATATCTTTCATTGGTACCGCATTGAAGACCTTGTTGAAAGGTGGCGGTGCATTTTTTGGTCAATGTAACTTGTAGCAATTTTCCTTTTCTTTCTCAAATTATTTCATATTTATTGGAAAGGTGGCATGAAACAACATGGTTTGGCAAGAATTTCAAATGGATTTAGTGAGATTCCTTCGCTTACACAAGTAGACTAATTATAACCATTGGCTCTTTATGTTCCCATCCAAGAGGAAAAGGTAAAGGAATTTATTTCTTTCTTGAAAATACTTACATTAGAATTTGATATTTTTCTTCATGTTTATGGTAGCATTTGTATGTCAACAACTTAGCACTGAAAGATGTCATTGAAGATGTTTCTGTTCACCATTTTCATTAGGATTTTTTAGAAGGAATTGAGAGAGGAGATATAGTTAGTAGTGGTGCACCTCAGTTTTCTAAAGATGGGGCACTTAATTGAAACTGTGAGGATATAATCTGCACTAGAAGGAAAAGAACTCATAATTTTATTTTTTACTTTTCTTGTTTCTTTGACTTGATTGGTTACAATCATGCATAAATGTTATTCTTTGGACAGTATTATCCATATGGAATTTTATTGAAATTATGAGCAGGAAGTAGGGATGATGGAATATCCACAAATGATTCTCAGAAGGAAGAGGATACCAATGAATTTAGAGTTGATGCTACTCATCATCAAGAGACCGAGGCAGTTGAGAAGAACATAGAATTCTTTCCCATGGAACTGAAGATGGGAGAATTTTGAGAACAACAGGCTTTGTGTGATAGTTGCATGGATAATGAGGGTATTGTTACTGTGCTAAAGCTGAACATCTAATCCCTATATTATTAATTTGGATTTTATGTTTTTCTAATTCATCGGTCTTAGGAGAATTTCCATAAGTTGTTACAATCATGCATAAATGTTATTCTTTGGACAATATTATCCATATGGAAGTTTATTGAAATTATGAGCAGGAAATAGGGATGATGGAATATCCAAAAATGATTCTCAGAAGCAAGAGGATACCAATGAATTTAGAGTTGATGCTACTCATCATCAAGAGACCAAGGCAGTTGATAAGAACACACAATTCTTGCCCATGGAACTAAAGAAGGGAGAATTTTGAGAACAATAGGCTTTGTGTGGTAGTTGCATGGATAATGAGGGTATTGTTACTGTGCTGAAGCTGAACATCTAATCCCTATATTATTTATTTGGATTGTATGTTTTTCTAATTGATCAGTCTTAGGAGAATGTCCAGAATGGTGATGAAAATTAGTGGCTTTCGGGTTTTATGTTTATGTGAATAATTACTACAAATATCTTGTCTCTACAAGTTCCAAGAATGAAGAGTTTTGTTTTAAGCATAGAAATGATTCAACTAAACTATATAGAGATGTAAGTTATAGTCAAGAATCTTCTGCTCAAACTAATGGGTCTTGGAGGAAACAAGTAGTCGGAGAAGAACTCATGGACCACTGCATAATATTAGTGCCTGAAGCAATAGAAGTCCACTTCAGCCAAGAAGCTAACTTGCAAAAACAATTCACAAGAACTCCAACCAAATTTATGGAGATAAGAATTGTAGAGCTGAAATACTCAGTAGTTGAAGAAGTTATCAGCGAAGGAGGAGCTTAATACCTCCATATGACTGTTGAGGTTGAATTTCTTTTATGGATCATCCTTGCATCTAGCTCTACCTAATCATTTACAATCTAAAATAAAATCTACCATATGCACATATAAGCATACCTAGAACATGGGAAAAAAGTCATAAGCCAAGTGATTTAGAGAATAAAAATAATCTGAATAGGTATTTGACAATACTTTTACACCTTAATTATCACACAAAAATAATTCAAAAGACCATCACACCAATAAGTCAATGAAAAAAGGGATCTAAAATATTTTTTTAAAGTAATAAATAGATTAGAAAAACAAAAAAAATACACTTTAGCCAACAACTGCTATATGGGCAACCTGAAGACCAATATTCTACAATTGAACCAACCCTAAACAACAAGAAATGTGAAAACCCATAATGATAAGCACAAGAAAATTCATTTTCCTGCAATGGTGCATCAGTAAGAATATGTTGTGACTCTTCTGCAATAAGCATAAGCTACCACTGATTTTATTACACATCATCATTTTCACCCATAACAAAAGAAAAAGATAGCCAATTCCCAATTATGCGCAAAGCCATTTAACACTTCTGCAAAATATATAACAAAAAGTAAAGTAACAATAAGTTATTTAGCACTAGATTTGTCTGATGCGCTGAATGAAAACCCCAACATTTTACCATGTGTCATACCCAAGTCGATTATCTAAGATCTAAATTTCATTGTTGGACAAGCTAACCCATCCTTTTTGACAATATAGGTTTATAATGAGCATATTGTCCAGTTGATATCATCATACAATGGAGCCGAATTTTATCATGATTACAAGCTTAACCGTCTTCAACCGAACAAGGTTCTATTTTTCCATTTATCCACAAGAGAGGAAAAACATTTCATGTACATTAACATACCTCCACATACAATCATAATGATTTGGCTATCTACCACTTACATCAAGATCTAGCTAAACCACATCCATGATCATTGTATCTTTCATTGGTACCCCATTGAAGGCCTCATTGGTATCGCATTGAAGACCTTGTTGAAAGGTGGTGCTGCCTTTTTTTTCTCAACATAACATGAAGTGATTTGCCTTTGGAAAGTAAATTTTGGTTGCATTGGGGACTTTTTCTTGGTATAATAGTTGTATTATTTTTGAGTTATTATTTAATTTGCAATTACAATTGTTTGCTTTTTATGGGCAAATTATGTGGTTTTTAATTAGGCAAAATTGTTGAAAGTGGAATACCCATGAGTGGCATCACAGAAGAATTGATTGGTAGAAATGTTAGGTTTCTTCAAGGAAAAGATATGTAGACTTCAAAAAAGGCTTACTCATGTAAATGGGAAAAAATTTGCAAAAGGTTTAACAAACTGAAAAGTATATTAAAAAATCAATATTGGCAAAATTAATTAGAGACTTATCCTTGATTCCATTGTGTAGATTTTAAAATAGGCCCACTCATGTAAATGAAAGTAAGCTAAGGGTATGTACTTCAATGTATTGCATTGATGATATTTAATAAATTACCTTTGAAGGCTAATAGTAGGTAGTTGGGAAATTGCAAATTGTAGTTATGAATTCAAATTTTGGTCTGTTTGTTGGGATTGCTTCTGGATAACCTTGAAATATTATGTTTCATTTAGGAAATATTTAATTTATTTTATGTATGATTGGTGCTTCGAAATGATTATCAAACCCAAGAATGAAAACTTAATTGAGATAAGGAATTTGTATTGTCTTTTTGGGATTGTTTTTGGATAGCTTATATCTTGACAAGATTCTTACTATTAGAAGAGAAAAGATGTTTGCATTGAGATAAAGAAATGAGATTTCAATTGTAGGATAACATTACGCAGAATGCAATATTGTTAGTCCATATGCATTATGGTTTCAATTTACTAATTTTTTGTATTTTGCTATTTTGTTTTGTATTTTACTAATACAACAAAGAAACAAAGTTCTTAATCTTTTATATGCTCTCACAATGTTTCAAATTCTTTTGTATGCTTTCAGAGTGTTTCAAATTGTTGAATTGCTTTTCTGTATTAAGAGCATTCATGATTTTTTCTCCAAATGTTGCAAGTACCAATTTCATTGTCAATCCTACTCTTTCCACTTCTTCTGCCTTATGACGTTTGTTTTGCAACATTTGGTGCAATTGCTAGTATATTAATATTAATATATTAAGGCATAGTATAACTTATAGACAAAATGGTACATTTTTTCTAGTTAATTTTAACGAATATCAGACAGATGTTTTAAAAAAGTTGAGTTTAAGTTGTTTAATCTATAGAATTTGAGTGCCCCACAGATTTTTCAGAGTGCACAACCCATTTATGCATTCAAAAATTCATTTTAAGAAACAGAAAATTACATTTTTGAAATTAATGAAAAAGTTTATTTTATCTATAAATTAGACTATCCCATATATTAATATGAATATATTATTATTATTATTATTTAGTCATAATTAATTATGATATATTACTTTTCTCTATACATATTGGATATCAACTAGTAAAATTATATTAAATATAATTAATATATGTTAATCTAGGTTAAAATTTGAATTTATTATTTTAATCATAGACTAGCGCATACCAATCCATTTCCAATAATTTATTTAGGATTTGTTTTTTTTCATAAACGTGGATATCAAAGCATCAATCCATTTGAAATGATTTCTTTCCCCAAATCATTATGGGATGAGTTCGATTCATGTACCGCTGTGACTCGAACACCTGATCAAAGCCAGCCCATTAAAACTGTTACGAATGGCACTTACCTATTTTTCCGGAGCATGAATCGAACCCGCGATCAACAGATGAATAGTATTTCATTTCACATCTCCAATTTAAATTTTAAAGCACCAAATACAATGAGATCAAAGCCAGCCCATTAAAACTGTTACGAATGGCACTTACCTATTTTTCCGGAGCATGAATCGAACCCGCGATCAACAGATGCATAGTATTTCATTTCACATCTCCAATTTAAATTTTAAAGCACCAAATACAATGAGTTGGACCTATTTGCCCAGCTGGGAATGGAGCTGGATAGTAAGATTCCCTTCCATACCTGATTCAAATCACAACGGATAAAAACTTTCCATCTCAGCCTGCAACTTTCATGTCCAAATTCAACATCATGCATCTGATATTTCGACTTTAAATGGAAATACAACAAGGAAATGGTAAAGCAATGGGCATCCTGCCAATTTTTGTAACGGTGCGCGGAAAGCTGTAACAATTGTTCAAAACAAAATCGACAGCTTTTTGTCATCCTCTACCGTCCACGGTCCTGGGCCCTTTAATCCCATGAAATTTTGTTCGGATCGCAATTCATAATCAGCGACCTTCAGTTCGCACATAATCAGTAAGAGGCCTTTAAAAGTTTTGTGCTCAGGGTTAAAAAAAAATGGTGAAAAACCCTAAAACAACAATGATTTCGTTTTCAGTGATTAAATGCAATATCCAAATAAAGGAATGCAAAGTTCAAATACAGAACTCCTGTAAATCAGGCGCGCCTTTTCTCGGCATCATTAGGCAAAAAATCGCACAGCTCCTTGCTGGCTACTGCTGTCAGAAATGCATTAATTTACACCAAAATAGACGGAACATGCAAAGAATTGACGGAAAATTCCCACGTTTGCCGTGTATTTGTTGTCAGGGAACGGTATTGCCCGGTCTTTGCGTCCTCGCAAGTCTCGGCCGTTAATATTGTATATCTTTAATCGCATTCACAAAAACTGTGATGCATTTCGCTTTCGATTTTTTTCTTCTTCAATGCGATCGGTGCTGATAGATTTCTGAAGTATCTGCCAGGCTTTGTGGCAAATATAGAACAGATGCGCGCTTATTGCAATAAATACTGCGTAAGTCCGGCAATGGTTTGAGGGTTTCTCCGGCCTTTTATTCAAGAATCTTGATAGGCACAATTATATGACATAATCTAAGTAAATTTAATGCGAAAACTTCAAGCCCGTGGCATGTAGGAAATGCGAATTTATAATTCATTAGTTTTAAATGACGCTTTCCTTTTCGTTTCCCAGATTCTGCGGTGATTGATTTTTTTTTTTTCGTGAAATTTGGCTGCCCAGAAAGTTATCAGACATTATAGTCTTGTCTGAAATTAAATCACAAAATTTGTAAGACTAAACTTCTCCACCTCACTGTTGAAGCACATCATAACTTTTTTTCCGTAAAGAAAAAAACTTATGTTTTCATATATCAAATAAAAACAGTACATATGTACAGATATTGTATAATATCAATACCGTCAAGCTCAATCCTGGTAATGTCAGAGAAACAGTCCAATATTTTCAGCTATACTTCAGATCAATCTAAGTTATGTGTTTATATAAAGTTCGAAAACTCAAACTTCCCCACCTCACTGTTAAACCACATCATAGCTTAGGCTAACTTCTTCAATGATTATATGATTAAACTTCGAACGCGTTAGTCGCATCTAGGTCTGTCCACTAAGTTGTCATAATTACACCAAAGAAGCGGGCTGAGAGCGAGCTTTCCATGTCGGCGTGCGGAGCCCGTGTTAGGGTGTTTACTCTATTACCAGGGTTAGAATTTCAAATTTATGTGATTGTCTAGTGGAAAGTTGATTATTGTTATTTCTTTTATTTTCAATTATTGTGTAAATTTTTTATAATCAAAGATATTCTTAAAAGTAGTTATTCATACTTACTAAGTTTTAATTCTAATTTAGCTCAATAAACAAAAAATTAGATGATTTAAAATTCAATAAACACAAAATTCTAATTTAGCTCGATTTAAAATTCAATAAACACAAAATTCTAATTTAGCTCAATAAATAAAAATTTAGATGGTTTAAAATTGAATAAACACAAAAATTTAGATGATTTAAAATTCAATATAATAAAAATTTAAAGTATTTTTCAATATTTAAAAATTGAAATGAACAATATCATATTGAAAATTTTTCAATCATAAATATTGCAAATAATATTATATATTAGATCATAAATGTTGCAAATAATATTATATATTAGACTAGTAGTTTTATATTTAAAGTAGTTAGTTGTGAGAATTTTGATATGTTTTATATATCTAATTACATCACTATAGATTTAATGATGTTAAATATAAACAAAATTTCTATACAAATTTCATATTACAATAAATAATCAGAAATTTTATATTATCAAACATTTTATATTTAAAATAGAGTCACATATTAGTTGTGTACAAATTGTATGACAATAAATTAGAAACCAAACTCAAATTTATATTAATTGATCTCAATCAATGATGTACAATGTGTATATATTAAGACATATATGAAACAATTGAATTAGTTTCTGGGTTTTTTTTATTCCAATAACTCAAACTAACCTAATCTTCTTTAATCCCAAATCGCAAAGATTATCTATGTAACATTCCCCTTAATAAAAAAGATGTACCAAATTCCAAGAATGAGAGCTCAAAATTCAAAAATGAAGACTAAATATCTTTCAAGAAATGATTTTTAAGCATGACTACACACGAATATAGAAAAACTCAAAGTCTCAACCAAGACCAATTCTAAAACCTTACCTTAATAACAAAATATGATTCTAAAGTGACCATAAACTTTTTTACAGTCAATATAATTTCTCAAACAATTATTCATTCACCAACCAAACCAAATTTTACTTTTTAACAATAACCCATATTATCTATTATTATATATAATACAAAACGTTAAACTTCATAATTTTATACATAATCAAAATTGCATTAAAGAAATCAACCTTTAAAAAAAAAAATTAGGAAAATTTTCGCATAAGAAAGATAGACCATTAAATTTTTCCCTAATTTAAACATGATAAATATCATAGATTATAAAATTTTAAATTTGATAAGTATCATAGATTATAAAATTATAACTTGCATAGGACACATATGTTCGTGGAATGGGATACAATTATTGATTCTTTAAATAGCAAATTCTATCACTTTTAGTATACCTCATAAGCCATAAATTTCTACAAATTTTATTAAATATATTCAAAGAAATTTATTCTGCAAAATCTTATATTATAAAAAAGCAACCAGCATTACCATTACTAACGTATGCCATCTCGATGTAAGTAGAGGGAGTTGTCTATAATGCGATTTTTTGGAGATTCTGGTGACGGAATCGCAGTTAAAATGGTTTTTTAATTGCATATTTGGATTCAGCACCCTCGAAAACTCATGGGACGCTTTCATTGTACAGAAATTAGCTATCAAACTTGAGATTCCAATAAATTCCTACCGGATTTCGACCGGAAAAACCCGCCGGAAAAGCTTTCAAAAAATCGCGTTATAGACTATTTCTAAGTAGAGTTGAACTCCATTAGTGTGGTAGCGTGGCACTCCATTAGTGTGGCGTGGGTTGACCGTGCGTTGAATGGTTTACGTTGGCGGATTTTGCAACCCACCGGAGTGCGTTGAACGGTTTACGCGACCATTGCTTGCAGTATTTTTTGAACCCACTAGCCTACCACCGTAACGAATATAGGTCGTTGGTTTGCACGTTGTGTCGATTTCGCGAAACCGTCTACGGGACCACTTTCCTTGTTAAACATCGAGGAGTTTGGTGTCTCAGTGCACCGTTGATTGGATTGGCCTGCGTGTTGTCCCCACCACATCCGTCATTTGTCAGCAAATGTGTTAACGTCGTGATGTCTCCGCCAATTATATATGTCGTGAAATTTTTTTACGTCTGAATATTTCGTCGTTGATTGACGTCTGGTACATCAATAGTTGACAACGCTTTTTGTTTATATTCGTTAAATTGTTGCGAATGTTTTGGCACAAGACTGTCAGTTGCTTACCAATTTTTTCACGTTTTTTTTTTCGGATAGAAACAAATTTGGAGATCATTACATTTTTTATTTAAGATGAAATCCATAATTTCACTGGTTGGATTTTTCTTTTTGGAAAGAAAATTACCAGAATGGATTAAAAAAATCAGGAGCGCATTAATCTTTAATGATTTGTGGCAAGATGTTTGCCGAAGAAAGGAATACATAAAAGATAAATAAATTGCATTAGAACTTCTAGATGATGACAAACAACGTGTTATTTGGGAAGTCAAGCATAATAAAGACAAAATTATGCTTAAAGCATCAATTTTTGAAGAGGTAAGCAGATAAATTCATTTTTGTAAGACAACATATGTAGCATTAGAAATTCAAGGGAACTCTATGATTCACATTCAGAATTGGAAATTGTTTAGTTTTTATTGAAGTTATTTTATTTGGAAATCAAGGACAATGATCCAATGAAATTGGCTTCTGAAATAAAAGTTATTTTCCATGATATAGAAGCCACAAGGGTTAAAGTAGATTTACAATTAACTTTTATCATCAAGGCCCTACACCCTGCGTATTCTCACTACTTGGAATTTCTCCAAGCTAGTGGACAATTAAAGGAAATTACTTTTGATAAATTAGTGAATAAAATTGCAAAAAGAGAGAAGGATTTTGGAAAAAAAGAACATAAGTCACAAAATCAGCCTGCCAAAGATGGCAAGAATCCCAGAGGCCGAGGTAAAAGGAATTTAAGAGATAGGGGGTTAACAATAACAACAATCACGGTGATAGACATCAAAATTACCAGACACGGAAATAAATTCAGTCTAAATCAAATATTTGATGTTATAGGTGTGGCAAAATTGGTCATAGTTTAGTTAATTGCAGGGTTCCTTCGTAGAAAATTAATAATGAAAAGGAAGAGCCAGTTAATAATAGGACAAAGCAATTATCTTTTGGCAAAAATAAAGAAAATGAACCTACACATTATATAGTTTCTCACTATAATCTTAATATTGAAATTTTTTTAAATATTGCATTTTCTTCATGGGAGGACAATTAGATTTTAGATTCAGGTGATACTTGTCATATGACATTCTGGGAAGATCTTTTTGAAAGTTTCAGTAATAATGTTGATGGTATTGTGATGTTGCAAGCTAGGGGTTTTCCATAATAAAAATACACAAAAAAAAAACTCAAATCCACACAATACATATGCACATAAACATTCATAAATAATTCATTAATAAATAAAATATTTACAAGAGAACTATCAGCTTAATCACTGGCCTCTCATTCCCCACTCTCACTTACTTACTTACCTACTTACATGCTTCATGGGCCCAACTAGATTTATATAAGTGGATCTGAACCCAAAGGAGGTTCTAAATCCTAAACAAACTCTTACAATATCTCTCATGATCCATAAAAACCCTCACCCAATCCCTTATCTCTAGATAAGATCTAACTAACCCAGAAATCTGTCAACTCTTCCAAAATACTCTCGAACCTTGTCCTATTTACAATAATTATCATTCTCTCCTAAAACTATAGTAAAATACAATAAATAATTAAATCCTAACTTAGGGAACTAACTCCTTTAGTAAACATTCAACCTTAGCTTAGATGCTCCTACATCATATATGCCGGGTAAAAGAAAATCATGGTCTCTCAACCATATGTTTTTATAAGTTGATAAAACTCCTCCTGGATCCCAAACTTTCACCTGCAGTAAATAAGTTGCTTTGTCACATTGTTGTTGTTTTATGGTTGTATTTTTTCATCTTCCTGACTTCCAAACTTTATGTTGTAATTCTCCTCATGCTTTTTTGATGTATACTTGTGCAGTTAAATGTATCTTGCTGTTGTCCTTTCGCTTCATCTTAGAATATCATGGTTTGTGTACTATTTCCATTAGTTTCTTTAATTCTTTAATCTCATAATCCAATTTAGTTTCCAACTGAAGTTTGTTGTTATTATCTTGGAATATCAATTCATCATTTTTAACAATAAATTGCAAATTACATTTTATCTCAGGTTCCACATTTCCATTGTTAAGCATGCTTGGGGATTTCTCTTCTTCACTTGCAACTTGCTTAGATTGAGGTTCCACCAGTATCTTTTCTAGCAATTGCAATTCTTCTTCACATTTCATAAACATTTTATGGTATTTTTCAGAAATCATTTCAACAGACTAGTATTCATCCTTGCATTAAACAAAATTAGTGTCTTGTCCATCATCTGCAACATATCCTGCATCCACACACCATTGTCATATTTAAAAACATAAGACTTTATAGTCTCGATAGAGTATTTGTCCTTAAGTCTTTATGTTGATGTTCTAAATAGTTTGTGGTGTCATCTGTGGGAATCGAACCCACGTTCACATCAACAGACTTCATTTAAGAATCATCATCATCCTCACTAAGCATCAATCCTTGTTCTGGTTCACAAATTCATATATTCATCTTGATTGTCTGGAGTTTTTTCGATTGCCTTAACAAAACTATTAACTTGTGCTTCTGTCTCCTTGTAATCAAATGCTTGATTGGCCATCTAGTTGTCCCTTTATTATCCATCAATGTTTCTAACTCTGTAGTAGCTCCATCAACACATTAATTCATGCCTTCAAATAAATAATCTATTTCTCCAACTCTTCATCAATTACGCCAACTGTTATGGCATCGTTGTGGCGTTTCTCTGAATTCTATAAATGACTATCCATAATCATCTTCATCTCCTTCTTCCCTTACATAAGCTCATTTGTACTTTGCTTCCTCTATTGCAAACTGCTGCAATATTCCTTGTCTTTACAATACATTGACCATAGTTTGGTGTCAGGCTCCACCGATCATGCACCCAATTACAATTACTGGCTCAACCTTAAATGCACTTTTGACTTCACTTATTTCTCTTTAAATACGGACTTCTAATTTGACATCAACTCTTTAATGGATGTTTGGTGTCAGGTACAATAGAAAATGCACCCTTTTATACAATATATAAATATTTCCTTCATGACATCAATAAAATTTTAGTGCAGCATTAGTAGATACCATCAATAAATCAAAATTGATAAGTAAAGGCAATCAAATAAGTGATCAAGTTATTCTGTATGTAACTATTTAAGAACTATATTTTCAATTTATGTGATGATCAAGAAAAGGGTATAGAATAGTTGGTTATGCAAGAAACAAGAACATATTATTAGATATAAGATGTCAAACAGATTACATATTTGTGATTATAATTAGAGAACATTTGAATCACAAAAATTAACTTTAAAATGTAAAAAATTTACTAAATTTTATAAGTCTTTAATATATGAATTTATTTTGTAAAAATGTTCAAAATTTTAATAATTTTACATAAATTAAATTTAGAGAATTTTGATGATAATATTAAAATTAAATTATTATTATTATTATATAAAAAAAATTATTAATTTTTGAAATACAAAATAAAACCATCTATAAAATTTAATTTTTATTTTTTTAAATAAAAAATTAAATCATTTATACAAACTTAACTCTTAAAAAATTTCTAATCCTTTTATATCAATGGACAAACAATTTTTAATTTAAAACTGCAAAACATATATATTTTATTTAAAAACAAAATTATTTAATACCATTTATATAATTGGAAAATTATTTTTCATTTAAAATCTAAGATTTATTTAGTACACTTTGCCTAAAAACAGAGATTGCATATCATCTTTCAAATTTGATATATCAGTGCTAAGTCAAAATAAATAAAAACTCATTATAACACTTCACAATAAGGTGTGTTACTATAATGTTAATGTAACACCATGAGTGGGCACTTTTTTTATTTGAATAATTTATTCTAGGTGACTCATTTGAATAGGATCCCTTTGACGTGCTCTTTAATTTCTATATCCCTTTGGTTGGGTTCTGGATTTATGAAGGAAGAAATTGCATTGCCATTGAAAAGACCCAATACAATGCAAATTTATTCAGCAAAGAATTAATGCTCTTCAATTTCTTCCAGATGCAATGAAAGAAATTGAGTTGAGGAAAGGGGATTTTAATGAATCACGTGTGGCAAAAATAACAAAGGAACCTCAACCACTATTAAATGGAATGATTGGAAAGACGTACATTAAGAGATTCACAAACATCAAAGATCCATCAGAATAGGAAAATGAACAAATTGAAGCAACAAATATTGTGGAAGAAGACAATGATGAAACTGTAGAAGACGAAGACTTTGGATTACATGATATTATTGATTAAATTTAAGTTATGTTTCGAAATCAAGCTCATTTTTTGTAACTATTAATTATTTATACTTGTAATGTTTTGACTTTGACATTTTATGAGAAGAATAAGTATTCAGTTAATGTTGTTATATGTTCAATATTTGTATTATGTGATTTTCTCTTTAATTTTTATGTGAATCATTATTTTTTGAAAAACACTGTGATTATTATTATTTTTTGACATGAAATTCATAAAAAAAATCTATTATTTAACCATTTTTTGTTAAATTTTTCCTATAAAAATTGTGATTTTGACATGTCATTTCTAACAAAAAATTATCAAAATGTGTAATTTTTTTGTTATATTTATGATGAAAATGTTTATGTTTATGTCAATTGTTAAAAATTATTGTTTTCTTAAAGACAATTATTTGATGTGCATTGAAAAATTAATTAACAATATATAACTATGTAAAATATCAAAACTTTAAAATATCAATCTTTTATTTAACTATGCAAAAAAATAAAGATCTCATTACAAAAAGAAAATTAAAACAAAAACAAAAAAATATGAAGAAAAAGACTACTTCAAAAATTGTTAAATTTAGAAAATAATTATTCACATTTAATACATTAGAAAATTTAAAGTAAAAAAATAAGCCTTCTAAAAAAAGGGCCTAATGCAACATCAACACTTTTTAAAATCAGCTTGCAAATCACTAACATTCTAAAAAATAATGTACATAAAAAAATTTAAAGTGTCAAAAACTATGCTAAAAATTATATATATGTATTTTGAATCAACACTTTTCAAAATCGGTTGATTTTTTTGCTACCTCAAAAAAAGGGGTAATCGTATCAGTTCCCGTTTCAAAGTTTACGTTCTTGAAACAACTAGTCGGAGAAGAACTCCAAGTACCATTGCATAATATTAGAGCCTAAAGCGATAGAAGTACACTTCAGCCAAGAAGTTGACTTGCAAAAACAATTAATAAGAAGTCCAACCAAATTTATGCAGATAATAATCGTAAAGTTGAAATATTCAGTAGTTGAAGAAGTTGTCAGCGAAGGAGGAGCTTAATACCTCCATATGACTATTGAGGTTGAATTTTTGTATGGATCATCCTTGCATCTAGCTCTACATAATGATTTACAATATAAAATGAAATCTACCATATGCGAATAAAAGCATACCTAGACCATGGGAAAGAAGTCATAAGCCAAGTGATTTAGAGAATAAAAATTCCCTGAACAGGTATTTGACAATGCTTTTACACAATAATTACCACACATTTTTTTTTAAGAAGACCATCACACCAATAATTCAATGGAAAAAGGGATTTAACATATTTTTTTAAGTAATGGATAGATTAAAAAACAAATACCACTTCGGCCAACAATTGTTATTTGGGCAACCTGAAGGACAATCTTCTACAATTTAACAAGCCCTATATAACAAGAAATGTGAAAACCATAATGATAAACACAAGCAAGTTCATTTTCATGCAATGGTGCCTCAATAAGAATATGTTGTGACTCATTTGTAGTAAGCATAATCCACAAGTGAGTTTATTATGCATCATCATTTACACCTACGACAAAATATTAAGATACCCAATTACCAATTATGTGCAAAGCCACTTAACACTTGTGTAGAAGATATAACAAAAAGTAAAGTAACAATAATTGATTTAACACCAGACTTGTGTGACACCCTAAATGAAAACCCCAACATTTTATTGTGTGGATACCAAAATCATTTATTAGTCCCTGCCATCTGGCAATGGCCAGGGACTATAGTAATCGAAAAGATGGAATTTAGCATTAATTTCACTTGCTTACCATTACAAATGACCAGTGACTATTACGAATAACCAAACTTTTAACGAAAAATTAGTTTGATAGTCTTATTTAGCCTCTTCCCGAGGCGGGAGGGGCTAAAACATAAGTTATATTCCCTTTTTCCGTTGGCATTTGGAATTTTTGCTTAGCAGAGTAAACTAATGCCAAGCATTAGTTTAAAACATTAAATGTTATACTGAATTAAATTAAACCTATAACAACTGAATTGAATTAAACCTAAGCTCATAAGCTTCACGGCAAGGTCAGAGACTTGGCATGTCCATCTGCGAAGGCTTCTGTCTAGTGCGCCTGTCGCCTGCCACCTACCACCACTTCAATCTAGGTGCCATTCCATAAACTGGAACAGTTGTCCCTTTCGCCAGATTGCATGGGAGAGTTTTCCATAAGCCGGAGTCCTTGAGTCTTCAGAGTCCCTGAGTCCTCTGCATCATAATGGAGTCCAATCCCTGAGTCTTTTGCATGATAATGAAGATGAGCTATGATGAGCCAGTTCTTCTGCATCATAATGAAGATAAGCTATGATGAGCTAGTCTGTGGCTTGAAACTTGAAATAGTAGAGCAACAAGTAAGAAACAATTTTTCATTCTTTGCTGTCATTTCATGCAAAATCAATTTCCATTATGAATTCACTCTTTGTCATCATTTCTTCATTTTGAATTCACTATTTGTCATCATTTCTAGTGAATTTTCACACAGTGAATTTTCATTTATGATCTTTCACTGAACGTAACTTTTTCCAGTCAATTTTCATTTATGATCTTTCACTGAACACAACTTTTTAATTTTTTTTTCTGAAACTCTTAAAAACTCAGATTAGAAACAAAAAAACTCACCTTTGTGCAGGTTGGCTAGATTGATGGCTTGAAGAACATGGTCCTTGCTCATTCCACCATGAATTATCAGTACATTCACCTGAAACCTTTTTCTTGCATACCTTCGTTGGTTCACGGGCAATTGGACCAACCGGTTCAGCGCCTCGAGTATTCCCTGGTTCACCGTCAGATGTGCGAGGCGGATGCGGAAGACTGCATCCCCTGTGAGAAACTGAAAGGCCGTGTAAAAGTAAAGGAACCCTGCAGGGTAAACTAAAGGTCCTGTGTCCCCTCTCAGCTCTGCATAATTCCTCTCCCCTCCTATGAAGCCCCTCACTTGCCCTTACTCAACACCAATATAAATGAAACAGATTCAACCTCATGTTCGTTCATGTTAAATATCTCACACACCAATAATCAATTATTTGTTTGCTTGTAAATCCATCACAAACGAAGACGAACAATGTGCATACCCTTTTCTGTATATAAACCTGTACTTACCTATGACATGTAAGCATCCCAATCGATCTTAGTATCTGTTAAAAAACGAACGTCTGGGTTAAACTTAGACGGAAGTCGAAAGACATGGAAAAAAAAAAGGTAGCAGATAAGACAATGAAAGAGGTGGGAAGTTGGGGAGGAGGAGCGGAATTTACATGGAACATATGCAATAATTGCACAAGTTAACAGACTGTCCGCGAGTCCAGTGCCTCGAGTATTGCCTGGTTCGCCGTCAGATGCGCGAAGCGGATGAAGGGCGTCACCTGGTTCAAACAAAAATAGGCCGACTCGAGCTCCCGTCAAGGGCGGCTCTGGTCCTGCTACTGACTGCCGCCAGGTAAAAAGTGCCTCGAGTCCTCATTTTTCTGGAATCTCACGACTCTTTCCTTCCCAAATTTCCCCTCCTTAGGCTGTGCATGCGTTCCCTTGAAGTTGGTCGATACAAAACCCCAAGGCCCGAGCTAAATTCCTCAGAATATTCATTTCCATAAACAAATGCCTTCTTAGGGTTCACCATAAATTCATTCCCATAAACAAATGCCTTCTCAGAGTTCACTATGAATTCATTCCCACATCTACTGATACAAAAACAAAGACAAAGAACATTTCTTCCAATGGTAAAGGAGGTTTCAGAAGCATATGTCGCTCCCATCTGGTTTTATTTTGACATTGCTGCAGCTGATGACACCTTCGAGGCGCGTACTGAGCCTCCATGGGGGTGGCTGGTGCAGCAGACCACACCTTCGTTGCGGGTACTGAGGCTTCAAGGGTGTGGCTTTAGACAAGCGTCTGTCAATGTGTTTAAGGTCACCTTCCACACGTCTTCAGTTCTCATTTTCGAAGTTCAGGAAGTGGGAGGCCGTTCGCTGAAGAAAAAGCTGAGCGTTAGGAGCAAGACAACATCTGTCAAAATGCATGTAAGCGAAGTTGTTATTATAAATAATCGAAACTTACATTTATATTATATATTAAATTGTTTATAAAATTTTGTTTTCCCCTTTTTCATATATTTTCATTGTTTGAGCGTTCTAATGCTACTCCTTGCCTCCTTTCTCATAACAGGTTTACGCGCGATTTCTTCCCTTCTAAAAGGCCTCTTCCTCCTTTACTAAATCGGGTGTGGTTTCATCAATTTTCTCCACAAAATCCGTGAAGTTCTCTTAATTTTTTAGAGGGTTGGGTTTTTATAGTGTTATCTACAGTTAATATCAGCGAAGGGCCTTTAGATCCGAAGGTATTATGGGGTAGCAATCTCTGATATACAGTTTTGTCGCGAGGGTCACCGTGGTGCTTGCGGAGTACACGGAATTCAAAGGCAATTTTACAAGTATTGCTGCTCAGTGCCTGCAAAAGCTTCCCGCCAGCAACAACAAGTTCACATACAATTGCGATAATCATACCTTCAACTACCTTGTTGAAGATGGCTTATAACTTGTCTGGTTGGATCGTAGACCTGAAAAATCATTAAAATTGTAAACATCAAATAGGCTGGTTGGATCGTAGACCTGAAAAATCATTAAAATTGTAAACATCAAATATTAATATATGCTATGTTTTGTAACTAGTGGGATGATTTTCATTTGAAGAAGAGCTTGATGTTTTGTCGATGGTTCAGTTGTCAAGGAAGCAGCAAGATTCGAACCAGTGCCGTATTAGAGAATCGCTTCCCGGAGACAAGCCCTTCTCTGGCGTGACCATTGCATTGTCAAGTCGAATGTCACGTCCTCAGGTTGCACTTAAATCCCATCAATTTTTTCTGATATATTATGTGACACATTTAAGTAACGGTTCTTTCATATTATACAGTTTTCTTCCATCGTTTTCTATTCAATTTTAGGATTTGTGTCTGTGTTTTCAATTCAGTTTTAATAATAATGTAGATCTATGTCTAAGGTGTTGTTTTACCTGCAGGGAAAAAGGAATCCCTGTAAAAGATCCGATATCCTGTTGTTGTTTCTTCGGAATCAGGGAACTTTGCCCGCTGCGAGATTACAACCACTGATTTCAACAACTGAACCCATGCGCCTAATGCGTTTAAACCCGCACCAATTTACTACTACAGGCCATGCTGCTCTGATACGTGCTTATTGACTCTACTTTGACTATGTTGCTTTAGCTATCGTTCCGCACTGGGCTATGCTGCTCTCGTTTTGACCCACAGCTATTGGTCGTTCTTGTTGTTCTATATGCCTCTATCTAACTATTGGTCTCTTGTACGCGACCTCTCAATCAGACCTTCCAATATCCAACCTTTTCTCAATGCTTTTCAATCCATGTAGTCTTTGGGGAACTTCACTGATTCAGCCACTGCCAACAAGAAAATATCCTCTTCGCCTTCTTTCTAAGGTAGGGACTAGCTGCTTTGCAGCCTTCCTTGTTTAAGATCTGAATTTGATTGTGGAACAAGCTAACTCATCCTTTTGACGTTCTTGGTTTGTAACGGACATATTCTCCAAGTAATATCAACGTATAATGGAGTCGAATATTATCACGATTAGAAGCTTAATTGTCTTCAACGCAAAATGGGGTTCTATTTTTCCATTTATCCACAAGAGAGGAAAACCACTTTCATTTTATGTACATTACCATACCTCCACATACAATCATAATGATTTGACTATCTACCAATTACATCGAGATCTAGCTAAACCATATCCATGATCACTATATCTTTCATTGGTACCACATTGAAGACCTTGTTGAAAGGTGGTGCCTTTTTTGGTCAATGTAACTTGTAGCAATTTTCCTTTTCTTTCTCAAATTATTTCATATTTATTGGAAATGTGGCATGAAACAACATGCTTTTGCAAGAATTTCATATGGATTTAGTGAGATTCCTTTGCTTACACAAGTAGAGGGATTAGAACCATTGGCTCTTTATGTTCCCAGCCAAGAAGAATAGGTAAAGGAATTTATTTCTTTCTTGAAAATACTTACATTAGAATTTGATATTTTTCTTCATGTCTATGGTTGCATTTGTATGTCACAACTTAGTACTGAAAGATGTCATTAAGATGTTTCTGCTCACCATTTTCATTAGGATGTTTTAGAAGGAATTGAGAGAGGAGATATAGTTAGTAGTGGTGCACCTTAGTTTTCTAAAGATGGGGCACTTAATTGAAATTGTGAGGATACAGTCTGCACTAGAAGGAAAAGAACTCATAATTTTTTTTTTTACTTTTCTTGTTTCTTTGACTTGAGTGGTTACAATCATGCATAAATTTTATTCTTTGGACAATATTATCCATATGGAAGTTTATTGAAATTATGAGCAGGAAGTAGGGATGATGGAATATCCAAAAATGATTCTCATAAGCAAGAGGATAGCAATGAATTTAGAGTTGATGCTACTCATCATCAAGAGACCGATGGAGTTGATAAGAACATAGAATTCTTGCTCATGGAACTGAAGAACGGAGAATTTCGAGAACAACAGGGTTTGTGTGGTAGTTGCATGGATAATGAGGGTATTGTTACTATGTTGAAACTAAACATCTAATCCCTATATTATTAATTTGGATTTTATGCTCTTTCAATTCATTGGTCTTAGGAGAATTTCCATAATGGTGATGAAAATTAGTGGCTTTCAGTTTTTATGTTTATATGAATAATTACTACAAATATCTTGTCTCTACATGTTCCAAGAATCAAGAGTTTTGTTTTAAGCATAGCAATGATTCAACTAAACTATATAGAGATGTAAGTTATAGTCAAGAATCTTCTGCTCAAACTAATGGGTCTCAGAGGAAACAAGCAGTCAAAGAAGAGCTCATGGACCACTACATAATATTAGTGCCCGAAGAAATACAAGTCTACTTTGGCCAAGAAGCTAACTTGGAGAAACAATTCACAAAAACTCCAACCAAATTTATGGAGATAAGAATCGTAGAGCTGAAATACTTAGTAGTTGAAGAAGTTATCAACAAAGGAGGAGCTTAATACCTCCATATGACTGTTGAGGTTGAATTTCTTTTATGGATCATCCTTGCATCTAGCTCTACCTAATCATTTACAATCTAAAATGAAATCTACCATATGCACATATAAGCATACCTAGACCATGGGAAAGAAGTCATAAGCCAAGTGATTTAGAGAATAAAAATAACCTGAATAGGTATTTGACAATGCTTTTACACAATAATTACCACACAAAAACAATTTAAAAAGACCATCACACCAATAAGTCAATGGAAAAAGAGATCTAAAATATTTTTTTAAAGTAATGGATAGATTAAAAAAACAAAAAAAAAATACCACTTCAGCCAACTATATGGGCAACCTCAAGACCAATCTTCTACAATTGAACAAGCCCTAAACAGCAAGAAATGTGAAAACCCATAATGATAAACACAAGCAAATTCATTTGCCTGCAATGGTGCATCAGTAAGAATATGTTGTGACTCATCTGCAGTAAGCATAAGCCACCGCTGAGTTTATTACACATCATCATTTCCACCCACGACAAAAGAAAAATATACCCAATTCCCAATTATGCACAAAGCCACTTAACCCTTGTGCAAAATACATAACAAAAAGTCAAGTAACAATAAGTTACTTAACACCAGATTTGTATGACACGCTGAATGAAAACCCCACATTTTACTATGTGCCATACCTAAGTCGGTTATTTAAGATCTAAATCTCATTGTTGGACAAGCTAACCCATCCTTTTTGACATTATAGGTTTGTAATGATCATATTCTCCAGTTGATATCATCGTACAATGGAACTGAATGTTATCAAAATTACAAGCTTAACCACCTTCAACAAAACAAGGTTCTATTTTTCCATTTATCCACAAGAGAGGAAAAATGTTTCATGTACATTAACATACCTCCACATACAATCATAATGATTTGACTATCTACCACTTACATCAAGATCTAGCTAAATCATGTCCATGATCATTGTATCTTTCACTGGTACCCCATTGAAGACCTCATTGGTACCGCATTGAAGACCTTGTTGAAAGGTGGTGCTACCTTTTTCTTCTCACATAACATGAAGTGATTTGCCTTTCGAAATTAAATTTTGGTTGCATTGGGAGTTGTATTATTTTTGAGTTATTATTTAATTTGCAATTACAGTTGCTTGTCTTTTTATGGGCAAATTATGTGGTTTTTAATTAGGCAAAATTGTTGAAAGTGGAATAACCCTGAGTGGCATCACAAAGGAATTGAATGGTATAAATGTTAGGTTTTTTCAACGAAAAGATATGTACACTTCAAAAAAGGCTTACTCATGTAAATGGGAAAAAAATTGCAAAAGGTTTAACAAATTGCAAAGTATATTAAAAAATCAACATTGGCAAAATTAATTAGACTTATCATTGATGATTTTAAAATAGGCCCACTCATGTAAATGAAAGTAAGCTAAGCGTATGTACTTAAATGTATTGTAATGAAAGTAAGCTAAGCGTATGTACTTAAATGTATTGTATTGATGATATTTAATGAATTAACTTTGAAGGCTAATAGTAGGTAGTTAGTAAATTACAAATTGTAGTTATGAATTCAAATTCTGGTATGTTTGTTGGGATGGTTTCTAGATAACTTTGAAATATTATGTTTCATGTAGGAAATGTTTAATTCATTTTATGTATGAATGGTGTTTCTAAATGATTATCAAACCCAAGAATGAAAAGTTAATCCAGATAAGGAATTTGTATTGTCTTTTTGGGATTGTTTCTGGATAACTTATATCTTGACAAGATTCTTACTAGTAGAAGAGATAAGATGTCCGCATTGACATAAAGAAATAAAAAGAAACGAGATTTCAACTGTAGGATAACATTATGTAGAATGCAATATTGTTAGTCCATATGCATTAAGGTTTCAATTTACTAATTTTTTGTATTTTACCATTTTGTTTTGTATTTGACAAATACAACAGAGAAACAAAGTTCTTAATCTTTTGTATGCTTTCACAATATTTCAAATTGTTGAATTTCTTTTCTGTATTAAGAGCATTCTTGATCTTTTCACTAAATGTTGCAAATAACAATATCACTGTCAATCCTACTCTTTCTACTTCTTCTGCCTTACAACATTTCTTTTGCAACATTTGGTGCAATTGCTAGTATATTCATATTAATATATTAAGGCGTAGTATAACTTATAGACAAAATGGTACATTTTTTCTAGTTAATTTTAACCATATCTCACAGATATTTTAAAAGAATTGAGTTTAAATTGTTTAATCTATAGAATTCGAGTGACCCACAAGTTTTTGAGAGTCCACAACCCATTTATGCATTCAAAAATTCATTTTAAATAATAAAAAAATACATTCTTGAAATTGATGAAAAAATTATTTTATCTATAAATTAGACTACCCCATATATTAATATGAATATATTATTATTATTAATATTTAGTCATAATTAATCATAATCTATTACTTTTATCTATTCATATTAGATATCAACTAATAAAATTATATATTAATAAATATAGTTGATATATATTAATCTAGATTAAAATTTGAATTTATTATTTTAACCCTACATATCAATCCATTTCCAATAATTTATTTAGGATTTGCTTTTTTTCATAAATTTCTTTGCCCAAATCTTTATGGGATGAGTTCGATTCATGTACCGCTGAGACTCGAACACCTTATCAAAGCCAGCACATTAAAACCTATTTCGCCGGAGCATGAATCGAACGCGCGATCACTAGATGCATAGTATTTCATTTCACATCTCCAATTTAAATTTTAAAAGCACCAAATACAATGAGTTGGACCTATTTGCCCAGCTGGGAACGGAGCTCGATAGTAAGATTCCCTTCCCTACCTGATTCAAATCACGACGGATAAAAACTTTCCATCTCAGCCTGCAGCTTTCATGTCCAAATTCAAAATCATGCATCTGTATTTCGACTTGAAATGGAAATACAAGAAGGAAATGGTAAAGGAATGGGCATACTGGCCATCTTTGTAACGGTGCGTGGAAAGCTGTAACAACTGTTC
This sequence comes from Pinus tabuliformis, assembly GCA_031772625.1. Classification (NCBI taxonomy): domain Eukaryota; kingdom Viridiplantae; phylum Streptophyta; class Pinopsida; order Pinales; family Pinaceae; genus Pinus; species Pinus tabuliformis. The sequence continues at coordinate 369,929,032 of CM062820.1, forward strand.
AAAACAAAATCCACAGCTTTTTGTCATCCTCTACCGTCCACGGTCATGGGCCCTTTAATCCCATGAAATTTTGTTCATCGCAATTCATAATCAGTGACCTTCAGTTCGCACATAATCAAAACAAAATCCACAGCTTTTTGTCATCCTCTACCGTCCACGGTCATGGGCCCTTTAATCCCATGAAATTTTGTTCATCGCAATTCATAATCAGTGACCTTCAGTTCGCACATAATCAGTAACGAGGCCTTTAAAAGTTTTGTGCTCAGGGTTAAAGAAAGGGTGACAAACCCTAAAACGACAATGATTTGATTTACAGTGATTAAATGCAATATCCAAATAAAGGAATGCAAAGTTCAAATACAGTACTCCTGTAAATCAGGCGCTTCTTTAGCTTGGCATCATTAGGCAAAAAATCGCACAGGTCCATGCTGGCTACTGCTGTCAGAAATGCATTAATTTACACTAAAATAGACGGAACATGCAAAGAATTGACGGAAAATTCCCACGTTTGCCGTGTATTTGTTGTCAGGGAACGGTATCTCCTGGTCTTTACGTCCTCGCAAGTCTCGGCCGTTAATATTGTATATCTTTAATCGCGTTCACGAAAACTGTGATGCATTTCGCTTTCGAGGTTTTTCTTCTTCAATGCGATCGGTGCTGATAGATTTCTGGAGTATCTGCCAGGCTTTGTGGCAAATATAGAACAGATGCCGCGCTTATCGCAATAAATACTGCGTAAATCCAGCAATGGTTTGAGGGTTTCTCCAGTCTTTTATTCAAGAATCTTGATAGGCACAATTATATGACTTAATCTAAGTATAGTTATTGCGGAAACTTCAAGCCCGTGGCCTGTATGACATGTAAATCTATAATTAATTAGCTCTAAATGACGTCGAGACAGTCGAATTTCGTTTTTCAGCTTCAGTGATGATTATTTTTAAAGATGTAGTGTAATTTTTTGGTGGAGATTTTTGTAAATTTAAATAAAAGATGTTAAAATTCATAATTTTAGTTGTTTTAGACGTTTTTTATCAAAACCATTTACAAATTTTTTTAATTTTTTGTCTCAATTTCAGCCACTTTTAGCCATCCAGACAATTCTTCCATTTCGATAAACTACTCCATTTAAAAAAAATTAAGCCTCATCTTACTTACAATTAGACCACAAACCAAATTTCCCCACCTAACCCCATCATAATTTCCACCCTGGTTGTATGATCCGTCCATGTAGCTGTCATAATTACGCCACAGCGGGCGGAGAGCGAGCTTTCCATGTCGGTGTGCGGAGTCTGTGTTAGTGGTTTTACTCTGTTAGGGAGGTTTAGAATTTCAAATTTATCTGAAATATTCAGTGGAAATTTAATTTTTGTTATCAGATTATATAATTTTTTATAATAAAAAATAGTAGTGATTCATACTCACCAAGTTTTAATTCTGATTTAGCTCAATACTGAAAAATTAGATGGTTTAAAATTTAATATAGTAAAAATCTCAAAAATCTTCCAAAAATTATTTTCAATTATAAATATTGCAAATAAAATTATACACTGACTTAGTAATTTTTAAAATAGTTAGTTGTGAAAAATTTAATATATCTATATATCAAACTACACCACTATAAACTATAAATTATATGATATTCAATATAAACTAGCAATTGTCCCAAAAGGTACAAAGAGAGGCCGATAGGATTATTAAATTAGAGTTGTTGAATTTCTCTATAGTAAATATTAGTGGATCTAAGTTAAGTTTATAACAAACAAACATTCTTTCACGACGTAAATTTGATAAGAATATTCCAAGTAGACGACTAAATTTTTTCTCTCATATATTAATAAAATGTGAAAACAAATAAAATGACAACAAATTTTGAAAGAGTTTTACTTTTTAAGTTTTATAGGTTAAAGTGTTATGAAAATTTATTTATTTATTAAAATATTTAAAAAATTATAGTTTTTATTAATTAAATAAAATTATAACAATATTTAACATATAAATACTTACTACTTTTATAATTACAAATTAATAAATTTATGATAAATATAAATTAATATATTTAATTTAAAATGAATTTAATAATTCTGGATCTCTCAAACACTGAAAAGGATCAGATCTCTATATACAAATTTTTCTTCAAATTTTACGCTCAAAAAAAAAATTAAGCTGAAATTTGATCCCATCCAACAATTAATAAATCTCAAATTAAAATTAATCTCACGTTAAAATTAAAATTAATCTCAAATTAAAATTAATAAATCTCAAATTAAAATAAATTTAACGTAATTATAATAAACTTAACATTTTAATCATTTTTACCAATAAAATCTCAGACACTGCTTCAAATATTAATATAGAAAAAATCTAAACTAATTATAATAAAATTAACATTTTAATGACTTTTACCAACAAAATATCAAACACTACTTCAAATATTAATATAGTCCATACGCTTTAGCACCCTCCCAATTATTGGTAAAAGTCAAATGCAGAAAATTAGTGAGTTATTGGACCGTTTCACAAACGGCTATATTACTTATAAAGGGTCTCATGCACCCATCAATATTGTATGCTAAATTAACGCTTAACGGGTGGGTGACTCGTTACACCAGTCGCTTTGTCCCATCTACAGAGCAGTACCTGATATTTCCAATGTTATGCACAGAGTATTGTCTCTGACATGTTCACAAACTACAGTTTTTTTATCATAGTGCAAATGAACAGTTGTGTAAGGCCTTATTAGTTTGGCCTTATTAAGTGACAGGATAGGATTATTAATTTGGAATTGTAAAATTTAGTAGCAAATATTGCAGGGGGAAATTCCATGATATTATAGAATGAAATCCCATCCTATTACAAGTAAAGCTGAGAAATTTGATATACCACAATACATGTAAAACTGAAACCAATCTTGTAGAGTGAAATCCCATCATATTAAAAAACGAAATCTCATTATATAGGATTTATTAGGGTCATTACAGAGAAAATTAACATAAGTGGAGAGCTGATTCAGAAGGTATGACATGGACTCTGTAGAGTGGATCCCCTAATCTTGTAGAGTGAATCCCATCATATTACAGAATGAAATAGAAGTCTAAAGTTTTTATCAGAGACATTACAAAAAAAGCTATCACAGTGGAGAGCTGCTTCACAAGGCAGGACATGGATTCTGCTTATTCACCACAGAAACTCTTGTTGTTGAAGATGAGAAGCAGCACAAGAGTCAGGCATTCCACAACTACTACAAACTTACAACAATATGAACATCCTGCAAATATTCTCATCTATGAGGAGCTTTGGGGGCCAATAGATTACAAGAGAATAGCATAAATTCTTCACTAAACATGTTAGTAGTGTACTGATCATCTTGGCGGTTGGAGACAGAACTGGTGTTGAAGCTCTCTTTCCTTACAAACCCAGCAGGGGCTTTCTTGTGATAATTCTGAGTACAAAATTTGAGACTCCTGTACAAAATTTCCCACAGAAGAGAAAGAAAAGATGAAAACCAACATGAAATGATGATTCAAGCACTACAAAGCTAAATCGTAGTTTTCAAAATACATTCTGTATTAACTACATGTGGGCATCAGACTGTCCTTGTATAGTGACTTAAGGGACACAACCACCTTTAAAGGAAAAGAAATGCAACAATAACCCTTTACTAACCGTGAAACAAGACCAATATCTACTTGTTCGTAAGAAACGAGTACATTATCTGTAGAGAATTGCTTACCATAACCTGAAACAAGAACAAAAACAATTTCTACTTGTTCGTAAGAAACAAGTGCATTCTCTGTAGAGAATTGCCTAGGTTAAATTTTAAAGTTTGAATACCATGACACCATTTATGTGCAAGTAAAAAATATTTAAATAGTAGAGTTATGAAGCTCCTACCTGTAAGCTACTACCATCTGGAAAGTTCTGGAAAGCTGGGATGAGTTCAACAATGTAATCACTAACGGATAATAGCCACTCCATCTCTTCGCCACATTGATTTCTTCTCCTGCACCAGAGGTTCCAAAAACAGTAGCTGCCACAAGAGATCCGCATGTTAGGAGTTAGTATCTTGAAATTAAGTGAAAATTTATGTCTTAAGATTAAGTAAAAAATTTTGCTTAAGACTTGCATAAAATCCTGTGTGATTCCAGAACAGAATTAAAAATGTTATACCTGAGAGGTTTGTAAAAGCATTAGATATTGCCAGGGCTGTACATACTCCTTTACCACCACCTGACATGTCTTCACCCAGCAACAACTTTGAAAATCTTTGTGTCATCATTTTAACTTCTGCAAACATAAGCTGGAAAACCTTATCATGTTAAAGAGACCATACCAATAGTAACTCTGGTTTAATGATGTTACTCACCTTTCATAATTTGAAGAAAGAACGTGAATGAAGGTCGATAAATGCTTAAATGCTCATAGTGTAACTCTGCTCTCCTACTATTTGTTACAAATATTAGCTCTACTTTAAATGATGTGAAAAAAAGTGTATCAACGACGCTATTTTAATGATGGTCACCCTATCTCTTACAGATAGTAGCTCTGGTTAAATGATGTTACTCTGTTTTCATATTGTGGAAAAAGATGTTACAGGACAAATGAATAATTTAAAATGCAATATCAAAGATGTACCAAAACTGCAGAGGAGCCAAATATATTTATGAATATTCAAGCAGAATTTTCTAGCATGATAATGGGATCATCCTGTTCCATTACATTATCTTGTTAAAGAGTTTGTGGACGCAGCAAAACTATCTGATCTTGAACCAAATTGCTAAATGTTATAGATTAGGATAATTGATAAACTGCGGAAAATTGTGTGCAGTATCAGAGTAAGATAGACCTTATGTGCACTTAATCTGCTGCTCACTTTTCAATTAAAATCTGTTCAGCCATCGGTATAAGCAATTTACAGTATGATTTGTATTAAAAACACGCATTAACCCAAGACATCCCTTGCACTTGTATTTTCATATTTCACTTAGCTACATTAAAAGTAGGAAAAAAAAATAATAAATATAAGTACTGAGTACGCACATAAATAAACCACTCCTGAGAACACTAATTGAAGTAGGGGCTTGATCATACTGCATTCGTTTGGATGATGCAACCTTGGTGATCCACTCACTTTTTAGGTGAAACAAAGGTGTACAACACATGAGTTAGTGCAGCTGTAATCTACAGTAAAGAATGTCAACTGAACAAACCTTGAAGAGCCCAGAATAAAAGAAATAGTTCATTATAAAGAAAACACCTCTACTGTCAAGAACATTTGTCATCTACTATTTTAATTGCAAATATGAATTTGACATGCATGAGACATGAAATTCCCATAAATTCCAGGGATTTGTGGTTCTGGACATGTGTTTCTTCTGTAAGAAAACCATAGAGTCTGTTTCAAAGCTGCATTGGGAGAAGGTACCAACTACTGGGCAGAGGTAAGTGCATTTTCGATACTGGGAAATTTAACAATTAAGAAAGGTACTGCTGAAATCCAGATACTGAGAGATTCAGCGCTAAATGAAAATTTCCCTAATAGGTTGATGTAAACAGCGACCTTTCTAAAGTCAGAAACGTGTTTCTTTATACAAAAAGTTGTTGGTTGAATCATAAAACCGAAGCGACCTATCTAAAGTCAGAACATGTTTCTTTATACAAAAAGTTGTTGTTTGAATCATAAAACCCAAAACAAAGCGCAGTGGACCACGTACTTGAATACTCTTTGTTCATACAACAGAGAAGAGTTCTATTAAGATATAACTAAACATGCCATATATAAGTAAAGATATATACAATGAAAGTTTTGTTGGCTTGTAAGCATATGTACAATAACAGCATTATGTAGAGATGTCATTGAGAATGAACCGCTAATCATATATGCATGATGGGCCATGGCATCGGCAACACCAGTTAGTGTTTATTGTGGTGCCATGTTGTGCGAGTTGTTCCTGCAGTTGATGTCGCATCTGCCTGTGTGCATCCCTTTCATGGATGTGAATTGTAATCTTAAGTAGTTTCCTTATATTCTTTAATAGCGTAATTGCTGGGCGCAAACGGTATAGTGGCATGGATGGTTGTGGCAGGATCCTTGTCTGCATATCCTGTAATGTAAGCTCTTGTTGCTGGATTTCTTCGCAACACTCGTACAATTGTCGTAAATAGCATGTATTCATACCTGTTGGCATCAGAAAAGGGAACACTGTAAATGGCAATGAATATGTTTGACGATTTTGTTTGAAAATTTGAAATAAATTAAACGATTCGAAATGAATATAAAATCATATGAAATTAAATATAATAGCAAGGAATCTATGTGAAACTTTTGTATGTAGTGACTGGTGTTTACCATGTGGGTAAATCTGGAAGGCAGGCTGTATGATTGGCTAAAGTGTATTATCCTGCATAGATTTTGATGCAAGGAATGATTCCTCTTGCTGTCTACGCTTAAGATATGGATTCTTGTGCATGTGTGCAATGCGGGAGAATGGGAATGCTGGATTGATGTGTATGTCTGATAGTGACCGCACTCTTGAAATTGCAGTGAATGTTAGCCCTTGGCGTTCTTTGGTTTCGATGTCCACTGTTGCTTTGTCTAATGTCATTCCTTGTGACTTGTGTATTGTTAAAGCCCATGCCATTTGAAGTGGTATCTGACGGCGTGCACCCCTTGTGATGGGAGGAATGGGTACATATGTTGGGTGTGAAATGTCCCACGGTGTTCCTCTGTATTGTTGAAAGTCAACAACCACAAAGGATGGTAATGCTGGGGGCTTTGAGTCAGTTGAATAAAATATTGAGACGACCTTCCCAAGCGTGCCATTGACAAGGCCTGCATGTACCCATAAGTTGCTGGTGAGCATAACTTTTTGTTCATTGCATAAGAGCACCTTGGCAGGTAGGTGCTCATCTTCTGTTGTAGTAGGATTTTTCTGTATTTGTTGTTCCGCAGAGCAAAGTGCTACTGGGATGTTCAATTGTTTGAGCTTTTTCTTATTATGCAAGACAACTGCGTTGTTTGTTGCGAATAGGTGCATGGACTCGCTGAATGTGCATTTCTCCTCTGGTGTAAGAGAGGAACTTGTTCTTGACATTAGATGTTGCCAATCTTCAAGTGTAGATATTCCATTCCTAAGATTTGCAAGTATTTGCCGAAAAGCAACCTGGGACAAGCTAGCTCCTTGTTGACGGAAAACGGTTGAAAGTGTTATGAATATGTCGAAGCTGCGCCAAAGTGCAGTGCCACGCGATGTCCCAGCATATAAAGGAATGTCTTTTACAGGTGGGAGTTGGCCTAAATCTCCGACAAGGATAATTGAGCGATTACCAAATGGTGTATTCCGATGAAGAGGGAATGCCTCTCTTAGACGATCGTCAATGCGAGAAAGCATTTTTGGACCAATGAAGCTCATTTCGTCAATGAGGATGTATTCTACATGATGGAGCTGCTCTTGTAGGTGTAGGAGCGGCTGGCCTTCGAGACGATGCATTGTCTGGATAGGGATATGAAGGGCAGAATGAATTGTGAGGGCATTTATGTTGAAAGCTGCAACGCCGGTTGGTGCAAGTAACAATAAAGGGTTTTTGTTGGCTGGCGAGTTTTCCACAAATGCTTGGTGAAGGCATTTAATCAAATGGGATTTTCCTGTGCCAGCTGTTCCTTGTACGATGATCTTCTGTGGGGATTTTGGCGAAGGGGCTTTGAAGTGTGAAAAAACAGCGGTGAAAGCTATGCTTTGGGTAGGGGATAATGTATGCTCATGGAGAAGGTTGGAAAATGATTGATGCTGGTTTTGAATGGGTGAGCGGTTGAATTCAATGAAATTGATGGCGGTTTCTTGCAATGGGGGAGGGACAGTATTTTGTGACCAATTGTGGTTGACATCGAAGTCGCGGTAGCCAATCATGTCGAGGTCATCAATTGCAATATTGTAACCTGGGTGTAGTTGAGAGAGGATTTGCCATTCATCCATCTGAATGGAATCAGGGGGGGTGTGTGGGGTAGGTTGATCTTCAGTAGGTGGGCTTTGTGGGTTTTCAGGTTCACGATGGACATGCCATGGTGTATATGCACCCTTTTTTTGTTCCCAATGTGCAATAATTTCTGCATCAGTTGAACCGATATCATCAGGGAGTGTTCGGAAGGGGAAATACAAGAGTAATTCACTCCAACAGAATGTGGCATAAGAAGGATTAGTAGAGGAAGGAATGACATTGTAATGGGGCAAGACGTGTACAATCATTGGGGGAAATAGGTGTTTCCAGTGGTTACTTCTCCGTTGGGAAGAATATGACCACGAGCGAGCAGCTTCAAGGAGGGGCAGTGCTTCTAGTGAGGCAGGCCTGTTCATATACGCAACGATAAAGTTTGGTGTCGAACCAGGATTTTCGGTATCTTGCGAAACACGTTTGAAAACAGTCCTGTTGACATTCAAAGAACGGAATGTACGGCTGGAAAGAGAGAGAGGTAGCTTTTGTAACATATGGCATATTTCCTGTGCACCAATGTCTCTATCTGCAATGGTTTCTGTAAGGAGTTTCCGGATGACACCACTAGTAGGTGCTTCTGGAAGGGCACTTTGTGATAGTCGCGATAGCATTTGACGGTAGCTCTCAGATCGTGTCTCTGCTTTTGTTGCATATTTTGAAATATATTTCAATACAGCATGGCGAGAAAGGACTGGTTGGCAATCAACATTTGCTCTCCAAATAGAGAGTAGATCAGCGTTGTGAATATTCAATCTCTCATCATTGCGAGCAGGGACGTAGGTTTTATGACCCTTATCATCAATGAAAAGTGAAGAAGTGGACTTCAATTCCCACGGTACTCCATATCGGCAGCTAAGCACATTGTCTTTCTTACGAAGACAGGAAGATTCATGACACTTTGTATGGTGTTGGACGCAGTTGACAAGCTCTGTGTAGTCTTCAAATTGATTGGATGCGAATATTGCTGCTGTGTCAAGGACACACGGGTTATGAATTGTTGACTGGTGAAGCGGAATAGTTCGGTGTTCTGCCGGACGTGGATTCCAAGCAGTTACGTAGTGGTCGAAATATTTCTGTGCATTAGCAACTTCCAATGCATTGTCCCAATCAAGTGTGTCCATGTCTGGTGCATTTTGTAGCCAAAGGAAGCCATGAATGTGTGCGGACCCTCTATGTTGCCATTCGTATCTGAATATAACATGGAGGGTACATTCAGTTAATACATGTATATGCAACGTATAAAATTAACGTAGAGGGATATGGATATTAAATAATACCTGCACCAGTAGTCGGTTGCATGGAGGCCTTTTTGAAGGATTTCTTCAAGGAAAATTGTAAATCTGCAATGCATATATTGGGCTGTTAGATGTGGGTTTTTAATTATGTTTTGGATTTTCCATTGGAAGGGGTTGACTGGAGTGGAATGAACACTTGTGGGCATGATCGCGTGCAAGTCATGCCATTTAGTATCAGCTGCACTGAGAGTGAAGAAGAATGTTGGGCTTCCTATTTGTGTGATCATGTCAGTCAGCTCAGTTCGGCGTTTGTTCCAGAAAGACCGTGTTCCTCGTAGAGCTGACCCAAACCTCATTATTTGCTCTGGCAATCTTGAATCCGGAGACTCATGAAGACACTGGCGTAGTTCTGATACCGTTGTTGGCAAGTTGTTCTCAATGTACTTCTTCACGAAGACACTGGCTGTTGCTTGGCTACGGTGGCGCATTAGAATGTTATAAAGATAGTAGCGGAATCTTGGGTGTTGGCCAAAGCAGTTATCATGGTAGTGAAGCAAGTGCAAAGCATATTCATGCATTTCAACTTTTGTAAGTCTTGGTTGCATGATCATTGCAATGCCTGTAGGGAAGAGTGTGGGGAATGCCATGGCAAGGAGGCCGATGGTGTTGTATTCATTTATAGCGGTTGGAGATATTGGAGGCCAATCGATAGAGCTTGTTGAATTTGAATGGGTCGAGTGCAAATAGTTAGAAATGTGGTCACGCTCAGTACATGAGTTTGGGAGGACTGGAACGAAAGAAGAGGGTTGGATTTCTAATGGAGGTAGCATGACATCATCAGGATTATAAGTGGAATCAGTAGTGGTTTGATGGGGTTCAAAAGAGGAGGTGGTTACACTGTGGAGAAGAGAAGAAATGTCTGTAGGGAGATCTAGCAGTGTAGAAATTGTAGATGAATTCAATTGAACATCATGGTAGTAAGGGTCATATTTTATTTTGTATTCAAGGGCTGCAAGGACACGTGATTTGCAAACGTAGAATTCGTAAGCCTTTTCAGATGGATTTTGCCTTTTCACAATGAGGATGTCTAAGTCAGAGAGCATCCGGGGTAAGTATTTGGCAATACTGGTAATATCTTGAGGGAAGCTAATTGTATGGCCACTATATTTATATTGACCACCACGGGAATGAGTGACTTGTAGAATGGGGTTGACACGTGCAATGAGCATTTCTTCAACTTGCGTTAATTGGTGAAGGACATAGGGTTGTTCTCCAGGGTCCATGTTGTTCAGTTCAGAAAAACGATTGGTAGATTTAGATGACGCACAGCGAAAACAAGAGAGTCTATTGTGGAAGAGCTTTGTTTTCATTCCTGGGTATGCTTCCTTGCATGTTGTGCAAACATGCAAGGTAGAAAGTCCATCAATCCTTTCTCGAAAGCGACGGTGCTCTTCGTTAAGGGGAGGGTTATAATCGATATGATGAATGTGTGCTGGGTTGGTTTGTATAGGTGGGAGAGCATTTGAGGTGGGAAGGGATGTAGAGGAAGTAGTAGGGTTTTTGTGCTGTTCATAAAGTAGTCGACGTCGTGCATTTATTCGATCCTTTTGTTGTGCATATAGAATACGCCGCCGCTTGTTTTTGTCCGCAAGTTGATTGTTTGGTGGCATATCTAAACAAGTACAAGTAATAGTTGTTAGTTTTCGTAAACAAGTAGTGCATGTTTGGTATCTCATTTTATTGGGTGCACATCCATTGTGAATTTGGAACATTATATTTTGAACATAGTTTTAAATGTTTCTTAGTTCGACATCGGTGAAGATAGGTAGAGTAGGTAGAAGGGAAAACATGCAATTAGGAATGCTATGAAATCATATGTTATTTCAGTATCTATCATTGAGAGGAGAGAAACAAGAATCAAAATATTTTGTTCCTTTTACTTAAAAAAACTTTTGTTTCACATGTTTGATCGATAAAATGAATAGCTTAGCAAGCAAGGGATCAGTGTGTAGCATGTAGAGAACGAACGAGACACATAGTGACTTTGTACAAATGTTGATATTTATATTACGTAAAAAGTAAATGGCAAACATACATATGTTGGAATGACTGGAAGAGAGTATTTGCAATGAAAACTATAGGTTTCATCATAATAACATGGGTGTGTAATTTACAAAGATGAGACAATTAGTTGTGTGGAAATGGTTCTATATGTACAGACAGGCATGGTAGATGAAGCCCTAAGAAAAAGTTCACAGGCGGCGAACAATAGGTCGTTTTGAAGCGGACAGTGCTTGAATGTCAGTGAGCGCTTCCTTGCATGCAGAGGCATATTGAATTTCCTCTGAATTGATCAGTATTGGTTGCAAGCGTTGAACACCGTTGAAGTAATCTGTTTTAATGGAAAGTGTTAGCTGGAAGCGGTGCCCTGAAATGCGGCCACAAATTTCTTGTAGATCAGTTGGTTCGATAGAAAGTAGGAACAAGTCTTTAGCCGTGATGCCCATGAGCTCGTTCCCTGCATCATTGAAAACTGTGACGTTCTGTAGATTCCCGGTGTGGTCATGTAGTTCAATTTTGAGTTTGTAATGGTAGTCGCATTCTGGGAAGTCACCGTTACATTTTGTACAATGCCAAAGATTGTTGGAATGCTCCACAACCTTCTTCATGCATTGTTTGCCATTGAAATCTAGTGGACATGCTAGAAAGTAGAAGTCATCCATATGAAGAGCAGTAATTGTTGCTCGAACTGAAACCCAGACCGCTTTATCAGAGGGCTGCATGCAAGCAATTTCATGAAGCGTCTTTCGTGGCAGGGCACGTTTCGAAGAAACACCATAGTTTCTACTCAAAGATGGAGAAGAAGAGCTATAGCCGGTTTCACGGAACCATGCATGTAGTTGTTGAGTTTCTGGAACCTGTGGATTTAATGTGAGAGTGCTTGTTGGTATTGTCCCTATTGTGGTGCCATTAAATTCAGACACGCGCCCTCCTTTGATTGCAAGAATTGGTGGGTTGTCAAAAGAGTAGAAATCAGAAAGATGTTGTCCGATATAGTCACAGTGGTCTCCCCATAATGTTACATCAATGCTAAAACCGGACATGTCCTTTAGTATGAGTGTTCTCCTTAATGTCTCACTTCCATCTTTTCGTCGAATTGTTGATGCAGGTGATGTGGAAGTAACAACACCAATGACATCTACATTTGTATTTGGAGTTGCATTTCTTACTTCAGCAATATTCTTGAAGTGAAAGCTTTGGTAGGGAAACGTTGGATCATCTGTAGGACATGGATTGATAATGGAAGCAGCAGATAAGTAAATCTCCCATTTGTTCTTGAGGTGGTTGTAGTTTGGATTTGCTTCTCTCACTGTGCCATTTGATACAATGTATAATTGCCCAACCTGAATTAGATTGTAAAGAGATTCGGCCAGTTCAGCAAATGCAGAAAGGTGGATCTCTTCCTTATCACGGTTGATAAGGTCAAATCTGAAAACTTTTCCTGAGCCTCGTACATTGTTGTATGCCTTCAATGACGTCTTTGCAGATGCTCTACCTTGGATAGACTAATACTTTCGATAAGGGTTGAGTGCTGTGAATGGAATTGTTGTAGTTGTTGCCGTAGGTAGTGGAGTAACTAAAGAGGGCAAGGGATCTTCAGCTGATGAAGAGCTAGATTGGGCTGAACCCGCCTGTGCATGTTGCAACGTTGATATGTCCTTCATCAACACTGCTGAGCGCTTCACAACTTCAAGCTCGACGATTCGGATCGACCTTATGTAAACAAGTAAGAAATGAATTAATAAAGATTGCATTTTCCTTTTTTTGTTGCAAAAAACGGCTAGGCGGGTAAAGTAAAAGAGGGTGGTTTCAAATGGTGGGTCTTACGAGGAGTTTTGGAGCACCGTGCAAGCTGCTTTTTTGAGCAGAATTATTGATCCAATTTGGATGTCTCCAGAGACAACTTGTGGGCCATATGCGGATGGTAGCAAAGTCTTATGTTGATGTGCTCCATCAGATAGAGTAATGTGGAAGTGCGAGGATGTTGTTTTCAATGAGGTAACGGAACCTACATCGATTATCTGAAGTAGTGGTTGAATCTCGGTGCAACCATTCAGCAATAGAGAAATGGCATTCGGTGTCAAGGTTGTCTCCATAATAGAACAAGAGGTTTCTTTTTCCTGTGATAGGAGTACCTGCAATTCATCAATTTTACCACAATACAAAATTCTAGTCGAAGAAGATATGACATGAATGCGGAATCTAATCTAAGAAGCTTAAAGCACTCAACCACTCAAATTAACCCATCTGACTAAATCACTCAATTATGAGAACACAATTTCAAAATTGCCAAAAAAAAATTTAATAAATCAGATTTAAAAAAACTGCAAAAACTTGCCAATATAGAAACCTGGAAATTGAAATAGATTTAAGTTGCACAAGACCAAAAAAAAATTAATAAATCAGATTTAAAAAAACTGCAGAAACTTGCCAATATAGAAACCTGGAAATTGAAATAGATTTAAGTTGCACAAGACCAAAAAGACCAAAAAGAGGACCTCCATGACCACACAAAGACTTGAAAAAATAATAAAACGGTTGTTGATAAAAACATAATCTACCATTTAGCTCAACCAGTTGCGGCCAAAGTTGCTGGTAATTCAGCTAGCTCAAACCCCTCTGTATTTGGCACACGAGATGCCTTCCACAGATGTGGGGAAATATCTTTTGGGTTTCACCAGAGATATTATTTGGAAATTTTGGAAAAGAAAAGGCATAAATCTATCCTGTGAAAGCCAAGTAAATGGAAATTCAGAATTACACCGCACCCAAATAAATGGAAATTCAGAACTGTACTACACCCATATAAATGAAAATTCAGAATTAGATTGAGATTAAAGGTATTACTGCATGATCAGTCGGTAAAGGTACAAAGTTCAAATCACTCTTCTTGTTAAAGTGGGTATTGTCCTGTATTATGAAGTGGGGTTCATATCTCCTAGTGACTTAAGAAAAAGCATACTTATCAAAAAAACAAAAAAGAGAAAAGTGAGTACTTGTTGTTGGGGCGACTGTGGTTGGTCAGCTCTGCGAATGAGCTTGTGCTGGTTGACAAAGTATCGGTAAAGCTGTTGACGCGGCATTGTGATGATTTCTCTAGAGAGATTGTGCTTGTTGTTATGAAGCCAATCTTCGATCTCATTGTGCATGACATTCCTCCGCCTGGGCAATGTCATCAACCATGCACGAGCTGCTTCCCACCCATCCTTGTTGATGTTACTATTGATCATTTTGGCTTCTTCTTGAGAAGCAGAAACAACCACATCTCCATCGTTATTATTATCACCACCACCATCTCCTGGTTCTGCAAGAAAGCATGGAGCTTCAATGGCAGACGAGTCCGGGGCCTGTACATCCTTGTTCTCTTCCCTTGACATCATCATATGTTCTAGTGGGACTACAATTCCAATCCCAACAAGTGGTGAAAATCTCTGTGACAATCTCGATCACCTAGATATCAAAAGGCCTGTGAGTGTTGTTTTCTTAAACACTAGATTTCAAGGCTGCCCATACCCAAATTCCCAGATTAATTTCAAAGCAATTAGAAGCTTATTCTCGAACGCCCACATGGATTTCAGATGAAAGTGAAACAAAGAAGGTAATAAAAAAAAGCACTCGAAACAATTTTCAGATGATGCCTTTGCGAGTTATCCACATGATAAGCCCATGTGCAGTTTAAGGACCATGGGAGAAGTGAAGGTTCGACCTTCTATGTGCGAAGTGAACCGTAGGGGCAGGGTTTGTAATCACAGTGAAAGCAGTGGCGTATATAAATGGTAATTAAAGCATCCGACACTCCCAGGTAACTCTTAGGTGAATTTGACAGATTTTAACACTTTATCCACCCCACGAATTACAGTTTTAACGACCGCATAATTTTTCCAGTTAACATATTCACACTTATTGATTAAACAGTCCTTTTTAAAGTCTACGTAATGTTTCGGAATAGAACCATGAAAGCAACAGCATAGGTTGAGAGAAAAATAGAAATAACCTAATTGCAAAAATAAAAGAACTTTCCATCTGATGCTTTGAGGAATCAGATTAAATCAATACATTATATAGTTTATTCTGGGTTTATTTGAGAATAGGTAAAGAAGCATCCGAGACAATAAAGCTTATGTAATCACCAAATTGGTCCAAAAACCATGGACAGGAAGAATAGAAAGAAACACAGGCACGGCATTTGCGCTCGAGAGCACTCACCTGCAAGGTAAACAGAAGAATTCTGAGAAACTGAGAACCTGGGCGAACAATTTCTGAACCTGGGAACAGCTCTGTCCCTGCCAGTGAAAAACACAGAAGAGAACACTAAGAAAACACTCGAATAACAGAATTCTGAGAAGAAGGCCATGGCCCTTCTGCAAACCAACATGTCAATGTACATCTCTTGGTAGATAAAGGTTGAAACTTCTAATAGATGAGACAGATGTATAAACATTTTTTGGTTTTAGTCTACAACGGAACATCCTGATTTACAGCGCTCTGAAAGTTAGGAGTCATAAAACATAAACATGTCACCGTAAATGAAGGTTTGAATTTTTTTGAAATAAAACGAAAGTTTTGGGGAAAAAATAAACACTTCTGAATCAAGTAATATAAACTTACCATAACTGTTCAATTAAGCATTTATAAATCAAGTAATATAAAATCAACTTCATTTATGTTAACTTCTATTACAAATTCCATAAAAATGGACCCAATCACAATCTTCTTAATATATCTTATCGATGAAGCTCTTAGAACATACAAATAAATCAAAAAAATATTTAGACATATATTTAAGTATTATTTAATTTTAACACTTCCACAGCTCCTGTGTAGCAGCGCAGTAAATCAACATGTAAAAGGTTGTGTCTACCCAGAAACAAAGAAATTGAGCATAAAATAAATATATGTAGAGGGCATATCTTATGTTCATTCAAGTTTGGGAACAATTGGCAACTGCATTTGTTAGGGTACCACCGGGAGATGTTATCACTGAAAACTGCCCTTGAGGATCTTGCTTTCAACAGGGTCAAATGAAAGGCTTAAACAGAGTGCATTGTCTTGTAATCACACTTCCTCTCTCTTGCGTGTTGATATTTGTCATCAAAGAGGAGATTCGCCAAAATTATGGAGGCTGAACTTCAGATAATCAGGAAAAAGTGCCTCGCACCTGGAATCTCCTTGCTGTTCGGTTCAGATCTCCAAGGTATACACAGAACAACAATATTTCATGCCCTAAAGATGGCATATTATCAATTGATTAAGATAAACTTTCAACATAAAACTGGTTCAATCAGATCCAATGCAAGTAATATAAAATCAACTTCATTTATGTTAACTTCTATTACAAATTCCATAAAAATGGACCCAATCACAATCTTCTTAATATATCTTATCGATGAAGCTCTTAGAACATACAAATAAATCAAAAAAATATTTAGACATATATTTAAGTATTATTTAATTTTTACACTTCCACAGCTCCTGTGTAGCAGCGCAGTAAATCAACATGTAAAAGGTTGTGTTTACCCAGAAACAAAGAAATTGAGCATAAAATAAATATATGTAGAGGGCATATCTTATGTTCATTCAAGTTTGGGAACAATTGGCAACTGCATTTATTAGGGTACCACCGGGAGATGTTATCATTGAAAACTGCCCTTGAGGATCTTGCTTTCAACAGGGTCAAATGAAAGGCTTAAACAGAGTGCATTGTCTTGTAATCACACTTCCTCTCTCTTGCGTGTTGATATTTGTCATCAAAGAGGAGATTCGCCAAAATTATGGAGGCTGAACTTCAGATAATCAGGAAAAAGTGCCTCGCACCTGGAATCTCCTTGCTGTTCGGTTCAGATCTCCAAGGTATACACAGAACAACAATATTTCATGCCCTAAAGATGGCATATTATCAATTGATTAAGATAAACTTTCAACATAAAACTGGTTCAATCAGATCCAATGCCTTGTAGGGAGAAATGCGGTCGAAGAAACAAGAAAAACAATCAAGTGAATATGTCATATATGATTTGTTGAGAAGCATGCTCAGACAGGAACTTATTGCACAGATTTCAGTGTGAATGTGCAGTGAGTGGTTTGAGACATGCCGAAAGTGACCACTTAGAAAATGGGTAAATAATTCTATTTTATAATTCACTAAAAAAAAGTAAAATATATTATGTTTTACAGTTGACATAGCCTAAGGAGTCTAATGAAGTGTAATTAATACATTAATGAGTTAGATTTAAACTGGGTCATACATCTCAGGATGAGATAAGGGTTTTGGCAGTTTAGGGGTTTTTTAGTAAATCATAAATAAAACAAGATAGAAGAGGTAACTTACAGTGGAACAGATCTAGCGAGCAGGAGAGGAACCAGAAGTCAGTGAGAAGGCCATACAGCAGAACCATATATCATATTATCAAGCCTTAAAGCAGCCATACACGTCCATACAGCACATATGTGCTGCAGGCCATACAGAGAAGGATTTTGGTGATTTGTCTGACTGTACAGCTGTTGGTTTAACAGCCTGTGGAGCTTAACTCTCAGTTTCAATTGTTTGGCTTGAGATTATAATGATAACAGTCATCTACGGCTAAAGATTTTAAGCTCTCCAACATATCGAGCATAAAAAATCTGCAACAAAAGGTCTAAGGCTTCATCAATGATCAATGCTTCAAAGTTATAAACGACTCTAGGTAGAAGAATTATAATGAGACAACACTAAAGAACTCCAGCAAATATGTCACAAATGCAGTCAAAATCTTCTGTTCTATTTTTCAGATAAGCACTCGTTTTACAGGTTTATCCTTCAAAACAAGTACTCAACAAATACACAATATAGTTCATTTCAGAATAAAACTCACTACTCATTTCATAAAGTTCAAACTTTTCAGTCAGATATGCCAGTAAAGCTCTGGCAGAAATCAGAAACAATAGAGAACTCAATGAGTGTGTTCTAGCAACATGATTTGATCCAAAACATTTGAAGAATCACATCTAAAGGTTCTTTGCTGTAATCAGAAGGGTAAAAGAATGTTTTGATATGCCTGTCAGAATGGACATGATATAGTGTCTTATTTATAATCTTGCACAACCCAGTTTGACGACAGTCATCAACTGGAAAATAAGTCCTCCACCAAGGCCATGTTTCACTTCATGCCTAGTATTTCGAATAGTCAAGGAACTGGACTCTAATGTTTGTATAAACGAATTCTACGACTATTTAGTGGAGAAGGTCTGTGAAACTGAAATATCAATTTCATTAGTTTCTTTGTACTACCTCTTTCACCTGAGACCTCTGTTACTAATTTTCTAGTTTAATAAAGTTTGCAACTCTTGAAGCATGAAATTACTGGCCTAAAATAAGAGGGGCCTAAAGAAATGATTTATTTAATCTCCAAAAGATTTAAAAAAAAAAAAAAAACAGTATATATTTAGTGCAAAAGTCATAACCATCTGATAAGGAACACTATGAAGAATCCTAAAAACATGGGTGTGGCTCATTCCTTTGGACAGCTAGATGGTGCCCAATTTAGGGTATGGATGCTAATGCTGCATGTAAAGCAATAGTGCAATAGGGTATGGATCATTCCTTTAGACAGATAAGTGGTGCCCAAAAAGGGATGTGAGTGCCAGCATTGCACATGTCAAGAACAGTGCCACCGAGAGTATAATTCCCCAAGATGTGCATAAATTTTGTAAGTAACGATTTCTAAATCCCTGACTTTCATTTTCACATTGATGCATAAAAGAAGCAAAGCATGCCTTAGACAAGGAATGTGTACTATAAACGGCATATTGACATAAAACCAAATAGGAAAAATCTAAATTGATGAGCTTACTAATTTCAAGCATACAGATCAATTATCCACTGCCTAATTTTATGTAAGCATAATAGTTTCAGGCATGGAGACCAACTACCTACAGCCTAAAATTCAAGCTAAATCTAAGTGTACTCTCTTTGACTTCTCAAACAATTTCCTGGGACATGAAAACTGAGAAAGTTACATATTTTATTCGTGAACAATCTATAGGTGTAATACTTGCCCACAACACTCATTCATTTGGCAAGCTCCACTAAGACAATCATGTTATGAGGCAAATACGGTTAATCAAACAGCATAAATTATTTAGAAGTATCAGAACCCTACAGATTGTTCATGCAGTTTACAAGACTTGATGTCCTAGCCTTTCGGAATATTTCAATCTAACACCACTCTCATTTGTGAGGCTGGGAAACAAACAAAGCCACAATGATTTCCAGAATGTAACTCAATATGCTAGCTAGCACAGTACCACTCATACAATGCATTGAATCTTCCGACAAGAGTGCTCTGTAGTCAGATTATCAGAACTGAATCTATTTGTGTGAATTCTGGCATATAGCTGCAGAAGTGCTAATAACTACCAATGACATCACATGCAAGATATGCTAAGACCTGACACAATTTTCCCTCTGACGTTACAAAAATTGGGCACTGGACTACAAAAGTTATTCAAATCCCTTAATATAGAAGACAATTAAACAGCAATATCCCTAGATTTCAAAAACCGAGCTTATATTTTACTAACTTTAAATGTTATCTGCTCTAAAAAAATAGGACAGAAACTGTAGAAAGCAGAATCTGCTTGAAAAATACTCTATGGTCTTCCGGCCAAACAGGTGGCATCCAATGTCAGACCTTTATTTAACAAGATGAACAATGAAAGATCGGTAAGCAGCCAAAATTTTGTAGAATGCATACTGATAAGAATGCCTCAGACATCAACACCAATCCACCAATCCAATAGCACAACAACCACCAATCCAATAGCACAACACTCTCATATAACTAATCCTAGCGAATTGCCAGATAATCTTAGAAAGTAACATGTTGTGGACAAGTGAAACACCCATTTATCAAGCCTTCCAAGTAAATAATAAGAGAAAATGAGTCTCGCTTTTCAACAATGCATATCTCGCAAGATTTCATATCTTAAACAGAATTAATAAACACATCATTCAAAGTATTTATGAAAATGAAACTACGAAAAGGTTGATTTTATATAGTCGTAGTAGGGTCGAACAATCAAAACAAAGTCCAAACATAAATTATGACGCTATAAACTCAAACCAGGGCTGAGAGGCTCGAACTTGAGAGAGGCAAATATACATGTTCATACAATAAAGTAGGTTGAGGGCCTTGAAACTCCAAAAAAACCCATAACAGTTATGCACAGCTCCCACAGCCAATAATTAAAACATTATATAGTGGGAGGAATTCCCTATTTCCTAAACAATCCCAGCTATCTAAAACCGGGAAAAAAATCCATTAGACAGTGAGAATCAGAGACACTTAGAATTCCAACCTGGAAAAGAAGTAAAAGCAAGACGAAGTGTATCCTTGAACAATTGTCGTGCAAGTCAGAAAGCAAGGTGGGAAGAATATCAATTTTAATACATACCTTGGATACCGGATATCGATGCAGTGAGACGTATTTGCTATGGCAGGCTTCAGGTCGAGGACGAGCACAAAGATGCGGACAAAATATCAACCAAACAAACGCAGAAGGGTTTTCGAATATGTAGAGTGACAAAAATGTGCAGAAAGTTACCAGCAATAAGCCCAGAACGCAGATAAGCAGATAAGACAGCAAAACCTGGACAGATAACACAGCAAAAACTGGAGACATAGTGCAACAGTGAGTGGAAAAGCAGAAAAACATTATTGCAGAGGGCGTGGAAAAGACATGAAGAGCAAAAAATGGATGGATTGTCGTTGAACTGGGTGTTTTCTGTTCCGGCAGGCGCGGGCGCATCGTCCACCTATGCCCAGGGTCAGTCAGTGAGGCGGCGGCAACCATGAATACCTCCGCCCCTTCTTTGCAGAGGCCGATATGCAAGCCGATAAGCAGGTAATTAGGTATTCGTTTCCTCAACAAAAACGAAAACGGAGTTCGCGAGGTTAGGTATTCGTTTCCTGAACAAAAACGAAAACGGAGTAAAAACGAAAACGGAGTTCGCCAGGTGTCAGCGTTTAGTCGTTGGCCAGATGTCACCGTCAGAAGGAAAAGGACGACGAAAGGTCCCTTTCAAAGAAAGGCCTATCGGCCTAATTAAATTTCCATACAAATTCCACACTCCAACAAACTATCAAAAATTCCATATTATCCAACATTTTATATTTAAAATAAAATCGTATATTAATCATGTATAAACATTTTTTTCAAAATATATTCTCAATTATTAATTACCCATTCACTAACCAAACCAAATTTACTTCTTTACCATATACTGCATCATCTATTATTATTATATATAATACAAAAAGTTAAACTTTATAATTTTGTACATAATCAAAATTATGTTAAAGAAATCAATCTTGAAAAAGAGTCACGAAAATTTTCCCATCAGAAAGTTAGACCACTTAATTTTTGCCTTATTTTAAATTTAAGGCATTATAATTCCAACCACTCATTAAACTACAAATTAAAATTTATGATAACCAACCTAAATATACATTTCAATTTTTTACCAAACACTTACCATATTTTAAAATTTAAATGCAAAAAACATTCTCCAAAGGCCAAATTGCAGGCCTTATAGCACCGCAAAATTTTCCGAAATATCAAGCGTTGAAAATCGAAGGCGACGCAGACACTTGAACACGGCAAAACGTCAAAAGAGTCTTATTGTGCAAGCGGCCGCCGGCCTCTACAGCGAAGGAAGCACGAGCAGGAATAATGGCAGCGAATAAGTACATTCAGACCAATGGTTCCAGTACTTTTGGCCTAGACGGCTTGTTTTTCTGTTTGAAAAGTTTAGAAGTTTTTGGTAATATTTTGATAAAATTTAGTGAAATTTTTTGTAAATTTAAATTATAATGGTTAATTTTCCAAATTAAAATAACTTAAAATTTTTTGATAACATTGAATTCATTACCATGATCAAAAATATGATTTAAACATTACTACTACAAAAATTTCTTAAAATTTTCAAACCACTTTTAACTATCCTATAATTCCTCGTAATTTTGCCGTCTAAACTGGACACACCAATCATAAGTTTAGTGCAAAGACAATCATATTCGGCTATGGTCAATCTATAGCAGTCAGAACACATAATTCTAAAGTTAAGTTTCTCTGCGCAAATTTATATGTGGCATTTATCTAATTGGAAATGTGGAGGCAGACTTGAGTTTCAAATTTATTTTGTGTGTTACGTAGAAATTTGATAAGGTAATTTCTTTTTCGTCACTGCCGTCAGGGGTTAAATTTGACGGGTCTCCTTACCTGTCAAGAATTTTTCTATGACGGTTTTATATTTAAATTGTTTTTCAAATGATTTTTAATATTCATTTTTATTTTTCATAATATTTTTTATATAAAAACATTATTAACAATAATTCATCATTTTTTATTCTTAAAAATTATAAAGCAAAATAAAAAATTAACAAATGAAGTGGGCATGCGAGCATGGGTTACCTCAAGTGTTCACATCTCTTCTAGCGTAGCCACATCACATCGAATACATTATCATCTTTTCTAGCATATCGCTAGCACATCCACTGCGTTATCATCTTTTCTAGCGTATCCACAACACGTGAAAGGTGTAACATGAAGTCACAGGGCATAAAACACTCGCAACAGTGATAGTGCATCCTGTAAGAAGTAATTGCTCTTCCATATACATTACATACATGTCAAGTACTGTGAGAAGGCACGAGTTGAAGCATGTGGTGTGGATGCAAAGCAATCCGCATCGAATGTGACTACTTTACCCACGAGGATGAAGGTCAATGTCACACTCTCGGCACTAAAAAAACAAACCTTGATATTTTCTCTCTACAAACACCGCATTCGAAATGGGGTCAAAATGGCCTGGCCCTGAACTTTAGAAGATGTTGGGTATGATAGGAATGCCTCGTGGACTTGGGAGCTCGTGCACAGGATTCGCGCAAGTCGAAGTTGCACGGGCGACACTAGTATCTGAAACTATTACCGCCTTCTCCACAACCATCGGCACTGGTATCTGAAACTATTACCGCCTTCTCCACAACCATCACATGTGTAGCTGGAACCATACATGTAGCACAACGCATGCTCACTATGGCTAAAATGTCAAATCCCCAACATTCTCATCCACCCTTACTTCTTCGCCATGCTGCAATTTTTAATAGATAGTTAAAAAATGGTAAAATCGATCTACCTCTGCCCATTTCTGCGACAAATCTTTTAGAAGGTAGTCTGAAACACATTAAAAGTAGTTGGAGTATTAAATAAATGAATTTAAATGTGACACGAAAACTCATGCTTTGTCTTATTGGTCTGAGAGATAGCTTTAAATGTCATATTTACACCTAATTTATTATTTAATAAATAATTTACTATAAATTTATAAATAAGTTTAATAATCTTTGTTAATTCGATCCTAATAAGTGTTGTCAATAATTATGATTAGTTTATCTTTTAAACTAAAACAATATCACTAGATAATATTAAAAAAAAATTACATATTAAAATTTAATTATATTTAACACAGGTAATTTGGAACCTATAATCCAATACCATTGTAATGGAGATAATATAAAACTTGTGGTCTAATACTCGAGCTTCACATAATTTTTCAATATTGTTCAATGACTATATAAAATTAAATAGGAATAAATTTTATAATTCACGCATCAGTTTAATAGTTTTGAGGATTAAGTAAAAATTGTGTAGATTTTAAAATTATCTATTTATAAATAATGGTTAAATAAAGCAAAAGGAAATAAATTTAACCACCACACAAAATGAGGGTGCATGGGCCGCGTTTTTTATGGTAATTTAAATTTACCTACTTCCTAGCATGGGTCGGTGTCTTCATTGATGGCACTGATCATCTGAGATTTTACCACTGATGACATGATCACCCCAGATTTTACCATTTATGTGGGAGTACTTTAATCTCTTGAGCGTTAGTTTTTTGGGTTGTAGTCTTCATTGATGGCACTGATCATTTGAGATTTTACCACTAATGACATGATCACCCCAGATTTTACCATTTATGTGGGAGTACTTTAATCTCTTGAGCGCTGGTTTTTTGGGTTGTATCTGAAGAGTTTATGGAGGCTCTTCACGTTTGTATTTTTTTGGGGTTATTTTGGGTTGTATCTGAAGAGTTTATGGAGGCTCTTCATGTTTGTATTTTTCTGGGGTCATTTTGTGATTCAGACATATTCGAGCCAAATATATATTTTATAAATAAATATATATATAATTTGAAACTTTTTCCTTTTTAATATACCCATCATTTTGAACTTTTCAAGATTATTTGCAAGTTAACGTTGACGTGTATATTTTAGAATTAACTATATTTTATGGTTAAAAAGCGGAAAAACAGGTAAATAGGCGTCAAATTTAAAGCCTGGCTATCACATTAAGTTTTTATGTAAATTAGCAAGTTGATTTTATGTAAATTAGCAAGTTGATAATTACTTCGATAGACGTCCCTCCTATTGGAATTGAACACTTTAATCATTTTTTTAATTAATTTTTTTCATCTGATGGTGTAAATTCAAAGATGCCAGTGTATTCTCCTCGTAGCCACTCCATCAATGAATGAAATTGAAAGTGGTAACTTCCTTGCATATCTAAATCAAGTGTTTAAACTCTAGTTAAATTAATTTTTTACCAAATGATCATTAAAAAATTACCGTGCCTCTTATTTATTTCCACCTATGGAGGAATAAGAAAAAATGAAATTAAAAAATTAGTGTCAAACACCACTCATTGAAAGTGATGTCTCTTTCTGAAAAGTATGAATGTTCTTAATAAGGACAAGTTTTCATCCATTACAATGATTTTTGAAGCATTTATGCCCGACAATCATCCATAATCATGACAATGAGGTCTGCAGGCGATGAAACGATTCTTTAATTCAGTTAAGTACCATCGAAATATGAAACGTTCTGCCTATTCATATTCTCCTCCACCAGGGGTTTTGAGTTTTTAGTTACATTACAAAAGTTCGAACCTCATCGTAGGGCGCCATAGTACTCGTAGCATAGAGAGGGTCGGGCTTTATCCACTATGGTGTGCTGCTCATGTGTAAATGTTTCAATTTTTAATTTAATTCGGCAAATCACATTGATTTTTAATTAATTCTAGAAATCCCATAAATGATGCAGGGCGAATGGATGGAGGCAGCGTGAAGGAATCCGGGCAAATAATCGATTTACTCATGGACGTTGTAGTGGTTATTCCACTGACTGATTGCACTTACATCGAAGGCTCCATCGATTTCATCTTCGGCAACGACATTTCCCTCTAAGAGGTAATCACTAACTGATATCGTCCCTGAAAAGCCGAAGGGTTCGTTCAATAAATAAACCCTAATCTTGGCCCATTGATCATTTACCCAAGGGTGTAGGCTGCACAAAATTTGTGATACCTATGGCGCGGTGACAACGCATAAGCGGGAGAAATCGGACGACCACACAGGGTTTGCATTCTTGAGATCTAAGGTAAAGGGGTTGGGAGCTTTCTACCTAGGGCGGGGGTTGGCATCCTTGATTTTAGCTTTCACTTATATGGACGCCATCATTCTACCCACCTCATGGCATGACATGGGAGACCACAAAATAAAAACCTATATATTGCAAATTTCACCCAATTCATTGATTTTCAAATATCTTAATGAATCCCTTTCACATAAATCACATCATTAATTTTCGATCTAGAACTATGTAATGTAGTTCATCATCTATGTTGGGTTGTGTTATATTCTTTCCACGATTAGCCCATGTAGTTAACCAAGGGATTATAAGGGGGGCGGAGCCCCCCCTTCATTGCTGATTGCGTACCCAAGTGGGGGGGGGCCAGGGGGGGTCATAGGGGGTTTGAGGGGTGCAGGTAACCCCACTCTATGGGGTCTGGGGGTGAGGTAACATGGGGTTTTGGACCCTATGTTAGGTTGGGCGGACCTACCTATGGTTTTGTGCATGATTTTCGCACATGGTTTTGGACGCGATGGTTTTCGGTCCATGGTTTTGGACACGATGGTTTTCGGTCCATGATATTGGATGCTTCGCCATGTATAAATATGTATTGTAACATTGAAAGGAACATAATGAAAAATCAAGCTGGTAGTCCCAGTTTTGGGATCCAGGGGAAAATCTCTGTGTATATGTATTTTATGTGTTATGCTCTCGCATTGTTTATTTTTTTGTGTTCTTAGAATTCGAATGCAAGTAATTTTTGCATCGGGTTAAAACCTACAATCTAAACGTTCTTGTGTTTTTGAACTTTGCAGAACCATGTTTTATGGGCAGTGTCAGTGCATGGGTCCTAGAGCAAACTTCTCTGGTCGTGTTTCTTGGTCCAGAGAAATGACAGATGATGAAGTCAAGCCCTTCCTTTGACTTAGCTTTCTTGATGGACATAACTGGATTAATTTGTATATTCTTTATTTCTACTAGTAATTTTCCCAACATTCATGGATGGTGTAAACTATTCAGTGTTTCAGCTGTGTGAATGTATATATGTATATAGTTTGTTGCTTTCTCTCCATAATATTTTTGCACCATCAATGGAAATATGATCATACCACCAAAAGCTTCCATTCCTTTTGCCCAAAATAAAAGGATTTTTCTAGAATGTGAAGTTTTATGAAGAATTAATAAAGCTGCATGGCTTCACAGATTTCAAATGAGAGAAAGAATAGGACACCACGTCCATTGTAACACATGTGAACTTGAAATTTTGAGATTTAAAAAATATTCGTTGGTTTGTTTCAACTGTCAATATAGAATCACGCAGAGACATAAACAAGATGTCGAGCACTTAGTTCTCTGAAAGGCTGCTTCTTGTCAGGTACTTTCCATTATTTTTTCAATGGAGAAACCTCTGATGGTGAAAGGTAGTGTAGTGTCTGTTTCTCGTGACAAAGCACTCAGCATCAAATTGAAGTGAAGCAATCCAATCAAACATTGCAATAGTTTATAAAGGTTTGTTGCAACCTTCGAATCAACTTTTGCGGTTATTTCAAAATACTTACATGATAATTTTAAAAAATAATTTGAGCCTGTTTAAAAAATATATTAAATTATAATTTTATTTTATGTTAATAATTATAAACTATTTTAATATAAATTATATATATCCCTTCGGTTTATTAAACCCCAATATTAAAGGTTTAATCAGTTAGGTTTATATTTTTTATCCCATTAGTTTATTTATTCTTGGAGTTTATTATACTAAGAATCTCTAAGGTTTATTGATCGCTTCGGTTTATAATATTAATAATCATGTGAGTTTATCAATCTTTTGTGTTTAGAATATTAATTCCTAGGCTTTATTAATCTCTTGGGTTTTTAATATTGATCCTTGATTCTTGATCCCTTAGGTTTTTAATATTTATTCCTTGGGTTCACTAATTCCTTGGGTTTATAATATTAAACCATTGGTTTATTAGTTCCTTGGGTTTACAATATTAATAATCCCTTGAGTTTAAAATTTTAATTCTTAGGGTTTATTAATCTCTTATGTTTTTTATATTAGTTTTCTCGGTTTATTGATTCCTCGGGTTTATTAATCATTTAGATTTATTAATCCTTTGTTAGGTTTATTGTTTTCCTTGGGTTTATAATATTAAATGCTTAGGTTTATTTGTTCTTTAAGTTTATAATATTAATAATTCCTTCGGTTTATCATTTAATCCCTTGGGTTTATTAATCCCAAATATTAAGGGTTAAATAATAGTCCTAAGGTTTAATATTAATCCCTTAGGTTTACAATAATTATCCCTTCAATTTATTAAGGTGTTGGGTTTATAATATTAACAATCCCTAGGGTTTATTGATCCCTTGGGTTTATAATATTCATAGTCATGTTGGTTTATCAATCCTTTGGGTTTAAAATATTAATTCCTAGGCTTTGTTAATCCCTTCTGTTTTTAATATTGATCCCTTGCATTTTTTTGTCCCTTGGGTTTCTAATATTTTTCCCTTGGATTTACTAATTCCTTGGGTTTATAATATTAAATGCTTGGGTTTTTTCGTTCTTCAATTTTATAATATTAATAATTCCTTTGGTTTATCATTTAATCCCTTGGGTTTATTAATCCCCTGAGTTTAAAATATTAATTCCTAAGGTTTATTAATCGTTTGGGTTTTTAATATTAGTTTGTTGGGTTTATTGATTCCTTGGGTATATTGATTGCTTGGGTTTATTAATCATTTGTTTTTATAATATTAATACCTTGTGTTTGTAATATTAATAATGCCTTGGGTTTGTAATATTAATAATGCCTTGGGCTTATTGTCCCCTTGGGGTAGCTCAATTAGCAATGGTCGTGGAAATGAAGTCTCACTAGACTAGAAGTCTTGGGTTCAAATCTTGTGCTATCCCCCCGATCGGGGTGAAAAGTTGGACATGATGAAGATGTAGTCCTACAACCTTATAAAAAAAAATAATGCCTTGGTTTTATTGATCTCTTGTATTCATAATATTAATAATCCCTTGGTTTTATAAAACCCTAATATTAAGGGTTAAATATTAGTCCAATTATTTATGATTATGTCAATATCACAATAGATTAATATAATATGGAAATCAACCATGGTCAACCATGTTTATTTTAGGGTTTTTAATAGTCATGTTAGGGTTTATATACCTTGGGTTTTTAATTTGTATTCCTTAGCTTTATTATTCCCTTGGGTTTATAATATCAATCCCTTGGGTCACTACTACATAAAGGAGGGTTTTAAGACAATATTTGAGACAATTTTTGAGTAAATTGTCTTTAACTTGAGACAAAAAAAAACTTTTGTATTGTCTTTAAGCGGGTGTCTAAAAAATTATTGTCTTAAAAATTATTGCCTTAAAGATTATTGTCTTAAAAAATTGTCTCTATGAAGACAATATATAACACATGCATTATTGTCTCTTAGGAGACAATTTCATTTTTGTCTCTCTTGAGACAATTTCATTTTTGTCTCTCTAGAGACAACACTCGGATTAGAGACAATATGTTTTTAATACTAGCTATTGTCTCTCTAGAGACAATATAAAACAATGAATCCAGAAATATCTCACCATTGAAATAAATTGATATAAAAAACATTTAATTAAAAATAAACTACAAAATCGTTGATTAATTCATGTTAGTGCATAGTGGAATCGAACCACCAACCTCCTGCTTGTAAGGTAGACACTCTTCCATTGAGCTAGCACACTTTAAAGAATTACGTGAAGAGTTATGGCAATCCTAAAAACTACATTTATAGCCATTGATTAAAAAAAAAAAAAAAACTGACACATGATCTATAATCTTTATAAAAACTATAATCATGCAGACCATATTTTTAACTTACTAAAACTAGCAATTGCCCCAAAAGGTGCAAAGAGAGGCGGATTATATCTCTAGCAAAAAATTTCAAAATCTTATATTAGTATACAGTTAAATGTTCATGTATACAGGCTATCTTGCTACAATGGCATATCCCTATGTTGGGATTTCATTCCATGTTAAGACTTCTTTTTCTTCATCTCCTTCTCCACACATGTATGTGTCTATTATGGTGTATATGCACCGATATAAAATTCTATAACAAAATGTCTTGATTTCCAAACATAAAACAAATAGAATTATGATTTGTGAATCCATAATCTATGATTGAGTTGTTATCAAAGCAAAAGAAATGAAATGGAGTGGATATATTCTCTTGCACCTTTGCAATCAGTTCTCCCTACTTAAAAGTTAATAGACTTGGAATATGTTTTTCCTTTGAATTTTAAGCTGGATAGATTCATGGCACCATCCTAGCTCCACAATTATTCGAGGCCCTCTATGGCTTGGGAGTTCCACACCAACCATTGTTTATGAGAGTGAAGAGTACTAATGACTGAGAACATGTGCTAAAAGTATCATCTATGTTTCTACTAAATGCAAAGATATATCATGATAATGAAAAAAACAACAACACATTTCTTATTAAACAAGTGGGCGTTGATTATAAAAAGGAGAGGATGACATAATGGAAGACAAACTACTCTTCAGTAGCCAGTGCCAAGAAACCATGGCACACACTCAACAAAATAGATAAGCATAACATGTGAAAAGTTGCAAACTATGAACTGTAAAGCAAAAGGTCAAAGAATTGCTTACCACAATTGCTCTAGCAGGATCTATCCACCAGTACAGAGTACTTGCAAGAATAGCAACAATTAGACCAATTGTGTTGGTGATCACATCAAAGAAATGATCTTGAGCATATGCCTTCACAATCTCATTAGTAAAACTTCGACAATACATTATGAGGAACAACTTCACAAAAGTAACTGAAACCATAATTCCAACCACCCAATGCCATTTGTCACCATCTAAAGATAAACCATCCTCATGTGGAAATTTGGAAATAGAGTTGACAAAAGTTAATTCCTTGTATGCAAATTGGAAAATGGAAATTCTAACAAGAGCAGTCTTTAGAAATGAAAATAATAAAAAGAGCAATGTCTGAAAATTATATGTTTAATTACATGTATTAAACATTATACACTTTGTTAAAAAAAATTCCATTTAGATATTTCGATAATGTAAATAACTTCGTAAAGAAATAACCCTAGAAGCAAACATGTTCACCCCAATGAACCAAAGTAAAAAGAGGTATATCATTGATTGGTTTCCTATTATATAAGTCTCTAGGCAAGGAGGTGCTCAACTATGGGCATTTGTCTTGGTGACTTCTACCTTCACCTTCAATATGAGAGTGATGGAAACCTAATGGACGACCAATATCACATTCTGGAGAAGTGGTAAATATTCTTGAAGACAAGGTCATATATACTCAAGTGGTTCTTCTAAAAAACCAACAAGCACCACCACCCATTTCCTAAATGGCCCATGGGGTGGGATCTGACTTGTATGTGATGTTCACATCAACATTTTTAACAGAATTCTCAAATGTAGAACTTCAAAATTTTGTATTGAGGTGGAAATAAAATCTAGGTAAAAATAAAATATGTTATTTCAAGTTCAAAAATACTATTGGAGTGACAACATTCAATTGCTTTATCATTGAGAATAATTAATGTTTATGCCACAATGTTTCAGTGATTTAACATCATCTATTATGATTCATTGTGCGTGAAAAATATATTGTTGCAATATTAATACTAAGATATTTCTTTTATTTTCTCTCTCCATCTTTTGTGCACCCTATTTTCCTACAGTTTGAAGGGCATGCCAACTAGAATCAAATTTTGATTCATCTATGAAGTCAAAACCATGATTTAAGAAAGGCAAGGGGAGAAAAGAAAGTAATAATAAGCTGTAGAGGATATCCTGCAGGATGAGGATGTCTAAAGCGTTTATTGACATTGTAAAGTAAAATATGTTTCCTCAGGTTATATTTGCAATCCACATGTCAACGATATCAAGAAGACTAGTCTTGTGGTAAAGCTTGTTCGTACAAATCCATAAGTTGATCTTCTTAACTTGATAGGAATACATGGAATTTTTATTAAATTTCCACATGATTTGGATCTTTTGTGTATGTGGTTGAGGCCCTCAATATATAAACATGGTGAAACACTTCATTTTCAATGAATTGTCTTCCATGACAATCAAAGGAGATTTCTTTGTCTATATAAAGATTGTCGAGGTTATTTGCTACTTTGTTTTGCTATCCAACCCATAGGTGTTTGGTCTTATGAGATTTATCATCTCAAATTTATGACATTGATCACCACCTTTTTCCAAATTATCTTAGCAACTGGGGTGACCAGTGACCAATGAACACATACAAAGGTAGATCTATGATGCAATGTTTGCTCAAATAGGTGACCATAAAGACACCTCCACTTACTAGTGTAAGGCCCCATTGGCAAGGGATTTCCATCATTCAAAGTCCCTGGCTTAGTTCACCTCAACATCTCACATCAACAATGTAATTCTTCCTTACGAGGACCATTGCCTGTGACAAAAATCTGAAGTTGTGGAGGAATTATTTGGGCAATTTCAAGGGTTGCATTTGCCTCAAGAAATGCCTCAATGTCACACATTTACAGTCATGACCAGATCAGAAATTTGTTTGAGATTATCTTGAGGCAAGAGGCAAGAATTTCACAAGTGTTTGGGGCCTCCATTGACCTTGTTACCTTGTTGGAGGCATCCATTTAGTTGGATGTGTGACCTGTGAAAAAACAAGGAGTAGAACCAAGATTCCAAGGGGATATTTAAGTGAATATTGGAAGCCAAGCACGTTGCTATTTGTACCACTACTGCTGATTGTGTATGCCATCATTTCATGGATTGAAACTGAGTTCTAGGCAGCATATTCATTCCTATAGAATTGTAGGAACTATCTCAAAGGCGGACTGGTATTTACACAGGGAAGTGACAAAAGATTGAAGGAATTCTTCCACTTTTCACACAGGGGTTTGCATAAAGAACAAGATTGCTTGCTGGCTTGGAATTTCACTGTGTATTTTAGGTTCCCTTTATCTCATTTATTGTGTCTATAAGGCTGAGTTAAATGCAAGCTCTGTTTTTACTCAAATCTGATATCAGTCTATAATGCAGCTCCAGATCAATACACATCAGATTAGCATCTTGATATTCTTTATTTCCGATTTATGCATGGTTATAAAGTGCAATGCAAGCTCTATTTTTAATCAAATCTAATATTAGTCTATAATGCAACTCCAGATCAATACACATCAGATTAGCGTGTTGAAATTCTTTATTTCCCATTTGTGCATGGTATTGGTTTGTTTGGCAATGAATTAGTAAATAAACACCCACAACACATTTGGTGTGTTGTGTTGGTTCATAAACTCACCACTGTGTGACTTTTCCATTGTGTAAAATGCTTAATTTTCATGGAATGGTAACCATTGAATGTGTACTCATTGTTGAAGTTTAAATCTGAAGCTTATCTTCCTATTTGGTAGAGTGTGGGAGTTCCTTGCAAGTGCTATAGTAATGCAATTTAAATTAAATGAAGAAAATGAACCTACATCCATATGCTCCTAAACTATTTAATGAAACACATTAAAGACAAACATAGTGAACTACAACAAATTTAGGGGCAGAGAATTGGTTTTCCAAAAGGGAAATATTACATTGTTGAACCCTGAGATAACAGATGCCAAAATCCCTCATTATATGTGTTTTATTTTTCCTTCACCTTATGAGACTACCGCAAAATATTGCAATCCACTCACCTCAATCCCTAAATTATGGATGCAAAAATTCATCTCTCTATACACCACAAAATCTTTAGTTTTCTAGTATTCTAAATTATCTCAAAAGATCTATATAGTGCCCAATCTTCTAGAACTTGTAGGATAAGGCCTCAAAACCTCAAACCCCAACCTTATACCCTTTTCACACACACCACAAACAAAAAAAAATACTATGATCTGCCAGTGCCAGTCCCAGAGAAAACAAGAATGACCACCAGAAAGGTATCAGAAAGCAATTAAAAGCTAATTTGGCTG
The DNA here is from genome assembly GCA_031772625.1 of Pinus tabuliformis. Classification (NCBI taxonomy): domain Eukaryota; kingdom Viridiplantae; phylum Streptophyta; class Pinopsida; order Pinales; family Pinaceae; genus Pinus; species Pinus tabuliformis. The sequence goes on from CM062820.1 coordinate 369,962,766, forward strand.
AGTCCTTCACCCCACTCACTCCATTAATCCATCATTAATTTACCTTTCGAACAAAAAACTGATAGACACATTTATTGAGAATGATCTATGATTGCCTTCATCCTAAGAGCGACCATAGAATATTATAATTGGATGAATTCAAATATCCAATAGAATGTTCTCTATCTCATTCATGCCTATTAAATTTTGATGATTTGATATGGTCATTTTAAAAGGCCTAATTTAAAGGATTTATGAATTAGTCATTTTATGATCGACTATTTATCCAAATCATTACATGTTTTGGTGAGAAGAACCTACTCTTTCAAATTGTATAACTGTTTTTGTGTGTAGTTCATCCAAACGATGCCAACCAGACAACCTCTCAAGTCTCAACTCAAAGATTGATATAAGTGAAGTATGTTTAGTAGATGCACACGTTAATATCACCGCCATCATCCTCCCTCTATTTCAATTGTTTTCAAAAATAACAGACTTATTTGTTTTGAAGCATTGCTATGGTCTATCATTGGCCTTCCCTCCTCTGTTTCAGTGTTTTCAAGAGCTATGGGCCCACTCATTTCGATGCATTGTTCTGGTCCAAAATGTTTTCAAGAGCTATGGGCCCATATTTCTTGTGTTTGGATTGGACCTAGCCAAGTTGGAGAGGCAGATTATGTGCATGTGTTGAGGTGTAATTTCTCTGTGAATAGGGCGAAATATCTTTTTTGTATTGCAACACAACCCTGGAACAGCTCTGATATAAAGGCCGAGTTGTAGCGCAGGAGTATAGGGCTTCTAGAGGAGGATTTGCATAGGTGTTTGAGGATTGTTTGGTCAAGTTGGGGCAGCACTGTAGCTTTTACAGGAAGCCCTAGATAGGGTCAAAAACCTTAGAAGGTATTGTGCACAGGGCCGAGTATTTGAGGGCAGATGATGACGTTCTAGAGAGATATGTTGCATGTCTTTCCTGTTGATGTTTTGCTAGGGATTGTAGGTCTAGTTTTGGAAAGTTTTGAAGTAGCCTAAGTACAGTGGTTAGAGGACTGTTAATCGATGTTTGGGTAACCATCAGTGTTGTGGACAAGCGGCAGATTTGTCACAACAAGAGGGTTGTACAGTGTATGCCCTAAGTATTGACTTTTGGAGAAGGGTAGTGAAGAGGGCTAGTTATTGGGCCCTAGTTCTGTGATTGACAGTGGGCCAAATCAGAGATAAGAGGGCAGCTCCAAGCCCAAAGTTTGGTCATCTTTGGATCAGTAGAGAGGAAAGAAGTGGACAGTGGTTAAGACCCTAAAAGTTGGCACTCTTGGAGGAGGATTTGCGTAGGTATTTGAGGACAGTTAGACCAGGTTGGGGCAGCACTATAGCTGTTACAGAAAGCCCTAGACAAGGCCGAAACATTAGAAGATATTGTGCACATGGCCAAGTATTTGAGGGCAGATGATGGCGTCCTAGAGAGGTATGTTGTATTTCTTTCATGTTGATGTTTCACTAGGGCTTGTAGGTCTATTTTTGGAAAGTTCTGAAGCAGCCTAAGTACAGTGGTTGGATTGTTAGTGGTTGTTTGGGTGGCCCTAAGTGTTGTGGACAAGTGGTAGATTTGTCACAACAAGAGGGTTGTACATTTTATGCCCTAAGAATTGACTTTTGGAGGAGTAAAAGGGCAGTCAAGAGGGCTAGTTATTGGGCCCTAGTTCTGTGATTGATAGTGGGCCAAATGAGAAATAAAAGGGTAGCTCCAAGCCCTAAGTCTGGTCATCTTTGGAGCAGTAGAGAGGCAAGAAGTGGACAATGGACTTCACATTCTTCACCATGTTCATGCTACTAATGTTGTAGAATAGTAGCATTTTTCTTTGACAATTTCTTCAACCAACATGTAATTTCTTAAATCAGGGAAATTGCAGAAGTACAAAGCACTGTACAACATGTAATGATAGGATTTTTCTTGTTCTGGAAAGTGTGAGCAAGGTTTTCTCACAACAAATAGTAAGGTAAAAGGAGAGGGTGAATGGGATGAATTTCTTTTTGTTCAGTTATCATATATCATAGATGGCTTGGCAACAAAGATTATTGGAAATTTTAGTGAGGAGTAGACTGTTTAATCAAATAGTCCACCGAAATTGCTCAAAGAGACCCTAAAATCTTGGTTGCCATCTCTCTTCTCTATGGAAGAAATGGACATTCTCAAGATGTTGTTACATACTATGAAATTGATATGAATATGAGAGTTGTTTGAAAATGGACCATTTAGTCCAGAAGTGGTGGGGATCCCAACGTATTTTTATTTGGATTTTAATGTGTCTCTATTTTCAACAATGATTAAACACACTAGAAATGTATATTGCAGTCTGGAGATGATGAATTGGTTACTTTGGATTATGGACTTCACTTTGGCAGCTTTATCTTGAGAGTTTGGGATTCTCAAGTGATCCCAAGAAGGACATGTGTGCCCAATAGGAGCAATATGTTACCCCCTGGTTTGCATGAGGGTACCATAAGAAATATGTTCCTCAAAATTATCCCACAATTTGTGGAGAGAGGAGATTGATGAAATGTTTAGATTTCCATTACTATGATTAGCCTCTACCAGCTCTGATGATAGATATGAAAGTCTGTGGTCTTTCTCCTAAATTAAAGACAACGCTATGGTTTGACAGATACTTATGGGAGGTTGGATTTCATATCGAAGAAGATAACTAAGATAATTAATCCCATGGTTGGAACATCACCTCGTATAAGTGATGATCCTAAAACGAAGTGTAACCTAGTGTGATGAGTAGACAGGGTATTGTATGGAGAAGCATTGAGGTGTTGTCTTAAATGTATAACCAAGATGTCACCCTGTAACAGTGTTGTTCATAGGGATGATGGAGATATTAAATAGTTGCAACAACTAGGAAACATTTGAAGTAGATCTTCCATTACTTATAAGGCACTAGATGGCTACTAGTTCTGTACAATTATTGTGGGACATGCATATCAAATCCTAGTCAAGGGCGAACAACAACCAACTCAAAACTAAATTTTTAAAGAAACCAAAGCTTGTATCTATTCATGAAAGTAAAAATCAGATATCGAATCAAAATGTTTAAAGTAGATGACCTCAATGGACCATGTGGGCCCTCACATGAGAGCCACGTGCCTCACCACTCCATCTCCATAACATATCATGCAAGCACTGTGCCATGACACACAACGTTGCAACATGCTAATATGTTATGCCTATTATGGGAAGCAACTATCTGTCTCACTGGTAGCCATCATTTTCATTTATTCGAGCACATTGTTCCACCCCGAACTAGAGAATTACCATATCTTCCCAGTGGAACACATCAAATGGAAAGATCCATGGGGATTTGTCAAAATCCTAGGTTATTTTACAGGTCATGTGTAGTAGTGAGCTATACCAGGTTACAAGGTCTCGAGTGGGTTTTAGTCATGTGGTCAAACCAATGAACTTTAACATGTCACCAAGGTCTCAAGTTGACTCGACCCCCTAAAGACATAGCTGTGTCAATTTGGCCAGCAGACAAAATTACCACATCTGAGAAGGTGCAAGATCTAAAAATATGCTAGAAACTGAGAAGCCTCAATAAAAATAAAATGAAATATTGCTTTCAGAACAAATAACGACTCAAACAAACTAATACAAAAAGAAAAATGGGAAAAACACATGAAATCCCACAAAATAGTGAATTTCATAATTTTATACAGCAAGAACCGACAATGGAACCTTAAGAAAACCTTTCCTAAATACAAAAATTAAACTGAACCTAAAGGTCGACTGAAACAAAAAAAGAAAATGCCCACCAACCTAGTATCTTATTACTGATTTGAAGTGCATGGCAGAGCTCAAAAAACTTTGGGTGACAGAAAATGTATCTTGTGATTGATTTGAAGTGCATGGCAGAGCTCGAAAAAGTCCGGGTGATAGAAAATGTGAAAGACTAGCTTACAAAGGTCATCATCCTTAAATTCGTTCAAAATTCCGCAAGAAACCAAGAGCTGCAGGAGTTCACATGCATCAACAATACTTATCTAGTATTTAACCTCAAGTTTGAGTTTAGATTTCCATGCAGTAGAGCAATATTCTGAGTCTTTTTCCATCTCCGACAACACCTTGTACTTTCTGAGTTAGTAACCGGAGAACCCACAGTAATACCCATATTCCGTCAACGTTTCAAATCCCAACATGGATACATCATCAGGACTATTTTCGAATGTTGATAGTAGAAGAGATAAATTTTCTGAAGCTCTTCTTGCTATCTTCACTCTAAATTTTTAGAGTAAAATAATTTCACTCCATATATCCCCTCTGTACTTGGAAATTATTCCGGATTTTAGACATCTGTGGTTTATATTTTCTGAGTTAGTAACCGGAGAAACCACAGTAATACCCATATTCCGTCAACGTTTCAAATCCCAACAGGGATCCATCATCAGGACTATTTTCGAATGTTGATAGTAAAAGAGCTAAATTGTCTGAATCTCTTCTTGCTATCCAGAACACCTTGTACAATGATAAAACAAAACGAAGGGCATTCAAGAGCAAATGACAAGCATTTCTCAACTCCTGAATGTATGTATACCATTTCTGAGTTGTATCATCCACATAAATGCAACCCGAGGGCTATAGAATCATCTTGGCTAGGTTTACTGCATATCTCAGTGCCGCAAGGAATTTGTTACAGATTGTCTTCATGTAACTGCGAGAATCTGCCAAGAAATTGTTCAGACCCTCACCGTCCATTTTCAGACCAACAAGATCCTAGAGTTTAGTATTCATCTGAGTTTAAAAACACTAGCATTTTAATTAATGAAGAAAGACATCACCTAAATCATTACAAATATAGACCCCCTTAAGATGTAAGCATTATTAAGTATTATCTATCTTATTCATAGGGTCTCATTCTTAGGAACCATTATCAGTGTGACCAGATTTGGTCTTCACGAGAGTATAAGGTCTTTATAAGCAATTTTGTGGTGAGTGCAATGGTTAATAGATTTCAAAATCATGCAGTGGAGAAACCCGATAGGTCTTTCTTGGACTCAAGTCCTCATCATTTGCATTACTTGCTGCACTAACTCAACAAGAGGGGGTCACACTCCATGTCAGCAAATTTTCATCATCTACAAACAATGTATAACTTATGTCCAAGGACACTAAAGTAATGAAGGTAATGGCCTCAACCATATATAGTCTTATCAAGCAACTTTATCCATGTTTGAATTCCTATGATAGTGAGGACAATATGGTCCACCCTTACAACTATAGGATGTTTACACCGCATACTATACACTCCAAATTTGATCCCCAAAGTGACTTTAGAGATTGTTAACCAATACAAAGGAATTTTCTTAAGCTCTGTCACTATACAAGGAGAAACTCAAGCAAAATGCAGTCAACCATGGTGAACTGTTTTGCAACTGCTACAGGAATTGAGCACAGCCCAAATTGGTAGTTCTAGATATAGTAGAAAGGAAGAGTAGCATTTTTTCATTAGCCAGTTTCATAGCAATAAGTGACCAGCATACGTTGAGACTATGGGTACAGGGGAGGTAGTAGCATCCCATGTGAAATTCTTATTACAATAGGAATTCATCCACAGATTATACATAGAGACCGTGTGACACAAGTGGATGGCTTCAGAATTTTAAGGCTGCAAGATTCACTTGCTATCTTACTTGTCTATATGCAAAGAATTTCAAATTGTAAGCATAGAAGTCCATTTATCAAGAGCCCATATTAAACACATAATATAAGCGTTACCAAATCACCCAAAACATAAGTTAACTTTTGTTAAGTTACCAATATACAAATTTAACCACTCCCCAATAGTAGAGTACTGGTCTTAACATGACCTTGATCTTAAGGTGTTTGATTCCATGAGCATAATGTCCCTAGTCCTCCTCCCATCCTTTGACAGTCTGCAAATAATGCAGTTGCCACCCCCGAGCTTGGGACCAAACCAGGCATTCCAAAGGTTTATACTGCCTCCACCCTATACAACTTTTTAGACCTTTACCAGGATTCCAAAGGCAATCTCATCCACCCAATTGTTGTTGAGGGACTCCGGAGATGTGTTACCCCCACCAATTAATCAGTAAGGGACTCCAGAGATAAATGTCTCCACCCTTTACTTAGAAAGGGGCTCCAGAGATCAATGTCTCCACCCTTTAGGCAACAGGGATTCCAAAGATTAATGTCTCCACCCTCTAGGCAACAGGGATTCCAAAGTTCAATGTCTCCACCCTCTAGGCAACAAGGATTCCAAAGATATTGTCTGCACCCTAAAGTCACTAGAATGGAAAGCAATGCATCCATGAGGTCACAACACATCTCCTCATTCATCGAATTCATCTTCTAAAGTTCCTATGACTCCAGGTTTATGACCATGTTCCTAGCACTAGCTCCATAGAAGCTTACGCTTCACAATTTGTCAGATGCAGTGGTAGAGTCCATATGCATGATGAAGAGCCTAAAAACCCATGAAAATGGAGGTGAGGCTAGCCCTATCAAAAACCCTACAAAAGGAGGCGAGGCTAGCCCTATAAAACCCCTACAATAGGAGGTGAGGTTGGACCTGACCCTGTAATTCAAGAGGGAAAACAATGCAAAAATGCTTTTGTCGGAAGAGTCGACCAGTCAACCTCCCACTCCTCGTTTGACCTGTTTGTAACAATTACCTATCTCCAACCCTCATTATGTTTACTTCGCTCTTCTTTTTCATAATTTTTCTGCTACTCTTTGAACGAATTGTCTTAATTTATAAGTTAATCGAACAAATTGTCTTAATTTCTAACTTACGACAATTAAAATAGTTTTAATTTTTAAATTAAAATAATTAAAATAATAATTTAGGATTTTAAGACAAAATATCAATTTGGCCTTAAAAAAATGTTTTAAAATACCCTTATCTATAGTGATATAATGTGTGTGGTTGTTTAATCATTTAGTGTCTTTATCAATAGTTAAGGTAACCTTATTAATTAATGAGGATTACTATTAAATTTTTCTATTCATGAGGATTACCTTAAGATGTTTGTGCGTAATTTGGGTGTAAGTCTAAAATAATCCAACAGACAATGCTACCCTTGAGTGCTCTAATTCCCAATTTTGCATTTTCAGACATGGAAAATCCCAATTTTGCAATTTTGGCAATCAGAGGCACAGTGTAGGGACAATGTGTATCCATCTTGGTGGACAGTGGGGCAACCCAAAATTTTATTGATGCACAGTTGGTGGAGTGTAGAGGCATTCATAGATTGATATATATCCTAAACAACGTGGGTGAGAGAGGATGTCCATGCTTCACCTCAGTTGTCTTCTTGATTGTTGGTTCGATATGTTGAGGATATGGTTGATGGGACAAATGTTGAGGATATGGTTGATGGTTCGATATTGAAGTCAAAATCCTTCCTTAACCCTTTAGCCAAAGAGGTGTCTCCTCAAGTATCTCCAATAATATCCTATGAAGAGTCATAACATTTAACTTGGAATTATGGCCCACCATGATCATCTAATAATTAATTGAAATAGCACTAGACCCCAATTTAGGGATTGGGTGGATCATATGGTGGGACTATGCTAGTGGGAACCCTAAATAAATGACTTGAAAACCCCTTGATTTTCTACCTTGATGGCATTCATCTCCAAATTTCTTGTTGGATACACAAGTCCTAGAAAACATGACAAGGAAGATGAGAGGGAGTTGACAAGGACATTAGGTTGTCCTAGAACATCATAAAGTGTGTCCACATGGATGAACATGGAATGGGAATTAAGGTCATAAAGTAGACTAGAGTGTTAGAGAAATAGGGTGCATCAAAATATTTTTGGAGTGTCCCAAAGGGCAATATACAATTCTTGTCTCCTCTAAAATACAATATACATTTATTGTGGTGATAGTAACCACAAGATTCTTAGAACTAGTGGTATAGTGTTTGGTCATGAATGAATATGTGGCAAAGCAATCTAAAGCTTTCGACTCACTAGCATAAAATAGATCATGGGGCCCAAATCAAAATTTCAAGGGACATGTCAAGGATCTTCGGTAAAATATAAGCCTGTTCTGCAAGGTCAACCAGAGAATTATCTATAAAATTAGATACGAAACCCAAATATTATTAAATCCAAAGAAATTTGACTAATGCTAACTTTGAAACAAAATGTCACCTTATTTCAGATTATCAGTAGGTAATTTTGTATATTCCTCTATCAAATCTGAAGTCGAATAGATCTATAACTCTATCCTCCTCTTCTTCATCAATGCCCAATTCTCCTAATGGTAAATTTCCACCTTTTAGAGGCATAGGAGGTGGGACATACATAGGAGCTAGTATAGTCTTTGTCTCCATTTGGGCTAAGTCCTTGAGCCTAGATTCTTCTGCTTTTTTGCTAATTCTCTTTCCATCTGTTATCACTTAGAATTTTTCCCTAGAAGTTATCAAAAGAAGGAAAAGACCGAGGTAACCACAAACCAATATTTTAAGTATAGGCTCTAGCCAACCTATGACTCAGAGAGGGCTCTCTCTATATGATTTAGCTTTGTTTGTTAGGATTTTAGGCTAGTTCTTAAAGTTCATGGGGTTTTGATTTGTATTGAAGGTTGGATGGTGGAATCCTTAAAATAGATGGATAGAATGAAGTCTCTGGACCATTGGGCTATGGAGTCAAATAAGGACAGTAGAACTAGGATTAACTCATTAAAGGGAGTGTTAAAAGGGCAAGCTAGCAGAGTGAAGTATAGGTCTTTAGGTCGGATGGGTGAAATGATCTTAACCAGGGTGAGAGAGCACTTAATAATTCTCAGACAGGGATTAAAATAAAGAACAGAGGACAATCATGAGCAAAGGGAAATTAAGAATCCTTTACTATAGATTAAAGGGAAAATACCTAAACTAAGGAGTAGTCAAGAATTTCTTATCTTAGATAACTAGCAGAAAACATTAAAATGCATAATAGTTAAAACAGAGTGTAATGAAGAAAATTTTGAGATATCGTTCCATATTATAGCATTCAGATTTTAGATACATTAAAGATTATGGAAAAATTTTTAAAGAAAGATAACAACACAAGAGAAAATACTTGTCTGTACTTTGCATTACACATGAATCCTATGAAATGTCTTAGCTTTATTCGTTAATCTAGCTTGCTGGTCCAAACAGTGATACAATAGCTTACAATCTTTGATCAAGAAAGTCTATAGAAATGTCTAAGAATCCACCCTACATACTTCGAATTGTGAAGTATTTATACAAAAAATTATTACAAAATATCTCAAACTAACTTGAGATTTAATTTAGGAAATACAAATATCTTCTTGCAAGAAGATAGAGACAGTTAATGAACTGTTTCATGCTGTCCCTTTTTATGTGGTACTGCTGGCTTTTATGGTTGGATTTGTAGCCCTTTATGCTGGCTTGCAGTTGTGGTGTTTCATGATGGAATCTTCTTCAACTTTTATCTTTCACCTGATACTCTTTGACCTTGCTGCCCTGTTTTCATTTGTTTACCTGGCTGCCAATTTTTACTGTACAGTGACTTTTTACTGTAAATTTCTCACAATAAATCAGTCATCTTTTCCCACCATTCTGCCTCAGGTAATTTGACATTCATCATCCTTCTATAGATCTCATTGGCTTCATTATACTGGAAAAATTTGGCTTGGTGAGGAATAAATGTTTTATCTCATGCTCAAGGAAAAACAAGTTTTCAAATGTGTTGTACAAAACTTTGCCTATTGGCAGGGCTTTTATTGATGAAGTGCTAGCTTGTTCCTTAGCCAATTGTCTGAGTCTATTACCATAGTCCAACTGTGTCATGAGTTTGTCATTGATAACCAAAGGACTGGGCAAACCTTTCTCCCTCAAAATTTGGAATTTAGCCATGAACCTATCAATGGCTACCTACATGTTGTGGCACTTTTCTTCTAAGTTAAGCATAAGGTTCCTTTTGGAAAGGACCTTCCTTATTTCCAAAATGGTCTCAGTTCTATCTTCTATGTCCAGCTCATGGAGCTCATACCTATTTTTGTTGTTGAGGAAGTGGATGAGTCTATTGGCATCCTCAAGCATGTCTCCTAATTCTTCTTTGACCTTTTGGATAGCTTCTGTAGCTATCTTTACTAATTTTGTCTGCTCAAAAATAACTTGAATAGATGGCCAAATATCATTGACAGAGTCAATGATATTGGCCCACAACATTTCCTTGGTTTGCCCAAGGGGTTTCTCCAGTGTTAAGTCTTTCTCTAAGACTTTGATTCTTTCACTCATTCTTTCAATCTGTTCATTTCTGTAGCCTGGATAGACATCTCTTCCATGGCTTTAACCAATTCTGTTGCTTTCTCTCCTAATGCACTTGTTGTTGTAGATTCTATTGTGACTATTTTAATTAATGGAAAAAACCTGTGAGCAATTTTTGAAACCGACGTTTCGGACTAGCTAGGTGAGTCCATCATCAGGGTAATGAGATCTGTATTTTGAGAAGAGAGAGTCAAGAAATTGTGAACCTATTAATAGAAGGATAGAGAGGATAGAGAGATAACTTTGGGCTTGTGAGGTCGGCTAGATTTTCATATATTTATAGAAAAATTAATTAAATTAATTTTAATTTTGTTTTAAATTTTATTTTACTTTAATTGATCAACTTAAAACTAAATTAAAAATAAAATTAATCTGACCTAAATTAAAAATAAAATTAAAAATTAATTTAACCTAAATTAACTTAAATTAAATTAATTTTAACCTAAATTGATTTAACCTAAATTAATTTAACCTAACAAACTTTACTTTAACCTAAATTAAACTAATATGACTTAAATTAAATTAAATTACTTTAATTTTAACCTAAATAAAATTAATTTAACCTAAATTAATTTTATTTAGGTTAAATTAATTTAACCTAATAAAATTTTTATTTTAATCTAAGTTAAATTAGTTAACCTAAATTAAAAATAAAATTCAAATTAATTTAACTTAAATTAAATTAATTTAAACTAAATTAAATTACTTTGACCTAAATTAAATTGAATTAATTTAACCTAAGATAAAGCTAAATTAAAATTAAAATTAATTTAAACTAAATTTAAAATAAAATCAATTTAATTAATTGATTAATTAAATTAATTTTAAATTTAGTTTAAATTTAGTTTTAATTAGTTAATTAATATATATATATATATATATATATATATATAATTTTTATTTTAATTAAATTGGATTTTTTTTTTTTTTTAATTTATGAGTTGTAAATGCTATCTCAAGGAAGAATTTGTATAAATTAAAGTTACTTTACTTTATTTAGTAAGGGTTTCCAGGTACTACTAAGTTTCAGATCATCATCCCTATTCATATTATTAGAGGATTTTTCAATTTCAATTGCTTCTTTAATTCTTCTTTTTAAATAGTGGTCTTCCTTATGGATTAATTTAGCTTGTTCCATACATATATAGTGAGAGGAGGAACAAGCGTGGTCTGCTAGACCTGATTTATCAGACCTATTTCTAGTAATATCACTAATGTGTTCTTTTAATCTTACTCCAAAGGATCTTCTTGTTTCCCCTATATAAACTTTACCGCACGAACAGGGAATTGAATAAACGCCTTTGTGATTTTTTGGGTCAATTGTATCTTTAACAGATTCAAGCATGTTTCTTATGGTGTTAGGGGGTGTGAAAGCTACCATGATGTTGTGCTTAGCGAGAACTTTGGCAATTTTATCAGTGGTTCCTTTGATATAGGGAAGGGAGATTCTAGGGTTTTCAAACGATTTTCTTTTAATTTGTTTACTGGTTAAGGAATCTTTAATTATTTTGCGGATGGTGTGATGTTGATAGCCATTGTTTACAAAAACTTTATGGAGATGCACAAGTTCTTCATCTATATGTTCAGGGTCGGAGATTCTAGAGGCTCTGGTGGTTAGGGTTTTAATGACACCCATTTTTTGCTTAGGACAACATCATGGTAGCTTTCACACCCATTTTTTGCTAAGCACAACATCATGGTAGCTTTCACACCCCCTAACACCATAAGAAACATGCTTGAATCTGCTAAAGATGCAACTGACCCAAAAAATCACAAAGGCGTTTATTCAATTCCCTGTTCGTGCGGTAACGTTTATATAGGGGAAACAGGAAGATCCTTTGGAGTAAGATTAAAAGAACACATTAGTGATATTACTAGAAATAGGTCTGATAAATCAGGTCTAGCAGATCACGCTTGTTCCTCCTCTCACTATATATGTATGGAACAAGCTAAATTAATCCATAAGGAAGACCACTATTTAAAAAGAAGAATTAAAGAAGCAATTGAAATTGAAAAATCCTCTAATAATATGAATAGGGATGATGGTCTCAAACTTAGTAGTACCTGGAAACCCTTACTAAATAAAGTAAAGTAACTTTAATTTATACGAATTCTTCCTTGAAATAGCATTTACAACTCATAAATAAAAAAAAAAAAAAAAAATCCAATTTAATTAAAATAAAAATTATATATATATATATATATATATATATAAATTAATTAAAACTAAATTTAAAATTAATTTAATTAATCAATTAATTAAATTGATTTTATTTTAAATTTAGTTTAAATTAATTTTAATTTTAATTTAGCTTTATCTTAGGTTAAATTAATTCAATTTAATTTAGGTCAAAGTAATTTAATTTAGGTCAAAGTAATTTAATTTAGTTTAAATTAATTTAATTTAAGTTAAATTAATTTGAATTTTATTTTTAATTTAGGTTAACTAATTTAACTTAGATTAAAATAAAAATTTTATTAGGTTAAATTAATTTAACCTAAATAAAATTAATTTAGGTTAAATTAATTTTATTTAGGTTAAAATTAAAGTAATTTAATTTAATTTAAGTCATATTAATTTAATTTAGGTTAAAGTAAAGTATGTTAGGTTAAATTAATTTAAGTTAAATCAATTTAGGTCAAAATTAATTTAATTTAAGTTAATTTAGGTTAAATTAATTTTTAATTTTATTTTAATTTAGGTCAGATTAATTTTATTTTTAATTTAGTTTTAAGTTGATCAATTAAAGTAAAATAAAATTTAAAACAAAATTAAAATTAATTTAATTAATTTATCTATAAATATATGAAAATCTAGCCGACCTCACAAGCCCAAAGTTATCTCTCTATCCTCTCTATCCTTCTATTAATAGGTTCAAAATTTCTTGACTCTCTCTTCTCAAAATACAGATCTCATTACCCTGATGATGGACTCACCTAGCTAGTCCGAAACGTCGGTTTCAAAAATTGCTCACATGTTTTTTCCATTGATTAAAATTCTCTACCAGCCTGTATGGAATCTCTCTTCAACATCTTTTGTGACTAGCAATGTTGTGGTAGGTGGAGCTATAGGTGCCAGTGTAGAAGGGAAGGGACCACTGTGGATACTATAGGGATGAAATCTTTAGAAGTTGTGGCCAAGTTGCTTTGCTTCAATTGAATTAAAGCATCCAACTCCTTTTCTGTCTCCTTTAATTGATCATTCAGCTTTAGGACCAAGTCCATCAACTCCTCATGTCTGGTTTGGCTCTCTAAGACTTCTAGAGTTTGAGGATGTTGCAGCTGGGGTATTTTTAATTGCCTCTTAAGTGCAGCAATATCATCATTTTTCTTCTTTATAAGCTACTCTGTAGCTTTTATATCCTTGGGATCGTGTCCCAATTCAATCACTAAGTCCTCTAAGGACTTGATCCTTGTATCCTTGGCCTGTGAGGAGGCCTTCTCTAACTGAAATTGTGTCAAGATGTTGTTTAAAGAGTTTTGTAGCTGATGAGCAGCTATGGCTTTACCTGTCAGGGTGGAGTATATCATCTCTCCAGCTTGTTTGTGCAGTTCAATCTGGTCTATGGGATGAATATCCCTTGCCAACACTTCAAAGTCAACCTTTTTGAAATCAGATGTTGTCTTGGGCTGCTGAGCTGTAGGTTTGATGAAAGACATCTGCAGCTTTCCCTCTTTAATGTCAAAGGATGACATTAGTCTTGTTTGATTTGTGGGAGTCATCTTTAGGTACTAAGCATATGTTTGGGCCTTAAGCCTCTCATTTCTCACTTTGATTTCCTTGTACCTATCTTTTATGTCCTGATCTTTGTCAGCAGGCCTATTGAAGGAAGATACTTCCACACTAAGCTACCTTTCCAACATCTGAGTCTGTGATGTGGAAGGCTCTTGCATGCCTTCAGATGGAGTAGTGGGCCTACTTCTTTCTACCTCTATGTTGGTAACCTGTGCTGATTCTTTTGTGTATTCTTGTTCAAAGGCCGGATTGAGCCTTTGCCTCTTGCTTGTTTCTTGTTGCAAATTAGAGGTGTCCATTCCTGAAGTGGAAGCTCCCTCTCTGTTTCTTTTTGGAATTTTCTCCTCATTCTGAGGAGTCTGCATGATTAGAGGGGTACTCATGGCTCTTTCTTGCTCTTCTGGTACCTACAGAAAAGAGCTCTCATCAAGCTTCTTTTCCAAATCAATCAGAGCATTTTCTACATCTACTCTTGTGTTGTCTTTGTCTACTAAAGTACCTTCCACCCATTCTGTTTGATTGGCATATGCCTCTATTTCTGGTATGGGGTGGTGGATGAAAGGTCCTAGCTTGACCTTTTGTCTTTAATTGGTAATGAATTCTAAAGGGTCATATCTCCATACAAAACTCCTTTGGAATTTTATTCTTTGCAGGATTAGGTATGCCTCTTTCCCTGCCTCCCTGGAATTGCATATGAAGGGACCTAATTGATCTTTGATTTTCAAATAGGCCTTCTTCTTGGCATTGACGAAGTTGACTTCATCTGCATTGATGATTTGTCTGTAATATTCTAAGGCAAACAACCTCATAGGGAGGTATCTTGGCAACTTATATGGTGTAAGCAGGCAACCATATATTCTGATTTCTATGTGGTTTTGGTAAAGGTACCAATCACCCACTTTGGTTTGCTTGGAAAGCTGGAGGACTCTCTTTATCTTTGGGCTTATCCTAGGTGGAGGATTCCCAGTAAGCATGGTCATGACTGGATGCACAAAAGAATCTATAAAGTCCGAGTATGTATATGGTGACCCAAACTCATGGAAAAGTGGGGTCCAAAAAATGACAGATCTGGGTTGGCCCTCGGTGTCAAGCTTCTGGAGGATAAAAGGAAACTTTTTAAGACTGATAATACATAAATAGATGGTATAATACAGAGGAGTATTTGAACACCCTCTCATTTCCCATTCTTGTGAACTGCTCATGCATTCTATCAACTATGAATGTGGCAAAGTCATATATGGTTGCAGGAGGTTGTCCTGGGGTATAAATGGACATGAAAGCAAGAATAATTTCATCAATGTACTCACTTGTGGTGTAACCCAAAACACATGATATCATGGCTACAATGTTCTGGCCCCATGGAGAGAAAATAGTTGATACATATGGAGGGGGGTCCTTAGGGATGTGTTTTTCCTCTCTAATGAAGGTTTGGAATAACTGGGCCAATTTTGCAGGGCTTAGCTTGGGATACTGGTCCAACAGGTCTCCAATTGAGAGTGGAGTTAGGTTTGGCCCTGGTTGGAACTGCAACATTTCATTAATGGACTTAGCTGTGATAGTGAATAGGACCTTCTGGTCATGAGACATTATGGTTCTATGGTTGGGGACGTAGCATGTATAGCACATATGAACAATCTCTGGAAAGATGTGAACTTGGGGGAACTGGTATTTGGGCAAATTTGACTCCCACAGGCCAATATCATTAGCATGGTTGAGGTATCTGTCCCTACTTTGACAATGCACTTTGAGCAGGGGCTCTAGGGTAGTAGTATCTTTTATTTGGAAGTCCCTGTCAGCCAGGGGAAGGTGGTCCAGGTCTAGGTGTGGAGTGGTAATGGGTCTTACGTCCATGGCGATAGGGGCAGCCATAATTTGTGGATTTGAATTATGCTCAGGGGTTTCAAAAAAGGTTCTTGGGACTTTTAGAGGGTTTAGGTAAACAATTTCTTAAAATTGGCAGTATTTTTACTTAATTTCTTAATTTAAAATACTGCACAGGCCAAAGGTTTTGAAATTTTGCAGGGGTAAGAGGTATTTCGTGGTGAAATACCTAGAATTGGGCAATTTGGCTCTGAAATTGCTGGTTCACGGCAGTTGCAGTGGTTGGCGTAGTCCTGGTATGGTCTGAAAAGGTTGGTTGGCTGTCTGCAGCGTCTTCTGGAGCTGAATTGGAAGTCTGTGGGTAATTTCAATGTTTACAGTGGTCGCAATGGTTTACACAACTTACAAAGAGAATGCACGAAAAAAAGAGCAAAAGAGGGCTTCACGGCTTTTATAGAAAAAATGGTTAATTTTTTGGTGGGTTCACCTTCAGATGAATAGTGATGGTTTTTCGGTTAAATGGGGGAAGCAGTTTTGGAGGGCCATCGCACTGCTTTTGTGGTGTGGGCAGTATTCGGGAGGGGTCGCCCAATTCCATACATCATTTGACACGTAGCATCGGGGGTCGGGAGGAAAACCACTTTATCGGGCGGCTATTGTTCAGTCATCGGGCGCGGCCGATATGATTATGGGCCGTTGGATGTGGGGAAGGGATGATCAACGGTGGTCGGGAGGCAAAGCTGCGCGGTGGGAAATGACGGGAATTGATGGGGGGCCTAGGGATTTAATTATGGTGGTTTCAAGATTAGTTTAGGGACTAATCCAGGGTTAAGTGATCGGGTCGGGCTTTAATGAGGGATTAGGGAGTCAGACGAGGCCGACGTGGGATTAACTTAAATTTTACTGGGGTTAGGTAAATTAAGTGAAATTATATCGGGATAAGGGGTAGTTTATATTAGTTTTTATTTAAAACTAAGGGGTTGGGATATTCTATATAGGGTTTTAATTTAATACGGGCTTAATGGTTTTCGGGGAATTTATATAATAAAGTTAGTTTAATTAATATGAAAGTGATGGCGGAATGGGTTTTCCTAAGTAAAAAAGGGGTAAAGTATATGTGATTGCGCGTTTAGATTTATACTTAGGATAAAAATTCTTGGTGGGTTTTTGTGTGAAAGGGTTTTACAAGGGGGTTCCCACTTTTCCTAGCTAAATGATGTCAACCATAGGAAAGTGTGATTTTATTAGGGAAATGAGGGGAAATGAAGGGGGAATGTGTTTTTATGAAGGGGGTTCTGGTACTTGTCCCCCCTAAGTCATTAAGCCGAGGGTCTGGTCCCTCCAAAAGTCAGAGAAATGCTCTGAGCCTTTTTGACTTGTAGGTTTTAAGTACTAGAACTTATTTATGGGCAGTTAGTGAAGTAAAGGGGTGAAATGAATGAGGGGGTGTTAAATAAACCATATTGTGAACCATTGTTTTTTCTTTGTTTACTACTTATGCATATTTGAAAATTGCATTTAAGACAATGACATAAGTGCTTTTGTATAATCACATGATATTTCTGCAACCTTTCTACTACTTACCCATTTACTCATCCTACCATTTTTTCTTCACTTTATTAGGGTGCATTTAGGCTAGCAAACCCTTATAAATCTTTTTCTTTTCTTTACAAAGTAAACTATCTAATTCTAACCTTATATCATCCAAGGGCTCAAATTAAACTGATGAGCTCCTTTTATTTACTCTACATATCTAATGATCTACCAAGATTACACTGTTTGGTCAGATTTTATTCTCTAACTACAAACATAAAATTTAAAACATGAAATAGCCAGGTTTAAGAATTTTGACTATCATGGATTGTGGCATGAGTAACGAGCTGCACATAATCTTTTATTATGCATAAACGTAAATAGTAGTGGCATTTTAACTTGCTCACTTTCATGGTCTCTTTTTGCCTTTTGGGGTTCATATATTTTCATTTTTTGGACCTTATTCTTATTCCTTTTGTCCTTTGTTTATTCTTTCAGAACATACCCTCTTTACATTTTTTAATATGGAAAACATTTGAAGAAAGCAAAGGTATGTACAATATTATAAGGCTTAACTTTAGTCATTCAAAATCATGACTCCTATTGGTATAGGAACCTAACGCCATCCTTTCTCCATCTAGCTTTTTCACAACCTCTTATTCCTTTTTCTTTAGCTCTTGTTCTTGTCTTAATTTTTCTTCCTCTTTCTCTTTCCTTTTCTTTTATTCCTCTTCTTTTTTTCTTTGTAGCTTCTTGTTTTCTCTTTTTCTCTTCTTTTAATTATTTCTTAGCCTCTTCTTCATCCTTTTACCTATTTAACTTTTCCTTCCTTGTTTCTTCCTTTTCTCTTTCCCTTTTTAGGGCAACCTTTTTCTTCTTGAGTGTCAATGCTTTGTTGGGAGCCTTTACATTTAGATTCGATGTCACTCATTGACTTAGAAATACATGCTCCTTTCCTTTCTTCGATGGCCTATGTAGCATTATAAAAGTTTTTCACTTTTTCTTCTTCATCTTTAATAGTTGGGGTGTGTTAGTGTCAGTCTTTCCAGCCTTCCTCCAGTGATCAAATATGCTCTTACAAAGTGGTCTCAGAGTGTCCAGGTCAAATTTTGTCATTTCAAAGAGTTTTCAAGCAAAATTTGGTCACTAGGCATTAGATCTAGGGTTTGCTTTCACTCCTTCTAAAGTTGCCCAAATGCCAATCTATGTCACTATTCAGCTGAGTCTATCATCATTCATAGGGTTGTCATTATCATCTCAGTGTCTAATGAGTCATTTCACAGCATTTTCATGCTTCAGTTGCGCCTAGGTAAGGTCATTTCCCTCTCGTAGGGTTTTGAAGGCAATTTCTCTTGGATGGTCAAATCGTCGGTAAAACTTGTTTCCTAATGTTCATACACCTTCCCCTATCCTTAAAGTACCTTACCAAATGCTTCCCATCCCTTATATCCGCCAAATTCCTCATTTTCGCACAAACCCTAGTTTCTAGCTACAACTTGGCAATTTTCTAGGTTGGGCCTGTGTTTTGCCCTTTTGGACCCCTTCCCCTCACTCAATCTCTGAGATTCCACTTTCCCCTACTTCCTAACATCCCTCCCTACTCCCAAAAATTTCCCCAAGAATTTAGAAGCCTCTTATCCCCTTCATTTCGCTTCATTTCGACAAAATTCCTTGTTTCACACATCGGGATAAGTTTCACTCAAAAGCTGTTTCAGAGCAATCAAAGATGAATTTTGGAAACCTGAGAGAGGTTTTTGTCCACAACATTCCAAAGAAGAAAAACCTCCTTCACTTTTTTCACAGGTGTCATGGTTTTAGAGAAATGTCAAAATTACAATCGTCGGATCCAAGGAGGTTGGCCAAGGCACAAAAACGAAGAAAAAGGTCCAACCCCATCCACATCTTGGCCGAGGCTTCCTTGAAGGAGCATGGCACTAAATAGCTCAGCCCCAGCACAAATTCCAAGAAATTTTGAGCATTTTGGGTGATTTTTGGTTTTTAAGGCAAAAAACAGGTTTTTCCACTTGACGGGTCTCACCCCCCGCGCGACCCTTTCACTTGGCAACTTTATTTTCAAAAAACTTAGCAATTCTAGGTTTGGCATGAAAATTTACACATGCTCACCCATTGCCAAGATATTTTATGAAGTTTTGGGCCTCCTGAAAGTCAAAAAACAAGCAAAAAATGACTTTCTACCACATTTTTGACACACAGAAAGAAGTCTTGGGAGATTGCAATTTTAGAGGGGCAAATGACAACCAAATTCAGAAATTCCAGTTGGTTTGGAAAGTAGACTCACAGACCTTTCCAACAAGCCTACTCTTGCCTCATTTGGACACCTGGAAGTGCCCCAAAAGTGCCCTCAAAGGCGCGTGACCCGTCAGGGAATGGCGCGCGACCCATCAGGCAAATTTCTCAAAATTTCAGTGTACAGCGCAGCAAAACGCAGTTTTGACCATGTTTGACTTTTTGGAGTGGATTGTCTTCCTCCTTGATGTAAATAATGTAATTTTATGACACTTTTACACTTATGTATCTCTTCTAGAAGATTCATTCATGAAATAGGTGAAAATTAAATGAATGAATTGGTTTCCTAGCTTATAGAGGCAAGTTGTTTTGACTGCCTAGTTTTCAGTGCTTAGTTTAGAATTGGTTGAAACAGCTCCTAGGATAGTGAGCTCAACCCCTAGAGGCAGGAAAGATGTTAGATGATCTATATTATGTACTCTCTTGCTCATTTTCATGGTTGGACTCTTGAGGGAGAAGCTCTTATTGTATTACTCACTGTATCTCTGCAATTTTTGGCAAAGGAAGACCAGGGTTTTGCAGTCCTTTTTGGGATTCTTGTGGTCACATGTATTGATGGTGTGTTTCTCTTTGTACTTGTAAGTGTGTTATGTGAATCATTTCCTTACTTTTCCTTCTGCACATTAGGCAAATGAAGTGTTAAAGTAGAACTCATGACTGTCATGCTCTGCTTTTAAGTTTGCTTAATTTCAATGTTTTCTACTGTTTAAGGAGAATTCAAAGTTATTGTTTGCTCTCCTTAACTCCTCACCTATCATTCTTAATCATCCACCTCAATCAAAGGCATCAATATTGTCTCCTACCTCGCCCCAAAGAACCCCCTGCAGAAACTGTGTCCAATCCCCGCACCCAAAATTGCCATCTCCTCAATTTGCCACCAAAAACACTAAAAACCCCAAATCAACCCTTTTGATCAGTTTACTAGCCTAAAATCAGTGTTACCCTATTGGTCATCTCACCAATTGAAGATCTTTACCGAGATAGACCGGAGAGAGCCCTCTCCTGCCCCGTAGGGCTAGCTACGAGGCTAAGTGGTTTGATGTTGCCTTGAGGTTTACCTTTCTCAGCCTGAGGTGAAATTTCAAGCGCTAACAGGGTGTATGGGTATCGATATTTTGTGACTTGTTGATGGTGTTAGACTTGCCAAAATGTCAAAGGGATCTCCTCGATAAAAAGTCCCAATTTGACCTTAGACCATTTGGTGTAGGAGTCCTAGCAGTGGGTCGTAAGTTAATGCCTTGACCGTGATGTCGCAAAGAGGCAAGTAGGATAACTCTGTTATCAGCAAGGGTGTGACTGATGCAGTGAGTCAAGGAAGGTGAATGAGAGGTTCCAACATTTTGAAAGGGAAAGGAGGTGAAGGTGAGTTCTAGGTTGAAAGGGATCAGTCCCAAATCAACTAGGAACACACAACACAAAGAACATGCACAGCTTCCGGCGGAGCAGTCCACTCGGATGCAGTAGTCACATAATACAAGGTAATATAACACGTACAACACTCATGGATCAGTTTGAGATGAGTGTGACAGTTGTTGTAGCAAGGTTCAAGTGAAAGGTCTGTCTAATGTCTGGTAGAGCAGTTGACACATACATTGACAACATTAACAATATATGCAACACATTAACAACAAGATTCATATAATTGCATGTGAATCAGTTCATACACAAGTACGTAAGTTAAACAACACATATCATTAAAGCAACCAAATCAATCCAACTACAATAACAACATATGCATGAAAATGTGTTGGCTCTTATCATATAAAGAAGTGTAAGTCAGAATCATACAATACATCCATGTAAACCTACTAGCCCCAAAAGTGGAACATTACATCCACATCCACCTGCTCCTCCAAGAGATGTACCAGCTCCATGAAGTGGAGAAGCTAAGGCATGTTACAATACTATCCAAGCCTTCTTCAAAATAGTCTCAGTAGAAGGTTGGCTGACCAAAAGCCTGTACAATGAGTTATGAGGGACTATTTATAGCAAAGGGTGGGGTGACCCTTGACATTCCCCTTTATGATAGTTCAACTACCCTCACAACTCTTCACCTACTCTATGACTGTTACATCCAACTGTTGACACTTAACTTACACTTGACATGACTCAACATTACAATGCACATGTACTCATGTGAGACAACATGGCTTGAAAAATCCTTGCAAGACATCACTGACACTCAGTCCGCTGTGATGAGACCAACTCTTTGACATGTTTCTGATGGTGAAGGTGGTGAGTTGATGCCAAGCTTGGTCATCTGTGATGGTGTGCATGCACCTCATGGTGACATCTTGTTGAAGTGAACTCCTGCCTCTGTTGCAATTGGTGCATTGGTTCGGCCCCTTCATCCAACTCGTATGCTAACATGTGCATGGTCTTCTTGGGTGCAATTGAACCGGCAACACACTGATGCATAGTGTCCATGTTGATCTTCAAGTTTGTGTTGGTGGTCATGTGCATCAACTTGATGAAGTACCCATTTGGCTCCAGTTGTTCTTCCTTCTTATCTTCGCCTTGGTGAGTGTGTTGAATGGGTTGGATTACATGTGTGTACACAATGACATGCATATTGATGAATCCCTTGCTTGTGATCATCCACACTTCTCACCATGTATTCTCCGTGTTAGCTGCTAGGACGGATCTTTAACTTGTACAAGTGCAATTTCATCTGTGAGCGCACGTTGTGCCCAATGTTGTTCCTGATCCTGCTATAACTCATTCTTTTGTCTGTGTAACTTCATGTTCTTCCTGAGTTTCTGCTTCATCACATGCAACTCGTTCTTTGTTACATATTCTGCTTTCACGCGATCTTCATGTCGCGTCGTCACTCCATAGTCGGAGTCTCCAAAGTTGCTTTCATCATCAATGGACCCACTTAAGCTTGCAACCTTGTTTTGCCTTTGTGTTGTCAACAACCCTCCTCTTGCATTCATTGCATTTGGTATGTTGTCTTCAGCTATTGTTCATGATGCTACTCGATGTGATGTTTCCGCTTGATTTCCTTGTCTACAAACAGCTTGATGTCTTCGTGAGTAGGCAAGCTCATAGACACTTGATCGACTGCATCCCCAAGCATGCTCTAAATAGTGTCCTCGTCTCTGCTCTCTTGTAAACCATTGTACCTGTACTGTTGAGAGGAAGATGAACACCTTCGATACCTGGAGACATGGCAACACTCATAGCACACAATGTGTCAGTCGAAAACCAAAATTAACATGAGAACTGACTTGCAACATACCTGGGGGAATAATCATGAAGGTTGAGCGATTTCGGCCGTGAGGTCGAGAGACTGATTACCAAGACTGCTAAAGGCACCGTCTAGGCTGTTGAGAGACTGATTGACTACTGGAACTGCACAATGCATGGTCCAGTTTGGCTGCGATTCCACAATGTGCAATTCCAACTTGGAAGGACTGCTAGCCTAGGGACAGATTTGTGCCATTTCTTGGGCCAAGTAGCCACTGCCCTCTAGAAATGCGCAAAACAGTCCTGGAGGTCAGTGCCAGGTAGGAATGTGCAAATCTGGAGAGGAAGGTGAGCCTTCCTTTCCCATACTACACAATGCAGCCTTGGTGAAGGCACAACCCAGGCCAAGGTTAGTCCGACTCGCCGACGAGCGACTGAAATCAAGTAAGTCAGTGAATGCATGGCGGCACTAAGTGATAGCAGAAGTGATTGACAGTGCATGAAAAACATGAATGAAAGATTCAACAAATAGATCAACATGCATGTGGGTGAGGCAGTTCGCTGGTTGGGCGAACATCCTTGCAAAATAGTTTCATGCATGCGACAACAGTGAGATAGCAACGAAAACTAAAACATAGCTAGGACAAGTTAGTATATATTTAAACGACAACAAGCATTCAAATAAATCAATAAAACAATACTCCTACAAGTGAAAACACAAAAAGAGACATAAATGCAGCACAAGGCATGGGAAGCGGGCTTACCCTAAAACAACTAAGCTGAATGTGCCAATTGCTCCTAGATGTGATGTGGGATGTCACAACTATAAGGTTGATGTGAGGAATGAGCTCTGCAATGTCCAGTTGATGAGTTTTGATAACATTGAGGTTGTGATGCTCATGCCACAAATCTAGGGGAAGCGACACTTGGTGGGAGGTTTCAGAATTGCTCCTTGCATGTAACCTCCAACCACTAAAAATAGATCCCTGAAACAAGGGATTCATTTGCATGCTGCCTTGGGAGAAGCAACCCATGCATGCAAGTCAGTTTTTCTCAGTCTCGGAGGAAACCTGTCAACTTAGCTGCACATGCAAGGGACTGCTCGACTGCTGGAGAAAAATACGCATTTCTGGCTAGGAATTGGGTTGGCTGCCCAAGAGATTTGTGAAATTTCTAGGTAGAGCAGCTGACTAGTGCCTAGATTTTCGCAAATACTGGGTTGAACAGCCTGCTGCTAGGAGAATTTGCTCAAATCCTACTGAGAGGGTTGACTGGCAGTATTGCGCAATCCTGGAGCTCAGCAGGCTGTCAGAGAGGATTGCATAATTCCTGGAGGGAATGCTGGTTACCCTATAGAAATGCGCAATTTTTAAGGGGAAGTTGCTCAGCCTGTAGCTGGACCAAGTCCGGGTGAGCAGCCTGTGAGGGGAATGGATCAACTGTGATCGACATGCTACCTTTGTGCGAGGAAAACACTTGAAGCTTGAGTACTTGATGAAGCAAGACAAATTGTTGTGTAAGGAAGGTAGGGAGGCTCCAAAACAGGCTAAGGCAAACTTTTGGAGGGTGGTTTTAGCCGCTACAACATGAATTTACAATGCTTATTGGTGATCTTCCTTGGATCATATTTGTGGAAAAGAAGAGTGCCAAATATGAAGTGTTCCAAGTCATAGGTTTCATTTTTTACCTCTTTGATGTTTTAGATACAATAATATCCTACACGTAGAGAAAAATATGGTGAAGGGGCTTTCTTTTCTTTGAGAACTATGTTAGTGAGTCTCATTGAAATTTTGTAAGCAACTTCCTATGCGACTATCTTGTTTGTCACAAAAAGACGAAACTGATGGGAAGTTTTGTAAGCTCCACACACCCTTGTGCATTATGAATCTATAGGACTAAAACAATCAACAATATCTTGTAGTGACATTCTGGCTCTCTCTAACATTCATGGAGTTTCTATATCAAATAATATAGAATACAAAGGAGCAAGGAAGTTTTCAACAGTCTGTTGATATATTCCTATGTACCCTGTGTCCCTTAGGCTCTCGCAATAAATATGAAATGGTGGATGATAGCATAGAGTTGGGTTACACTTTTTGGCAAGAGAGGGCATGTTTCGGTTAAAGAAAGAGGGCTTTATTGA
Organism: Pinus tabuliformis; assembly: GCA_031772625.1. Lineage (NCBI taxonomy): Eukaryota > Viridiplantae > Streptophyta > Pinopsida > Pinales > Pinaceae > Pinus > Pinus tabuliformis. Next base: position 369,987,782 of record CM062820.1, read on the forward strand.
GCAGTTTAAGTGCTCGATAGAGCCATTTTAAGCACTCAATAGATCTCTTCAAGCACTAAAAAATAGCTCAATCGAGCTATTTGAATTTAAAATAGCTCAATTGAGCTATTTGAATTTGAAATTTAAGTGCTCGATCGAGCTTCTAAGGCCCTAAACTCCACAAATTCGGCACCCCTTCTGCAAAATTTTCTACAACACCATTCAGTACCCTAGTGAACTTAGGGGAAAAATTTCCCTTAGGTGGTGGAGTTAATCATGTTGGATTCATGAAGGAATCCTCTATCTAATGGTATATAAGTTTGACATTCTCGAATTCATGTGATATTTTTCATCTAATTTCTTTTAAATATAATGTTTAAATTTCTTTTGGATAGTTTTAAAGAGGCTTGATAAAAAATCAATAACATAAAATATACACAACAAAAAAATTTCAAAAAATACACTATCTTTTTTTGTTTGAGTCATCTTCAAAATGGTACTTCTGGTTTTTCAATTTATTTAAATGGTTGAAAAAAACCTTATGTGAACACGTGTCTGCAAAATGCAATTGAAATATTACTTTGTCAACTCATCTCTTAAGAAGTGTAAAAATTTGCAAAGACAAGCATTTCATTTAATGGAAAATTGACATATTATATGACACTAAATATTTTTACAAAAAATATCATTAGGACAACAACATAATTCTTCACAAATTGTTTTTTTACTTTGAATCAAAATTCACAATGCTTATATGAATTTTGATATAAAATTTCAGTTGTTCTTCTTCAACTAATTTCTTTTCTATCTTTATATTGGCCTTAATTGAAAATACTAATTTTTTTGACCAATTAAAAACCTTTCCTTCCTAAGTGAAAGTATACATCATGGGGATAGAGTCCCCCTCAAAGAACCCTGCATCTAGTCTTCCATATAGCCGCTAACACATTAATGCTATCATTAGATACACCTTTCTCAACAACTTGGTTTTATAAATGTGATTTGATTTAGACCTGAACTTACTTGGTTCCTGCCACGAAGTTTTGAGTATGTGATGCAGCCCAGGCCGCAAATACCAGGATCCTCTGACAACCATGCATATAAACCATGCACTTCAACACACGCCAGAGTGTACACTTGAATTTTCGGAAGCTTCCTTCAAATCGTTGTAATCTCATGACTTATAAAAACCATGTTTGGAATTAAACACACGGTGCTATGATAACCATACTCATTTACACACAATGCTCTTCAAGAAATTCTCAAAAAGAACATATTAAGAATGGCCATGCGCATACCGTATATATATCTTCCCTTACGCACATCCACAGCAAGTCCTCCCCTTTCCTTGATGCCGCCGCTGGTTATAGTCTGGCCTTTATTTTAAACAAAAGCTCGAGGGTATATATCACCTTTATTCTAAACAAAATATGTAGCATCGGTATACATGCATCGGCTTACCATGGATAAGGCGTATATATACCTCTGCTCCTCCATACAGTTTCGGTCAACGCATATGCATAAATCGCTATCGCCAAACAACAAACGGACTTATATGTGGTCTTTGATATGTCGCCACTTCCACTTTTCCCGTCGGTCGATGCAACGAGCAGCTCCCACTTCCGATATGACGGCCTGTCGGGGTATTTTGTCACAGTTTATATATGGTCGGCTTCCAAATTCGGAACTTTGTTAGGCTGTGGCTCCGAGAGGCTTTGTAAGCCGAGCACACAGTTACCATTTCAAAAGGCCTCCCCACGCTAATACAGTCTCGGCCGATATGGTTGAAAACTTCAATTATAAAGTCTCTGTCTGCTACAGCCACTTAATGAAACTCGCAGTGGTTCTTGCTATAACCAGAATACACATATAAACTTCCAGGTATGAAATTCAAGAATAAACTGAGATGGAGATTCAAGAATTCTACGAGGGCAAGATTCGATTCAAGGCGGTATGTCTTCAGAAAAACACCTGCGTAACTGTAATATCCAAGGCAATGTATCATCACACGCAAGGCCGCGGATTCAATAATTAATACGCACAGCAACTGCGCGTTGAGAAACGAAAGGCTAATGTGTATTCAATAATTAACACATACAACAATTGCGCATTGAGAAAAATAGAACCATCAGCACCCATGTGATTTCAACATTATATAACATCGATTTTTGCAACCATGTGCAGAACCACATCTCAAACATGTTCATATCGAATTGAATTCAACATACTCATATTTACAATAAAACAAACATTCACACAGAGTTTTCTATTCACGGCCAGATATGCAAATCTATGGCCCTTTTTCCAACTGCCGAAGGCTCCCAAGGAGAATACTTATTCTCTCCTCACTCTCACTCCTTACACTCACTCTCTTCTCAATGCCTTTGAGCTCCATAATTTATTAAACTTAGCATGATCTAAAAATCCTAAAATCACTCAACTAAAGCTCTAAGACTCTACATGCAATGCATACATATGGCAAAAGCATCTTTTCAGCTTTATTCCGTCTTTTTCCCTGTTCTAAAATAGAAAAGCTTCCTTATGATCCACATCCATTCCTTTATGCCTAAAAGCTCTCCTTAATTCCTATTTCCTCATTTATTTATTTTGAAAATATCTAATAAAAAGCCTAAATATTAAAGTGACTTGGAATTTAGGAAACTAATTCCACAATTGCATGACCCCTATGTCTATTATTTACAATAATTTCCCTTTGGGCTGAATGCTCCCGCATCATACTCCCAAGGTAGAAAAATTTCATGATCTCCTGATCATGTGTTCAGATCTATGTTTGCCTGGATCCCATATCTTGTACTGTAACTTTGCATTTGCCACTGCTTTTGTCTGTTGTTCTTCTCCAGGTCTCCACACTTTATGCTGCTTTGCTCCACTAGCTGTACTCTTGTAATCTTCTGCCGTCTTCCTCTTGCTACTTCTCTTTTGTTTCACTGTTGCTGGTCTCTTCCAGAATTTCTTCATCATCATTCGCCTCATCATTTCAATTTCTTTGTCTAGCAGATTTTCTCCAGCTTCTTTAGTAAGACCTGTACTCACAAAACAATTGTTAGAATAAAAAATATAAGGCATCAGTGCCTCTTTTGCTGCTAGTGTTGTCTCAACTGCCATCATAAGTGTCGCTCCACATGTTGCTCTAGCTGTCACTATGAATGTTGTTGCCTCCCAAACTTCCTGTCCCCCTGCAACATTCGTTTGCTTGTCACCTGCAATTTCGTCTGCAATTTCATCTTTTTCCTCTGGTTCAGATGTCTCTCGCAAACTTTTCAGCCACTTCTTCTTAAGTATTTCATTAACATGTTGTAAATTATAATCTTTGTCTTCTTCCCTCAAGACAATTCCAAATGATGGACTTTCTTCTTTATTACCTATAAACACAATCAAATTGTCAGCATTAAAATCACAGGGCTCACTGGTCTCCCTTGTTGATTCAGTTACCAAGTTTTCTCTCTGTAGTTCCAAGTCTTTTTCAGGACTCAAGAAATCTTCATTAGCTTTCTCCTCAATACGCTGCTCTGAGTTCTTTTCCCACTTCTCTATCATCACATTAGTATGCTGATTTACCCTCACCATGAGACTGTTAGCTAGTCCTTCCTTCTTACCATCTCCTGCTTTATGACTGTCATTCATAAAGACTCTCTTCCCTTGTTTCTTCATCCAATAAGTCCTCTGTCTCTCCAACTCTCTTCTCTGGAGATCTAGTTTCCTATACAATTCAACAACTTCATTAGGAGTAGACCTTGGAAATTTCACATGATTTTCCATACCTCCACTAGTGTTTGACCAATCATCAGCTGGTCCTTCTCTTTCTGCATCAACATCCTGATTAGACTCCTTCTTCTCCATCTGCTTCTGAGATCTTGCTAACTCATTATCGATCTGAACAGCCTTCAGGTTCAACTCTTCTTGCACAAACTCTAAAGCTTGTTTATCTTCCTGTTCTGTACCTGCAAACATGCGCAACTCATTAGTTTTTAAATCATGAGACTTTTCAGTCTTGACTGCTTCTTCCATTGCTTCTTTTCGAACAAATCTGCATTTGGAATCTTCAATTCCCATCTCTGGCACAAGAACTCTAAGCTCCTTTTTTAGCAAGGCAATCTCAATTTTCCCCAACTTCCTCTGCAATTGTTGCCAAATCACTCTCTTTCCCTTCAGTGGAAAGATCCATTTTCTATTTTGATTTTTCTGCTCTTGTAGCCATTCTTCCAGTACCTGCAATTGTACCTTCATTACTGCAATCTCTCTTTCTCGAACTCCTGCAGTCATCCCATTTCTGTGCCATTTCTCTAGACCTCTTCTCTGATTCTCCATGATCAACTTCTCCAGCTGTATATAAGACCCATCTACCTTCTGCTTTTCCAGAACAGAATTTTGATTCTGCTGGTCTTTTTCCTTCTTCATGACAATATCAGCCAATTGTCTTTGACCTGCAAACATCCACAAATTGTCAGATTTAAAAATATATGACCCTTTGGTCTTACTTGAAGTTTCAGTCTTCAAGCCTTCATCTTCACTATCTCCCAGAAATTCTCCTTGTTCTGGTTCACAGATGTATTCTTCCATTTCAACTTCCTCTAGACTTATATTCTTGCCATTTACCTTGGCATCCTCTTTCTTATGTCCTCTACTGTGGCATTTTCCTGAACCTCTGCTATGACTATCAGTAGTCATCTTCTCCGCCATGAGTTTCTCACCCATGAGTTGCATCCAGCCTCTACAATAGCAAATTCTTTTGTTGCCACTTACCTCACCAATCCTTTCCTCCGGATCTGGTCTTTTGGTAATCACCAGTCCTCTGCTGGAACCTTTCGAGCATTCTCCACTGCTCTTTCAGGCTTCTCTTATCTGTAACTTTCTTCAACCTCTATTGATTCTCCTTTGCAACAAGCCTCTGCAACAGCTAGTCCTCCTGGCTGCAATCTTACCTCACTAAGCTCTCCTTACTTAGTCTTTTGGTAAGCACGGTCCTTTGTCTGGAACCTTCTCCTGAGCAACACCTTTGCTCCCTCTAGGCTTCTGCAATCTCCTTCTCTCTCCTGAGAACACTTCAGTTGTCTTCTTTATCCAATTCCTTATTGGATTCTTCAGGTTCACTGCCACTTCTCTGCAACCATAAACTTCAATTCACAAATTTCAAATCAGGAAATCATCTTACCTTTAAGATCTTGCATGATCTCGTCCTCCCTTTGTTTCTGCAATCCTGTTCACTCGTGTAGTTTGCATATCAAAAAAAAATCATTCATCACACATTCAAAGAAACACACTTCAGTTCTCGACTGTACTCATTCAATAAAACAAACTTCTTCAACAAGGTATTCCCGCTCTGATACCACCTGATGCAGCCCAGGCCGCAAATACCAGGATCCTCTGACAACCATGCATATAAACCATGCACTTCAACACACGCCAGAGTGTACACTTGAATTTTCGGAAGCTTACTTCAAATCGTTGTAATCTCATGACTTATAAAAACCATGCTTGGAATTAAACACACGGTGCTATAATAACCATACTCGTTTACACACAATACTCTTCAAGAAATTCTCAAAAGGAACATATTAAGAATGGCCATGCGCATACCGTATATATATCTTCCCTTACGCACATCCACAACAAGTCCTCCCCTTTCCTTGATGCCACCGCTGGTTATAGTCTGGCCTTTATTTTAAACAAAATCTCGAGGGTATATATCACCTTTATTCTAAACAAAATATGTAGCATCGGTATACATGCATCGACTTACCATGGATAAGGCGTATATATACCTCTGCTCTTCCATACAGTTTCAGTCAATGCATATTCATAAATCGCTATCGCCAAACAACAAACGGACTTATATGTGGTCTTTGATATGTCGCCACTTCCACTTTTCCCGTCGGTCGATGCAACGAGTAGCTCCCACTTCCGATATGATGGCCTGTCGGGGTATTTTGTCACATTTTATATATGGTCGGCTTCCAAATTCGGAACTTTGTTAGGCTGTGGCTCCGAGAGGCTTTGTAAGCCGAGCACACAGTTACCATTTCAAAAGGCCTCCCCATGCTAATACAGTCTCGGCCGATATGGTTGAAAACTTCAATTATAAAGTCTCGGTCTGCTACAGCCACTTAATGAAACTCGCAGTGGTTCTTGCTATAACCAGAATACACATATAAACTTCCAGGTATGAAATTCAAGAATAAACTGAGATGGAGATTCAAGAATTCTACGAGGGAAAGATTCGATTCAAGGCGGTATGTCTTCAGAAAAACACCTGCGTAACTGTAATATCCAAGGCAATGTATCATCACACGCAAGGCCACGGATTCAGTAATTAATACGCACAGCAACTGCGCGTTGAGAAACGAAAGGCTAATGCGTATTCAATAATTAACACATACAACAATTGCGCATTGAGAAAAATAGAACCATCAGCACCCATGTGATTTCAACATTATATAACATCGATTTCTGCAACCATGTGCAGAACCACATCGCAAACATGTTCATATCGAATTGAATTCAACATACTCATATTTACAATAAAACAAACATTCACACAGAGTTTTTTATTCACGGCCAGATATGCAAATCTATGGCCCTTTTTCCAACTGCCGAAGGCTCCCAAGGAGAATACTTATTCTCTCCTCACTCTCACTCCTTACACTCACTCTCTTCTCAATGCCTTTGAGCTCCATAATTTATTAAACTTAGCATGATCTAAAAATCCTAAAATCACTCAACTAAAGCTCTAAGACTCTACATGCAATGCATACATATGGCAAAAGCATCTTTGCAGCTTTATTCCGTCTTTTTTCCTGTTCTAAAATAGAAAAGCTTCCTTATGATCCACATCCATTCCTTTATGCCTAAAAGCTCTCCTTAATTCTTATTTCCTCATTTATTTATTTTGAAAATATCTAATAAAAAGCCTAAATATTAAAGTGACTTGGAATTTAGGAAACTAATTCCACAATTGCATGACCCCTATGTCTATTATTTACAATAATTTCCCTTTGGGCTGAATGCTCCCGCATCAGTATGTGTCTAGTAGATAAAGGAAAAATATCAAACCATTTAGTATGCATGACCACCTAACACTTTGGTAGCTTATAGTATTCAGTGATATTCTGATGAGAAAATGTTGTTATCTCTACACCATAGCTATCCCTAAAAGTCATATCCTTCATGTCTGCTCACTTGTGATCCATTCAATTGTTTCAACATAGGAAAAAAATGGGCCCTAAAAGTCATATCCTTCATGTCTGCTCACTTGTGATCCATTCAATTGTTTCAACATAGGAAAAAAATGGGAAGATGTGCAGCTGCCTCATGGAACCATGAGCTTTTAATCATTGTGATATACTTCAGCATCCTCTTCATGTAATATACTTCAGCAACCTCATCCTCTTCATCTTCAAGGATTTTTTTTTCTAGAAAATATTTAGTAGATACCCGACCAAGTCATGGGTACTGACTTATCCACATAGTAGGTTGTTTCTGCAAAAATAAGTACCAAAACTAAGGGACTGTCCACCACACCTTCTATGCTACTTTCTATGATTTCCTTGCTCAGTCTCTTCTTGGTGGGTGGAGCCATTTCTCTCGTGGACGAAAATATGTTATAGCACTCAATATCGAAAATACCTAACATCTCAAAAATGTTCATAATGAAAAAATGATATTACGAAAAAACTCAACCTCAATATTGTGTATCATAAACTAAAATAAAACAATTCGAGAAGGCTATGTGGCTGGTTGGGAAGACTGTTTGTGATACAGATTCAATCAACTATGTGTTACTTGTCGCAACAAGTAGGGTCAAGTTTGATAAGGCGATAGTGTTGTCACAAAGATATGGATAAGATTGCGACACATAATTGCATTATCATAGGGAGATACGTCAAGATGCAATATTATGACAGCGACAGACAGACAGTAGCGGCGGCGAGAAGAATAACTCGTGGAAAGAATTGGTAGAGTGCGATGGTGGACTTGCTTTATTATAGAGAGAAGGGTCACTTTAGGTTTCATGTCCCACAGAAAATTTCTCGTTTGCAACTTTGGCACAAACTTCTCAAGATTTTAAGTTGTTGTTGAATCTTGAAAGGGAGGCATACTTCAGAAAATTGAAAAAAGAATAAAGTTCCTAAACTCAAGATATAGATAAGTAAATTTATTTGAAAATTCTAGAATTTTAATGATTTAGGTAAGAGTTGAATTTAACTCATAGTTTCGCACTAAATTATGGTAGGAGAGGTTATAGATATTTTAATAATTATATGGTTTTTATAATTTTAATTTAATTATTAATAATTATTAAATGAATAATATAGATTTAATTTTAATGAAATAATTTAGAATAGTGTTAACAAATCAAAAGTAGTTATATGTTTTCTAATTTTTTAATTAGATTGATAAATTTAAAAAATTGACATATGAATGAGTATTATATGAAATAAATTATGATGTTTTGAGTATATAATATTGATAAGCCATGATATTGGCTCATACTATTGGTCCATGATATGTAACAAAGCCTATTTACAGATTAAGAATCTTTATTTTATAATAATAATAATAATAACAATAAAGTTATAATTTAGTTGATTTTTATGATTTTCTTTTAAATTTAGCAATGTGAGATATATCATGAAGTTTTTATGCTTATTATGGATTGATGTTATTTAATTTGTATTGGTGTATAAGACCCCCTTAATGTTATATATAATTTTGATGTTTGAGGCAGATTGATAAATGATCATTATTAGGAAACACAGAGCCTTAACTATACCATTCATTATTTGATTACAAACAAATTCAAGATTAAAATTGCAGTTCCTTATGCTATCTTGGCAAGTGAAACAGGGCTGCTCCTATTGAAGCAATTGCTATGGTACGAGTAATAAGGTATTTAAAAAAAATTGAGCAAATGGAAGAGGGTAGATGACCTAAGGTTGTCTTTAATGACATATTGTGCAACAAAAAAAAGACTTGGATGCAACAAAATAACAAATGGTTTAGTAAATGAGGTATTTGCTTGAACACGTGTCCCATAAATAGCAAAGAGATAAAATCTTTTGTTATGGATAAGTTCCACAAGCGTACTTGGGATAAGGAGCTAGGAAGAAAGAAAAAGTACTATATTGAAGTGTTTAATCCCACTCATAGTCATCAACAAAAAACATACATAGAGGCCAATATCTCTTGGAGAGTCAAAATTTTTATTGCTCAGTTAAGGACTAGTTCTTATCAACTTCATTGTGAAACAGGGAAGGCCAAAAGAAGTGTGGGAGGAAAGAGTATGCATTTTTTGTTCTTCCAAAAAAGTGGAAACAAAAAAGCATTTCATTTTAGAATGTGAGACCTTCAAAGACAACAGGGAAAGTTATGTCGATATGATGGCAGCTAGCTCTTGGGATAATCTATTTAGCGAGGGGGTTGTCAAGAAACTGAGAGCATTTATTGTGAGGCTTCATAAAAAAAGAGTCGAATACATCAAGTCGATGAAGAAGGAATTTGTCTCATTAGCTACCTTTAATCGACGAAGAAGGAATTTGTCTCATTAGCTACCTTTAGGCAATCCGTCCCATTAGCTATCTTTAACCTCATGGAAGTTAAAATAATTTTCATAATTTTCTTTCTTTCTTTCTATTAAGCACTCAAATTATACAAAGCAAAATGCAATGGTTATAAAATAATATTCATTCTCTTTAATCAATGTAAATAGCTAGATTATTATTAATTTTGATGATAAGTTTTTTTATACCTATATAGTAAAAATAAAACCATGATTAAAATTTGTAAGTGTGGAATATATATATATGAAATTGTAATTAAAATTTGTAGAAGTGCATATATATATAAGTATATAAATAATTTTTAGATTTTTTTTTTAATTTTTTCTCAAATTATTTTTAAATAATTATTTTTACTTTATTTTAATAGTTTTTTAACTTTATTTTAAAAGTGATATCATTAATTGTAGTCTTCTTTTTCAAGGTTACAATTAGCTGTAGCTATGACCTCATTGAAAAAACCTTCTAATCAAATTTTTTAATAAGTATTAAATTTTTAATAATTTTCAAATTACTATTAATTTAAAATCAATATTTTAATTTTTATTAGATTTTAATAAATTTTTAATAATTTTCAAATTATTATTAATTTAAAATCAATATCTTAATTTTCATTGGATTTGAATAAGATATTCCGATGAAAACAAAACCACCTTAAACCAACTAATTTATGTTTTATAAATAATAATTAATTTAATAAGTAAAAAGTCAATTACTTTTAAAATAAATTTCAACATTTACTCTATTATTTTATTAAAAATATAGTAGAATATTTCATAGAGGTTAAATTCCTATCATCCACCCAGTAACTATTGATAATTAAATAAAAAATTCAAAAACCTTATTTTACTGATAATTAAATAAAAAATTCAAAAACCTTATTTCAAAATATAGATGTGTATAGATGTAATTACAACTATAACTACAACCACCTTTACATATATTATTATATCACAATGAAACTCAAGTATTTTTAAATTTTAATTTTTTTTATATTACAATGTTAATGTATGTTTTAAAATAGAATATTGTCAATCATAGTTATTTAGGGTGGTTTAATAGAATGATTATTATCTTTCCTACTTAAATTCAAATTATCACTGATAACATAATGAATTATAATGTCTTAACAAATAATGCTTTAATGATTTTAACTTTTTGACAAATACTGTTGTAAAACTGTAATGACTTAGTTGTAATGGTTTTGAGCATTGTGAACTTTTAAGTGAGTATACCTATAGACTAGACCAACCTAAAATTTAAAAAAAAAAATAAGATTTTTAGAAAATCAATATTATTTTTATGGATAAATTGATTTTATTTACAGCGTTATTAACTTTAACGTGTGTGGAAATCTATCGAATTTTTAGTTTTTATACAATAAAATTTATAATTGCTATCTTCTTTTAGAAAAGTTGGATTTAAACCATATTTGTAACCGTGAGCGGAAAGCTCTAACCGTGGTTCAAAACGAAATCGACAGCTTCGTCTTCTTCTACAGTCCACAGTCCTGAACGCTTTAATCCCATGAACTTTTGTCCCTATCGCAATTCATAATCAGCGACCTCCGGTTCGCACATCATCAGTGATGAGGGCTTAAAAAGTTTTGTGGTCAGCAAAAAAAATGTGAAAAACTAAAAAAACGGTTGTGATTCCGTTTTCAGTAATTAAATTCAATATCAAAATAAAGGAATGCAAAATTCAAATACCGAACTTCTGTGAATCTGGCGCTCCTTTTCTCTGCATCATTAGGCGAAAGAGGAGTCGTCTAACGACGTTGACGAATTGATTGGATAGCCAAAAGGGATCGGAATCTAGAGAAATTTTTTTCAAAAATCTTGTAGAAACAGTGTTTGAATTGTGTTTTTATGGTGGAAATGGATTCAGCACCATCAAAAACGTCTAAAACACCTAAAATTTTAAAGTTTAATAACTAGGATTTACAAAAATTCTTGCAGATTTTATCTAAATATAACCAGAATTTCAATAACTTTCAGGACAACTCATCCCCACGCAAAAAATGGCACGGAGTTGTCTTTAAAGAGACATTTTGGAAGCTTTTCCAGTGGTTTTTCCAGTGAAAATCGGGCAGCAATTTATTGAAATCCCAAGTTTGATAGCTAATTTCTGCACAATCAAACCGTCCGAGGGGTTTTCCAGGGTGCTGAATCCAAATATGCAGTTAAAACCATTTTAAATAATACAAATCAAGATTTAACCTCAATTTTTTCCGTCGGTCACCAAAATTTCCAAAAAAATCGCACTAAAAACAACTCCAAATAACACAGCTCCATGCCGGGCTTCTTCTGTCAAAAATGCATTAATTTACACCTAAATAGACGGAACATGCAAAGAATTGACTGAAAATCCCCACGCTTGCCGTGTATTTGATGTCGGTGAACAGTATTGCTCGGTCTTTGCGTCGTTGCAAGTCTCGGCCGTTAATCTTCTCGGTCTTTAATGGCGCTCACGAAAATTTTGATGCATTTCGCTTTTGAGTTTTTTCTTCATCAATGCGATCGGTGCTCATAGATTTCGGGAGTATCTGCCACGATTTCTGGGAAATATACGACACATGTTGCACGCCTACTACCGCTCCTGCAGTAAGGACCCGGGTGAAGATTTAAGTTCAGCTTAAGCGGTTTTCGGTTAAACAAAAAAAATGCTTAAATCAGGTAATGGTTTGAGGGTTTCTCCGGCATTTCTTTCAAGAATCTTGATAAGCACAATTATATGACTTCATCCTAAATATATTTCTTCCAAGGTCGTGGCCCTTAGGACATGCGAATAAATAATGAATATCGTTAGCCCTAAATGATGCCGAGACAGTCGAATTTTGTTTCCTTAAGCTTCTGCTCTGATTATATGATTAAGCTCTGCGAATGCGCTGGCCGCACCGGGGTTCGTCCATGGAGCTGTCATAATTACAGCAAAACGAGCAAAGAGCGAGTTTCATGTCGGTCTACGGAGCCTGTGTTAGGGTTTCTACTCTGCCACCACAAACTTCTCCGAAAATGGAGCGTTGAAACTTGAAAGCGACGCAGATATTTTAAAACTGAAAAACGTCAATATGTCAAGGCGGCCGCCGGCCTAAGAAGGAATTATAGCAGCAAATCAGTAGATTCACATGAAGATTCCAGTAATTTGACGTCAAAGCTGGACAGACCAATTATGAGCAAGTTTAGTGCAGAGCAACAATCATATTCAACTTCCGTCAATCTAAAGCAATCGGAACACAAATTCCGAGCGAAGTTTCTCTGAGCATGCAATAGAGGTCGCATTTGTATCAGTTGAAACTGTCAAAGTTTCAATCCGTAGAAAGATAGAAAGCAATCAACGAGCCTTTGTTCGTACCAGTATTGTCTGAACTCTCTGATTATACGAAAATCTTTCGAATCTTTTTCGGGATTCGAGCCCTGGTTCCATTGCCAGGAAGCAAGCGGGAAAATCAGACTATTTGAATTTATTTTAGAAATTCAAAGTGGACTCCAGAAAATGAAAGAGAAGAATAGTCGTTTAATGAAGTGAGATTTTTTAGAAATAATTTTGGTGGGTTTTGTGGTTTAATTTTTTTAAAATTTGATAAGAATTTATTGAAATCACAAGTTTGATGGGTAATTCTTACACAATCTAAGTACATTAGGGGTTTTTCATCGTATCAAATACATAGTCAAAAAAATAGTATAATTAATACAAATGAAAATTTCACCTCCCATTAACCGTCACCCAATCTACTAAAAACAACTTGGTTGTTTAATTACTATCATAGTCACATCAATTGTGGTTGATATATTAATTACAAAGGTACAACGACATAGTTGATATACCTTTGTGAATTAAATATTAATATCAATATCATAATATTAATATTATTATCAATAATATAATAAATTTAAAGGTGTATGAAGTTATTATAAATTTGGAAGAATAATATTAATATTATAATTCAGAGAGATTAATAAATTCAAGAAAATAAACATTACAAAAATATTTTATATATGAATTTTTAAATTAATAATATAATTTAACAATATAATTTTGTGAAAGTTTTAATTTTTTTTTTAATATATAAAAATTTAGTAGTTTTAAAAATTTTAAAATATTTAGAACCCGAAAAGTTTACCACTCAAACTTATAAACTTTCAAATTTGTGATTCGAACAAGTCTCTATTACATCTACAAAAATCGAACAAGAAAATATAAATAAAACTTTAAAACAACAGAATACGGTCTTTAAGACCTTTCGATTCAGAAACCACAAATTCAACTGTAAATCCGTGCTTGCTCGTTTTTGTTTGTGATTTCTTTAACAAATTGCGTATTCCTACCTGCATTACAATAGATAGAAACAAAACATCAATTCGAAGCTTTAACGTATTTAAACGAAGATATAGTTAGTGTAATAAAGTTTGCTTTGGTGTTGTTTTAAGTTAATTTGGTGATAAATTAGTAGTGAGATTGTGCATTTTTGTTATAAAAATTATATTTTTAAATGTATGTATGAATTCAATATTTTATTAAACTACAATGTTTTTATAAGGTTATTCTATTTCAATAGTTTTTTGTATTGCATTTTGAAATGAAGCTTGTAGAAATTTTTATATCGTTTGGTTCATGTAACACTATATTGTGCTTTTTCATGTAACACTATAACATTAATTTTTTTAACATAAATAAAAATGCGGTGTTATGTTTTATGTATATACATATATAAATGTCTATATTTATTTATTTGTACATGTTTTTATTAATTTTTCTTTTGTTTTTGTGTTTTTCAAATGCAGATATGGACAATAACGATGTCATATATTATTCCAAAACAATACGGGATATCGCTAGAGCTATAAGCTTTCTTTTCTATCTTCGTAACAAGTTTGATAGAAAACATGGGTTCCACCCTGCATTTCTTGATGATCATATTCGTGAGCTAGATCAAACAAAAACACACATAAAATACTTGAAACATGTGCACCAGAGGGGGTCTGGGAGGAGAACAAGAAGGATTTAGTTGGAAAGTGTTAAATATCGTGATCATTATCCTGTGGATTTGAATTGGTGTTGCTTTTGTCATCAGTCTGGTTGTGTTTTGGAAGAGGCCGCTCCATAGATGACTTTTGAAACATTGTTTGGACTTCAATTTTGTAGTGGAATTATTTGATGTAAAGAAAACAAAAGATATATGTTAAGACTCAATGTTCTTTCTATGGTTGCAATGTTGGTTAAATTGATTATTTTAAACACTAATGTTGTTTTTATGTACAAAATTATATATCTCTCGTCTTAAATTGTACTATTATGTTGTTCTTCTTTAAATCCAATGTGTGCAATTTAGATGTGTTTTTCTCATTTATGTTGCTTTGCTCCAATGACAGTGTTACTATTTTATATCTTTCTCTTGCATTTCTGATTGTTGTGGCCTTTTGTGTGGATCCCTTCACTTTGTTCACGTCTTTCATAAATGAAAATATTGTTTACATTTATAATATTATTGTTGGGATTTCATGTTCTAGGTGTTGATATCAATATTCTTGGTATTTATACCATTAATACATTCATGTATTGATATCAATGTATTTATGGCTTAAATTCTATTTATTGTTTATAATGTAGTGATATAAATGTGTTATTATTAATGTAAGTGAGAGCTCTGCAACCCTCGGCCCTGCAAAACGAGATTCGCATCCTCCGCGAGTTGCAGACAACGAGCCCCCGCCCTTTGCTGGCTCGGCTCCTGCGAACCCGTCCGCTTGTGAGCCCACTACTTGCTGTGGCCCTTTCATGGATCATGCAGCAGACTGACAGATCCGCTCTCAGAGATTGTGACCATGGAGGGTGTTAGGGTCCCACCCTAACCCCCTTATTTATGTAATGGGATCACGTCATAGTCAAGAGTCAATAAAGCCCATATTAATAATTGTAAGTGGTTAATCCGCAATTAATGATGGAACCACAGTTAGTTGCAAATGGGTCGTAGTATTAGATAGATGGTATTAATAAAACCCACGATATTGGCCCGTGGTATTGCATGTATGAGTCATATATAAAGGATAGAGACTCCCTGCGAGGAGCATCGTGTCTTATTTTGTAGTCGAGCTCTGCTCTATTGGAGGTTGCCCCCTCGAAGAGGCAAGTGAACATTACTCTCTGAATAATAAAATCATTGCTATTCTGTGTTCTGGGTATCTTTTCTTTGCATATTCTGTATTTGGGTATCATTTTGCAGGTTAAGAGCATAACAAGTGGTATCAGAGCACTTTCCAGGGCCGGTGGGATCTCCATTTCTTAGCAAAAAAAAATTTGGCTAGAGACGTGTTCCGGCGTCTTTAAACCACGGGATCTGTCGTTGAGCGCATAAACCTGCGGATTTAGGGAGGCATGCACGCAGGAAATACAAGAGGTGGTCACGTCTGTTGGACTCCCTTGTAACCCCTGTGGGTACCCCTTCGAGTAGTAGCGCATTAGACAGAACCGCGCACGGATTGTCTTCCACGTACCCTCTGGGTATATTGGAAGCCCCCTAGGCTCCCTTGAAACCTCGCCATAGATAAACCGTCGGCCGTCTTGCGGCTACAGTACACCGAGAACAGCACTCGGGGAGATTACTCGCCCGTACGATAGGGTAGTCGGGTTGTACGGCTAAGGGTACGGTCGATCCTCCTTAGTTAGAGCCCTGAAACATTGGGCCGAGTACTACTGCCAGACCCTTATGTATATTGCGATCTGTAGCACCTGACACTCCTCAAGACCATAGTTCCCTTTTTCTATCAGGGGATCACACAGCATCTCTTCCAGACCCGCTTGTGCAAAGGGGTGCAGCAGCAGTAGACATCAGTTCCGCAGTCTCGAGTTCGTAGATGAGCCATTTCGATCTATTAGATCCATCAGATCCGCAGAAGCAGTCTGTTCCGCCATCAGATCCGCCATTCAGATCTCTCAAATCCACCAGATTGGAGTCGTTGTGAAGGGTTCCTATACTGGGGTATAATTTTCGCAGGACTTTTGGCCGCATTGACATTTTGAGGATTTGGCCACTGCAGTATTGATAAGGAAGGAGTAAAACTCCGTTAGGAGTTTTCAGGAAAAAAAAAAAAAAAAAAAAGTCTGAGATCTTCCCGGGTGCTTATTGGTGATCTAGCCCATCAAAATCAGGACGACGAGCTGAGCACAGTGGTACCATTCAATTATTAGTGAAAATTTTTAGGCAGTCCCAAATTTTCATCAGGTTGGTGTATGGTAGAAACTAGAGCTCAAGCGATGGCCAATAAAAGGCTGGAAAAACTTGAAGAATCTATGCACACCCTCAGCCTTCAGCTTAATGGACTAAGTAGTCAGGTCGCGCAACTCATCCCGAAGGACAAGGAGCAAGCCCACGAGGAGGCGTATAATGGCAATGGATACAATGAGGGTGAGTCTAGCCACTCTCCTCACGTCTGGCACACCCACCAACCACCCAGTCAACGACCTCCCAAGTTGGATATGCATAAATTTGACGGTTCTCACCCGTCGGCATGGATAGCACAAATGGACCAGTATTTCAAACTGAATCGTATCTTAGATGATGCGACTCAGCTTATGTTGGGGAGCATGTACTTGGACAATGAAAGGTGGCAATGGTGGGAATGGCATCAACGTTGCAATGGACCTTTTAGGACTTGGACCCAATTTACAAAAGCTCTTCAAGGCCGCTTTGAACAGGAGGACTCTTTTTTGGGTCGTCTTACTAAGCTTCGACAGACTGGTACAGTGGATGAATATATTACAGCTTTTGAAGCCTTAGCCTTCCGCACTTGGGGTCTCTCAGATGCGTTCTACACGGAATTTTTTATCAGCGGTCTTAAAGAAGCCATCAAAGCTCAAGTCCTACTGCACCACCCTCCCACATGGACGGAGGCTTGCAAGGTAGCTCGTAACGTGGAACGTGCATTAGCAGCCCAATACAGTCGCCCAAATTTCTCTGCTAAAGGTCACCCCCCACAGGCTCATAACACGACTCAAACACTTAAGGTCCAAAAGGTGTCACCTGCGGAAATGGCCGAAAGAAGAAAGCAAGGACTATGTTACTACTGTGATGAAAAATACTCCCCAGGTCATAAATGCAAGGAGCCCAAATTTTTTCAAATAGATGCCACTGACTACAGCTCAACAGAGGAAGATCCACCACTTGAGGACCATGAGGCGCTAGAAGAAGACAACCAACAGGACAATGTCTCTGAAGAACCAGTTATTTCGCTGCATGCGTTGGCAGGGATTTCTTCCCCTCAAACTCTCAAAATTAGAGGTTTTATTAAACATCGCCCAGTAGTAGTTTTGATTGATAGTGGAAGTACACATAATTTCATCCATCAAAAAGTCACAGAAGCAGTGCATTGTTTTGTACGTGCAGTTTCTAACTTCCAAGTTCAAATTGCGGATGGAGGCACAATGGAATGTGAAGGCCGCTGTGAAAATGTCAAACTTCAAATGGCGGATTATCAATTGAAAACCCACATGTTTTCCATACACGGGGGGTTGCGACATTGTCCTCGGCGCTGAATGGCTCCGCACTCTTGGGCCAATCACAATGGATTTCCAGGAATTATATATGAGTTTTAAGCAGAACAACTACACACATACCCTCCGTGGACTCCAGGCGGGAGCCCCCTCTATCATCAGCTCGCATAGGATGGAAAAATTGTTAAAAAAGGGCAATCATGGAGTTGTAGCTCAATTTAATGCCATCCAGGCAGTCGAAACAAAGCCTCTGCCAATTCATCCTGAGATGCAACAGATTTTAAATAACCATCTGCCGGTCTTTAACAAGCCTCATGAGCTTCCACCCTCGCGAGGGGAACATGATCATAGCATCACCTTGGTTCCAGGGGCCCAACCCCCAAATGTGCGCCCATACAGATATCCGTTCACCCAAAAGAATGAAATAGAAAAAATCATCAAGGAACTTTTGGAAGCAGGTGTCATTCGTCCCAGCATTAGTCCTTATTCATCCCCAGTGGTCATGGTGCTCAAGAAAGATGGGGAGTGGCGGATGTGTCCCGACTTCAGGGCCCTCAATAAGCTGACAGTCAAAGATAAATTTCCCATCCTGGTGGTTGATGATTTGATGGATGAACTCAATGGGGCTCAATTCTTCACTAAGTTGGATCTTCGCTCAGGCTACCACCAAATTCGCATGAAGGAAGTCGACATCCCCAAGACTGCTTTCAGAATTCATGAAGGCCATTATGAATTCCTGGTCATGCCATTTGGTCTTTGCAATGCCCCCTCTACTTTTCAGAGCCTTATGAACCACATTCTCAAACCATATCTCAGGAAATTTTTCCTTGTCTTCTTCGATGACATCCTCATCTATAGTTACACTTGGGCCGCACATCTCAGCATGTAGATCTACTCTTGCAACTACTCCGCAAGCATAAATTATTTGTCAAGATGTCCAAGTGTTCGTTTGGCATGGCAGAAGTAGAGTATTTGGGCCACATTGTGGGGCGTGAAGGTGTCAAGGTGGACCCCAAAAAGATCCAGGCAATGCAGGAATGGCCTCAACCTAAGACCTTGAAGAGCTTGAGAGGATTTTTGGGTCTCATAGGCTATTATCGTAAATTTGTCCGCAACTATGGTCGCATAGCGAAGCCCCTCACCCAACTCCTAAAGAAAAAATCATTCTTCTGGAATGAGGAAGCACAACAGGTCTTTACAGCTCTAAAAAATGCCATGTGTTCCACTCCAGTCTTAGCACTCCCTGACTTCACCAAATCTTTTGTCATTGAATGTGATGCTTCGGGTACAGGTATTGGGGCGGTCTTAATGCAGGAAGGGCGACTGTTGGCCTTCACAAGCCAACAACGCAGTGGGAGGAATCTGGGCCAATCTACCTACGAGAAGGAAATGATGGCCATCTTACATGCAGTCGAGACCTGGCAACCTTACTTATTGGGGCAACGTTTCCAAATCTGCACAGATCATCACAGTCTTAAATATTTTTTGGAGCAACGCCTATCCTCCCCACAACAAAATAAATGGCTAGCCAAAATGCTGGGATATGATTATGAGATCATTTACAAGAAAGGGAAAGACAATAGTGTAGCAGATGCATTATCTCGCCAATTTGAGGAGGAAAGTACTCTGCTAGCAATTTCCCTCCCCATTCCAGAATGGATTGAAGAGGCTCGCAGGGAATGGTTTTCACACCCCGGGCTCTCCCAACTCATTTCTCAATTGCAGGTAGATCCAAATTCCACCAAGGGCTACTCGTAGCAGGATGATATTCTTCGCTACAAGGACAGAGTCGTAATATCACCAACATCTGCCCTCAAAAGTCGCATTTTGGCAGAATTGCACTCATCTCCCATTGCAGGACATTCAGGCTTTCAGAAGATGTATGCTCGCATGAGAAGATCATTTTTTTGGACAGGCATGAAAAAGGACATATTTACTTTCGTAGCAGAATGTGATGTCTGTCAACGACACAAAGGGGAAACTGTCAACACACCAGGCACATTACAACCATTGCCCATTCCGGCATCAATTTGGACGGAGGTTTCTATGGATTTCATTACAGGTCTTCCAAAGTCAGGGAACAAGTCAGTCATCATGGTGGTTGTGGACCGATTGTCAAAGTATTCTCATTTCAGCGCCCTACCCCACCCGTTTACACCAACTTTGGTTGCTCAATCTTTCATGGATCAGATCTTCAAATTGCATGGCATGCCCACTTCTATTGTGTCCGACCGCGACCCGATCTTCACCAGTAATTTTTGGCAAGAACTCTTCAGAATACAAGGCACTCAACTCAAACTCAGTACTTCCTATCATCCGCAAACAGATGGTCAAACCGAAGCAGTCAACAAATGTCTAGAAACCTACCTTAGGTGTTTCACTTCAAAAAAGCAACACCTTTGGGTACTGTGGTTACCTCTGGCTGAATGGTGGTATAACACCAACTATCATGCCACCACCAAAATGACTCCCTATGAAGCAGTATATGGTCAAATCCCACCTTCACCTACTTCGTATCTTAAGGGATGCTCAAAAGTACAAGTAGTGGATCAACTCCTACAACACCGTGCAACCATGCTCACCCATCTTCGAGAGAATCTTCATCAAGCTCAGAACCGCATGAAGCAACAGGTAGACCAACATTGCTCAGAGCGCCAATTTCAAGAAGGGGATCAGGTCTTTTTACGGCTACAACCATATAAGCAAACATCACTCAAGGACAAGGGGTGTCAGAAACTCTCTCCCAAATTCTACGGACCATATCAAGTACTTCAGCGCATTGGAGAAGTGGCCTACAAGTTGGCCTTGCCACCTACTGCAAAAATCCATCCAGTTTTCCATGTCTCATGCCTCAAGAAAGTGATTGGGAACAATTGTAGAATTCAGACCAGTCTACCTGAATTAGACGAAGAAGGGTCCATCTGGCTTCAACCCGAACAGGTCCTAGACACACGAGACAAGCAACTGCGCGGCTGCATGATTAAGGAAGTCCTCGTCAAATGGAAAGACACCTCTCCGGAAGATGCAACTTGGGAACCAACCACTATTCTTCAGCAGTTTCCGCAGCTTCAGCCTTGAGAACAAGGCTCGTCTTAAGGGGGAGGGCATGTTAGGGTCCCACCCTAATCCCCTTATTTATGTAATGGGATCACGACATAGTCAAGAGTCAATAAAGCCCATATTAATAATTGTAAGTGGTTAATCCGCAATTAATGACGGAACCACAGTTAGTTGCAAATGGGCCGTAGTATTAGATAGATGGTATTAATAAAACCCATGGTATTGGCTCGTGGTATTGCATGTATGAGTCATATATAAAGGATAGAGACTCCCTGCAAGGAGCATCGTGTCTTATTTTGTAGTCGAGCTCTGCTCTATTGGAGGTTGCCCCCTCGAAGAGGCAAGTGAACATTACTCTCTGAATAATAAAATCATTGCTATTCTGTGTTCTGGGTATCTTTTCTTCGCATATTCTGTATCTGGGTATCATTTTGCAGGTTAAGAGCATAATAGAGGGGCTGGGCACTCCTCAGGTGCCTCTTCCGCCTCCTCTGCCGACCTCACCTTCTGAGGCTTTTAAAAGGCTTTTGGAAGGACTGCCAAAGAAGAAAAATACTAAAGCTGCGAAGTTTGTCAAGAGATTGGACGATATTCCGGTGATCTCCCTCCCTCCAGAAACCCCGATCCAAGTTGCCCTGTCACTGGCTGAAAGGGCTCTCATCGGTCAGTTCACCAGGCTATGGCCGTCTCCAAAAACCACAGAAAGTTGGGTTAACAGAAATTGGGCACCTCTGATCAAAGAAAGCGTCACCTCTTACTTTCTGGGGAGAGGTTATTTCCTCTTTGAATTCACATCAAAAGAAGATAAAGACCTAATCTTCCAAAATGGCCCCTACTTCATGGGCCCTTAGGGTCTATATTTGAACAAATGGACCCCAGACTTCGATTCGGCAGTAGATGTGCCCAAAGCAGTCCCGGTGTGGGTCAAGCTCCCAAATCTCCCAGTGCACTGCTGGAACTGGGATTCACTGAGACACATTGGAAACGCCTTGGGAAAATTCATAGATCGTGCGAACAACAAGGATCAGTACGACTGTGCCAGGATCTGTGTAGAAGTAGATCTGGAGGTGGGACTACCAGAGGCCATCACAATAAAGGTTGGAAGCTGGACGCACATGCAGAAATTGGACTATGAGCAACTGCCCTTCAAATGCCGAAAATGTCATGTTTATGGACATTTCGCCAGAGGCTGCCCGACTAACAATGACGTTGTGCAGGGGAAAGAGGATGGATGGAATCAAGTCAAGTGATCCAAAAATTATCCCAAGAATCAGAAGCAGGGAGGCCCTAATGGCAAAGGAACCCAACAGGCCACTGCTCAGCAGATCCCCATCAAATCCATTCCTGAAAACAAGTATGATCCCTTGAGTTCGCAACCAGAGAGCACACAAGAGGGCGAGGTTCAAAAGGAGGCAGAAGCTACACAGGAGACCGAGGCTCAAAAAACAGCTCCCACAAGCAAAGGTACTCCCTCAGCCTCCCACAAAGGAACAAGTGTTGAAGATCCAAAAGGCATGATCATAGAAGATGAAGAAGAAGGGCAGGAAACGGAAAAATCAGAAGAGGAAGGAGAAATAGGAGAGTCCCAAACCTCGATAAGAAGATCAATAAGAGGCCAGAAAACCAATCGGGAAAAAAGGGAGTAGGAGACTTACAAAGAGAAACTTTAGGGTAGTCAACCAACCTTGGAGAAAATGCTAGCCTCAAAGCCTAAGATATTGAAAAATCTGCCCCAAGGCTCCAAGGGAGCCCACCAGAAGCATAAATAATGAAGGTCATCTCCTGGAATTGCAGAGGTATGGGGAGAAAAGCTAAAGAAGAAGCCATCAGAAGTCTAATCAGGACAGAAACCCCAGATTTACTTCTCGTCCAGGAGACAAAGCTGGAAGACATAGTCTTCCTTCAAGCAAGCAAGAAACTTTGGAATAAAAGCGAAGCAAGAGCAATCTCTGCCCGGGGTGCCTCAGGAGGGATAGGCACTCTTTGGAATGCCAATAAATTTACAGTCCTATTTGAGGCTAGGAATATCCATTGGTTGTTGCTGAAAATGCAGAACCTGGACACTAAGGAAACATTTTGTCTATTCAATGTTTACTCTCCAGTCAACGTTGGGGAAAAAAAGACTGTTGGGACTCTATAAGACACCAAGCAGATTTGACAAACCTGGAAAATATAATAATTGCTGGCGACCTCAACCTCACCCTGCATCCATCAGAAAAAAGGGGAGGCAACGTAGTTAGAGATCTGGCTAGAGAATGGGTGGAGGACATAGTGCAAGACTGGGATTTGCTGGACATCAAACCCTCTTCAGGTAAGTACTCTTGGTCTAATAAAAGAGTGGGACCTGGACACATTGCTGCCAGGCTAGATAGATTTATCATTCAAAGTTCCTATTTGCTGCTAGGATTAGAGCCCAGAATGCATATTCTTGCCAACAACATCTCTGATCATAAGCCCATAAAGCTAGAACTCTTAGCTCATCATGATCTGGGCCCTATTCCATTTAGATTCAGCCCTCTTTGGGTAAAGGAGCCCGATTTCATGCAAACTGTCAAGGAATGTTGGAACCAGCCAGTTAAAGGATCGCCATTCTATATTTGGGAGGAAAAGCTCAGAAGGGTGAAAGGAGCACTAAAAATATGGGCCAAAATGCTGTCCAATCTGGCCACAGTAAGGAAAACCATTAAAGCTGCTCTTGTTTCTCATCAAAATGGTATGGAAAACGCAATGCCCACCAAGGATTTATTAGATCAAGAAACCCAGTTGCAACAGTGATACCACAAAGCCTGCTTAGCTGAAGAAGAGTATTGGAGATTGAAATCCTGGAACCTCTCGCTTAAAGCAGGGGATAGGAACACTGCTTATTTTCACAAACAATCCCAGGCAAGGAAGTGTTTCAACACCATCTCAGAGATTAAAGAAGAGGGAGATATCCATAAGGATTTTGATCACATAAAGAAAGCAACTTTTGCTCATTTCCAAAACTTATATAGTGAAGACAAGGATCCAAGCCACTATCCAGATCTGCTAGATAATATACCCTCTGTAATTTCTCAGCGAATTAATGAATCTCTTGAGGCCAAAGTCACTAAAGATGAAGTGAAAAAGGCTCTCTTCGATATGGACCTGGATAAGGCCCCTGGGCCGGACGGTTTCTCTGCTAGATTCCTTCAAGCTTGCTGGCCGATTATTGAAAAAGACCTTCACAAAATGGTACAAAAATCCCAAAATACTCAAAAAATAGGAGGCAGTACTAATTCTGCGTTTTTAGCACTCATACCCAAGGAAAAAGGTGCCAATAACTTCAGCAGATTCCGACTGATTTCCCTATGTAATACAGGGTACAAATTAATCACCAAAGTAATTGCAAATAGATTGAAGTTTATTCTCCCCAAAATAATTCCAGAGAATCAAGGAGGCTTCATCCATGGTAGGCAGATCGTGGACAACTTTTTACTGGTACAAGAGGCAATTCACTCAAGTCTCCTTCGAAAAGAGCAAGGTATGGTGATTAAACTTGATTTAGCAAATGCTTTTGATCGAGTAAATCATAGCTTTCTTTTAAATGTTATGTGTAAGTTTGGTTTTGGAGCAAATTTCATTAAATGGATCCGGGCATGCATCTCGGAGCCATGGATTGCTCCTCTTGTTAATGGAAGAGCCACAGACTTTTTTAAAGCCTCGAGAGGACTTAGGCAGGGGTGTCCTCTATCCCCCCTACTCTTTGTCATCCAAGCCTCAGCCCTTAGCTTCCTGCTAGACAAAAAGTTGCATGACCAAGAAATCAATGGACTGTGTATTGCAAGAGGGACCAAAAATATTAACCATGCCTTGTTTGCGGATGACACTTTGCTGTTGGGTCCTGCCTCTATTTCCTCTGCCACTAAATTCAAAGCGGTTCTGGATGATTTCAGTGAAGCTTCAGGCAGCATTGTTAACAAGAGAAAATGCCATATTTTCAGTTGGAATACTATGCCTAGACTGCTATCTGCCATCTCCAGATGTTTGGGCTTTGAAGCTTCCACCTCCTGGTCTTCTTTTAAATACCCGGGCCTCCCAAAAACTCACAAGAGACCTACAAGCAAAGAATGGCTCCCACAGCTGGAAAAATTCAAGGCAAAGATCCAAGCCTGGGGATATTCTTGGCTGAATACTGCTGGAAAAACAGTCTTAATTAAATAAGTTCTCACCAGCTTGCCTCTATTTCAATTCGCCGGGCTTCTTGCTCCGGTATACATTCTAGAAAAAATGGAGGAATACATAAGGAGGTTCTTCTGGAAGGGAGGGAAATGGAATGAAAAAAAGATCCCTCTTATCAGTTGGGATATCATCTCCAAGCTGCAGTGGGAAGGTGGCCTAAATTTCAAAAATCTTTGTCAACAGAATGTGGCAATGGCTGCAAAAATCATTTGGAGGATCATTGCGCCCAATCCTGGCTGGGCCCAAAAGGTGCTCTGGAAAAAATATTTCAGAGGTCCAAGATCCAGATGCTTAGAAAATGTGATCCATCTGCCAAACTCGTCATTCCTCAAAATTTATGACAGAGCTGCATCTCTCATCACCGCCCATTCTTACTGGATACCAGGCAACGGGAAAAAAATCAATATCTGGTCGGACAGAATCATGAACAAGGAGCCAATAGAAGTCAGAGCCTCCATTAATTTGTTGCACTGCTGGATGGACAGAGAAGGACTGCAAACACTATGGGATATCTCATGCTGGAACGATTCGATATGTGCAGGCTGGAAACGTCTAAAGGTGCCAGATAACCTGAACTCCGAGTGGATCACGCTGCTCGACTCCCTTCACGGATTGGCGCCCACGCACCCGAGGAAAAGAGATGCGATGGGCTGGGGGCCGAAAGCCAGAGGATACGCAGTCTCCTTGGGGTATGCTAAATTGAACGAGAGACCATACGTTCCCCCTGATCCAGCTCCTTGGCAAGGTGTCTGGCGACTGTCTTCATGGCCCAAGGTTGATTTCTTTGCTTGGGTTTACTGTCACGACAAAATCTTAACTTATGACAACCTGCAGAAGAAAGGATTCCACGACCCATCCATCTGTCCACTGTGCAATGAAAACGCTGAGACAACAGTTCACCTAATTCTAGAATGCAGTTTCTCCAGGCATATCTGGTCCTTCTTTACTCATGATCTCGATCCTAACTTCACAATCCCTTGCTCCACTTCTGAACTTTTCTCTGAATGGACAAACAGACTTCCAGGTTCTCCTCCTAAAAACCTGATTATTAAAGTAGCATGGGTTGTTCTCCCAAAGATTATTTGTTGGCAGTTATGGATAGAGCGTAACAAAAGCATTTTTAGAAATACAAAACAGAGCCACAAAGTCTTAGAAGCCAAGGTTAAATGTCACATAAAGGAGTGATTGACTGATATAAAAGATGACTCCAACCTCAGTCAACAGGACATTGCATGGGGATCAACGCTAGAACTTCAATTTCATCCAGCAGCTAAAAAAGCCCCCTCTATCAAAGAATGGAAAATAAGGAAACCTGAGAATGACTTT
The DNA here is from genome assembly GCA_031772625.1 of Pinus tabuliformis. Classification (NCBI taxonomy): domain Eukaryota; kingdom Viridiplantae; phylum Streptophyta; class Pinopsida; order Pinales; family Pinaceae; genus Pinus; species Pinus tabuliformis. The sequence continues at coordinate 370,014,412 of CM062820.1, forward strand.
CAAGATTGGTTTAAATCGCAAGCAAAGCACTTCCTCTTTTTTGATGGAGCAGCAAAGGGAAATCCCGACAAAGCTGGTGCAGGAGGTGTTGTTCTAAATCAAATTGGGGAAAAAATTCTCTCCTACACTTGGGGACTTGGATATACTACCAGCATTCAAGCTGAGGCCTTGGCCCTCTTCCAAGGACTCAAGACCCTTAAAGATCTGGACATAAATGAAGCAATTGTTATAGGTGATTCTCAGGTCATTATAAATGCAATGGTTTCCAATACTCCAGTATCGGACCTCAATCTAGCAAGGCTGATTACTAGGATCAAAGGTTTGGAAAACAATTTTCAGAACTTGAAGTACTATCATGTGTTGAGAACTCACAACAAAAAGGCGGACATCGAAGCCAATAAAGCTGCCCTACTCTCTGCCGGGGTCAAGCTGAAAGAGGAAGAAGAATCATGGGAACCCATTCCATAAATAGATTGCTGCCATGTTCTACTGTTTGTTATTAAACAAATTTGTTTGTATCTTCAAGTGGGGGAAAATCTCTGAAATCAACTCATTGGGTGTCTATCCAAGGAAGAAATCTGCAAGCTTCAGCTGCATCCTTAGCAGAGAAATGCATCAGGACAAAGAAGCTCATAATGTAATCAGATTTTCGGCATTCAGCCCAAGATTAATATAAAAGCTCCATAACTGTTTCTGTAAAAAAATAAAATGTGTTATTATTAATGTAATGATGATTTATCATGTTTTAATTCTTTATGGTTTGCAGTGTGGTTCTTATATTGGTTTTGGTTTATGTTTTTTATTTTTATTTTTCTATTATAGCATTATTTATGTTTGTATATTGATGACATGGATTTAGGGTTTATGTTCGGTTTACTATTTCCTTGGGTTTATAATATTAAATGATTAAGTTTATTTATTCTTTAAGTTTTTAATATTAATAATTCCTTCGGTTTATGATTTATTCCCTTTGTTTTATTAATCCCCAATATTAAGGCTTAAATAATAGTCCTAACGTTTAATATTAATCCCTTACATTTACAATGTTTATTCCTTCAATTTATTAACGTGCTACTTTCATAATATTAACAATCCCTAGGGTTTATTGATCCATTAGGTTTATAATATTCATAGCCACATGGGTTGATCAATCCATTAGGTTTAAGAAATTAATTCCTATTAATCCCTTGCCATTTTTTATCCCTCTAGTTTCTAATATTTTTCCCTTGGGTTTATTAATCCCCATTGGTTTATAATATCAAATTATTGGGTTTCTTCGTTCTTCAACTTTTTAATATTAATAATTCCTTGGGTTCATAATCCCTTGAGGTTTTAGTGTTAATCCCTTGAGTTTATTATTCCTGTGGGTTTATTATATCAATCCCTTGGGTCCATTATTCCCTTGGGTTTATATTATTAGTCCCTTTTGTTTAATAATATTTCCTTAGGTTCATAATCCCTTGGGGTTTTAGTATTAATCCCTTGGGTTTATAATATCAATCGCTTGGGTTTATTATTCCTGAGTCAAACATGGTTTATTATAATGTCGACCATGGTCCAACATTGAATTGTGATAGGAATTGTCTCAATACGTAAATCAATGATGGTCAATCATGTTTATTTTAATGTTTATAATATTTGTCTTAGGGCTTATATACATTGGGTTTATAATATTAGTCCCTTGGGTTCATAATCCCTTGGGGTCTTAGTATTAATCGCTTCGTTTTATTTTTCCTTTGGTTTTCTCATATTAATCCCTTGGATTTATTAGTCCCTTAGGTTTATAATATCGATCACGGTAAACCGTTGTCAATCATAGCCAACCATGCTTGAATGTCACATCGTGACAAGGATTGTCTCACCATGAAATAAATAATAATCCCTTGGGTTTATTATTCCTTTGGGTTTATTATATCAATCCCTTCGGTTTATTATTCCCTTAGGTTTATATTATTAGTCCCTTGTTAGAAAACTATATATTATAGAGCAATGGAACACATAAAATATTGCAGAAATATAAACATAGAAAACACATAGAACAAGAGAGACATAGATATACGTGGTTCACCTAGTTTGGGCTACATCCACGGAGAGACAACCAGTCCTTCTTTATTATATTATCCAGCAAACTGAAGATATACAACCTACAACAGATCCGCTATAACACCCTCTTCGCTTTCAATCTCCTCTCTCTTCCTCACTCAGAATACAGATGTGCATAGACGCAATACAATTCCCTCATATATAGTGAGGGGTTGCCTTCTAGGGTAAAAACCCTAAATTAAACATAACTTCTACTGTCAGATCATCCACCTAATGAACGGCCTAGATTGACTAGAAATTACTAGACCTTTACAAAGCAATTTTACATCTATTTTTAGCTTCGGGGACGCTGCCCCCGAACCCCCGCCAGGGGACCGCTGGCCCCCGAACCCCCCAGCCAGGGGGGATTAACCCCCCCGGACCCCCGCAGGGGGGACAAGTCCCCCCCGCACCCCCCCCACCCGCGTGGAGGGGTGTACAATCTTCCTGGAGTATACATCCGGCTGAGACATTTGAATACAGAAGATAATCAGGCTCCACACCCAACATCCCTTTTGTTTAATAATATTCCCTTTGGTTCATAATCCCTTGGGGTTTTAGCATTAATCCCTTGGGTTTATAATATCAATCACTTGGGTTTATTATTCATGAGTCAAACATGGTTTATTATGATGTCGACAATGGTCCAACATGGAATTGTGATAAGGATTGTCTCTATGAAAATCAATGATGGTCCATCATGTTTATTTCAATGTTTATAATATTTGTCTTAGGGTTTATATACATTTGGTTTATAATATTACTCCCTTGGGTTCATAATCCCTTATGGTTTTATTATTAATCCCTTGGGTTTATTATTCATTTGGGTTTATAATATCAATCATTTTCAACCATGTTTGAATGTCACATTATCACAAGGATTGTCTCACTATGAATAAATCATGTTTATTTTAGTCTTTGTAATATTTATATTTGGGTTTACAAATGTTGGGTTTATAATATTAGTCCCTTGGGCTTAATATTATTCCCTTGGGGTTTTAGTATTAATCCCTTGGGCTTAATATTATTCCCTTGTGGTTTTAGTATTAATCCCTTGAGTTCATTATTCATTTGGGTTTATAATGTAAATAAGTTGGGTTTACTATTCCCTTAGGTTTATAATATCAATCATGGTCAACCATTGTCAATCATAGCCAACCATGGTCAACCATGTTTGAATGTTTCATTGTGACAAGGATTGTCTCACCATCAAAATAAACCATGTTTATTTTAGTGTTTGTAGTATTTATATTTGGGTTTATCAATATTGGGTTTATAATATTAGTCCCTTGGGCTTAATATTATTCCCTTGGGTTCATAATCCCTTGGGGTTTTAGTATTAATCCCTTGGGCTTAATATTATTCCCTTGGGTTCATAATCCCTAGGGGTTTTAGTATTAATCCCTTGGGGTTTTAGTATTAATGTAAATAAGTTGGGTTTACTATTCCCTTAGGTTTATAATATGAAAATCAATGATGGTCGATCATGTTTATTTTAATGTTTATAATATTTGTCTTAGGGTTTATATACATTGGGTTTATAATATTAGTCCCTTGGATTTAATATTATTCCCTTGGGTTCATAATCCCTTTGGCTCTTATTATTAATCCCTTTGTTTTATTATTCCTTTGGGTTTCTCATATTAATCCCTTGGGTTTATTATTCCCTTAGGTCTATAATATCGATCATGGTAAACCATTGTCAATCATAGCCAACCATGGTCAACCATGCTTGAATGTCACATTGTGACAAGGATTGTCTTACCATGAAAATAAATAATAATCCCTTGGGTTTATTATATCAATCCCTTGGGTTTATTATTCCCTTGGTTTTTTGTTATTAGTCCCTTTTGTTTAATAGTATTCCCTTTGGTTCATAATCCCTTGGGTTTATAATATCAATCGCTTGGGTTTATTAATCCTGAGTCAAACATGTTTTATTATGATGTCGACCATGGTCCAACATGGAATTGTGATAAGGATTGTCTCAATATGAAAATCAATTATGGTCCATCATGTTTATTTCAATGTTTATAATATTTGTCTTCGGGTTTATATACGTTGGGTTTACAATATTAGTCCCTTAGGTTTAATATTATTCCCTTGAGTTCATAATCCCTTGAGGTTTTAGTACTAATCCCTTCGTTTTATTATTCCTTTGGGTTTCTCATATTAATCCCTTGCGTTTATTATTCCCTTAGGTTTATAATATCGATCATGGTAAACCATTGTCAATCATAGCCAACCATGGTCAACCATGCTTGAATGTCACATTGTCACAAGGATTGTCTCACCATGAAAATAAATGATGTTTATTTTAGTGCTTGTAATATTTATATTTGGGTTTACGAATGTTGGGTTTATAATATTAGTCCCTTGGGTTTAATATTATTCCCTTGGGTTCATAATCCCTTGGGGTTTTAGTATTAATCCCTTGGGTTTATTATTCATTTGGGTTTATAATATCAATCCCTTGGTTTTATTATTACCTCATGTTTACAATATCAATCATGATCAACCATGGTTGAATGTCATTTTGTCACAAGGATTGTCTCACCATGAATAAACCATTTTTATCTTAGTCTTTGTAATATTTATATTTGGGTTTATAATATTAGTCCCTTGGGCTTAATATTATTCCCTTGGGGTTTTAGTATTAATCCCTTGGGTTTATTATTCATTTGGGTTTATAATGTAAATAAGCTGGGTTTACTATTCCCTTAGGTTTATAATATCAATCATGGTCAACCATTGTCAATCATAGCCAACCGTGGTCAACCATGTTTGAATGTTGCATTGTGATGTAAGGATTGTCTCACCATCAAAATAAACCATGTTTATTTTAGTGTTTGTAGTATTTATATTTGGGTTTATCATATTACTCCCATGGGTTTAATATTATTCCCTTTGGTTCATAATCCCTTGGGGTTTTAGTATTAATCCCTTAGTTTTATTATTCCTTTGGGTTTATAATATCAATACCTTGGGTTTATTATTCCCTTAAGTTTATAATATCAATCATGGTCAACCATGGTTGAATACCGTATTTTGACAAGGATTGTCTCACCATCAAAATAAATCATGTTTATTTTAGTGTTTGTAGTATTTATATTTGGGTTTACCAAATTTGGGTTTATAATATTAGTCCCATGGTTGAATGTCGCATTTTGACAAACACTGTCTCACCATGAAAATAAACCATGTTTATTTTAGTGTTTGTAATATTTTCTTTGGGTTTACCATATTAGTCCCATGGTTCAATGTCCCATTTTGACAAATATTGTCTCACCATGAAAATAAATCATGTTTATTTTGGTCTTTGTAATATTTACATTTGGGTTTACGACTGTTGGGTCTATAATATTAGGCCCTTGGGTTTAATATTATTCCATTGGGTTCATAATCCCTTGGATTTATTGTTCATTTGGGTTTTAATATCAATCCCTTGGGTTTATTATTCCAACAAGGTTTATAATATCAAACATGGTCAACCGTGGTTGAATGTCACATTGTGACAACGACTGTCTCACCATGAAAATAAATCATGTTTATTTTAGACATTGTAATATTTATATTTGGTTTTACGAATGTTGGATTTATAATATTAGTCCCTTGGGTTTAATATTATTCCCTTGGGTTTTAGTATTAATCCCTTGGTTTTATTATTCATTTGATTTTATAATATCAATCCCTTGGGTTTATTATTCTATTTGGTTTATAATATCAATCATTGTAAACCATTGTCAATCATAGCCAAACATGGTCAACCATGGTTGAATGTCGCATTGTGACAAGAATTGTCTCACCGTCAAAATAAACCATGTTTATTTTCGTGTTTGTAGTATTTATATTTGGGTTTACCAATGTTGGGTTTATAATATTAGTCCCATGCTTGAATGTCACATTTTGACAAAGATTGTCTCACCATGAAAATAAAACATGTTTATTTTAGTGTTCATAATATGTATATTTGGGTTTACAAATATTGGGTTGATAATATTAGTTCCTTGGGCTTAATATTGTTACCTTGGGTTCATAATCCCTTGGGGTTTTAGTACTACTCCCTTCGGTCTATTATTCATTTGGGTTTATAATATCAAAATTTGGGTTATTTTCTTCCCTTAGGTTTATAATATAAATCATAGCCAAACAGGTGAACCATGTTTGAATGTCACATTGTGACAAGGATTGTCTCACCATCAAAATAAATTATGTTTATTTTAGTGTTTGTAGTATTGATATTTGCCTTTACTCGATGTGAACTTTATAATATTAGTCCCATGGGTTTAATATTATTCCCTTCGGTTCATAATCCCTTGGGTTTCAATATTAATCCCTTGAATTTATTATTTATTTCGGTTTACAATATCAATCCCTTGGGTTTATTATTCCCTTTGATTGATAATATAAATCATGGTAAACCATTGTCAATCATAGCCAAACATCGTCAACCATGGTTGAATGTCGCATTGTGACAAGAATTGTCTCACCGTCAAAATAAACCATGTTTATTTTAGTATTTGTGGTATTTATATTTGGGTTTACCAATGTTGGTTTTATAATATTAGTCCCTTGGTTGAATGTCACATTTTGACAAAGATTGACTCACCATGAAAATAAACCATGTTTATTTTAGTGTTTGTAGTGTTTATATTTGGTTTTAACAATGTTGGGTTTATAATATTAGTCTCATGGGTTTAATATTATTCCCTTGGGTTCATAATCCCTTGGGGTTTTCATATTAATCACTTAGTTTTATTATTCGTTGGGGTTTATAATATCAATGCCTTGGGTTTATTATTCCCTTAGGTTTCTAATATCGATCATGGTCAACCATGGCTGAATGTCACATTGTGACAAGGATTCTCTCACCATGAAAATAAACCATGTTTATTTTAGTCTTTATAATATTTATATTAGGGTTTACCATTGTTGGGTTTATAATATTAGTCCCTTGGGTTCAACATTATTTCCTTCGATTCATAATCCCTTGGGGTTTTAGTATTAATCCTTTGGGTTTATTATTAACTTGGGTTTATAATATCAATCATGGTCATCTTTATGTTTCTCTTGTGTTTGCAATATCAATTCCTTGTGCTTCTTGATCCCTTAAGTTTTTAATATTTATCCATTGGGTTCACTAATTCCTTAGGTTTATAATATTAAAGAGTTGGGTTTATTAGTTCCTTAGGTTTATAATATTAATCCTTTTTGTTTAATGTTATTCCCATTGGTTCATAATCCCTTGGGATTTTAATATTAAGCCCTTAGGTAATAATAAACAAAATGGACTAATATTGATGATGATGGTGGTGGTTAACGTCCATTGAGACCAAATTGGTCTATCGGACCTATAATTTTCTTAGGTATTAATTGTTTGGCTTCTTGTCATTCTTGGCGAGATTGGTGCTGTAGCTTTCTTTTTTTTTCTCTACGGTCTTCCAACTTCCTTTCTCTTGCATCTCCTTCATCTCTTCTGGTTCTTGGGACATTGGTGTCTTAGCTTCACGATCTGTTGTGTTTGTCCTTTTGAAGATAGTCGGAGAAGAAGCTTGGTGTGGGAGATCTGCTTTGCTGTTAAATGAAGATATATTTTGTGCGGTATGCGAATCCTCATAACTGTTGATGCTTAAGGGGTTGTCGAGTTCACTTTTTTGCTGTTGGGTGGGGCTTTCCCCGCGCTTGTCTTGAGAGTTGTTTATTTCTTGCCCGATTTCCTGCGATTCAGAGTTTTCTGGAGAGTGTTCTTCCTTGATGACAGTGTAATGTTCTTTTTGGGCTCCTTCCCACCATGTAGATTTGTGGTGATTCTTTCTAGCATAATTTTTCTAGGAGGCTTTTGGGCAATTTTTGGCTAGATGGCCTGTCTCAAAGCACGATCAACATCTGAAGAGGACACTTTCATAATCGAGTTTTTGGTTCCACACATAGTCTTTACTTGTTAGGTTTATTTCAGCTGGGAATCCAGCACTGAAGTCCATTTCCACATAGATGCGTGCATAGGTGGTTCTGGCATATTCCTCTGTTTCTAGGCACCTGCAGTAAAATTTCCCAATTGCATTTCCAATGGCTTTTAGCGAGGATAAATTCCAAAGATGCAAGGGTAGGTTTGGTAATCTCACCCAAACTGGGGCTGAGGTTATGACTATTGTTGAGGGATCGAATGATGGGTTCCATGGCTTCATGAATAGGCCCGAGTTTTCCCAAAACCAAGGGCCGGAATCTATAATACATTGTCTGCTTTTAGAGTTTTCAAAATCCACTATAAAGAAACCCCTAGCACATGGGTAGATATTAATTTCATCAGAAATGACAGGCTTCTATACCTCCGAGATCCAACTGTGGAGAGATGTCAACTGCGACCAAAAACCATTGAACCGACAGATTAGGGCACTTTCAGAAAACTTCAAAGCCTCATCGAGTGAGGCCTGGAATACCTGGACAGTGGGAGTTGGGGCTTCACTGATGATATGGGCAAGAGCTTGCCCCCCAGTGGCAGACAAAGCTCATCCAGTAGCTATCTTCGTGAAGCTGGAAGCCATTTAGGATCAGAGTCAAAGTGTTTCTTACAATGTTGTCCCTTTTTCGTTTAATGAAGTCGAGATCGCCAAGCAGAGAGCTCAGGAGATCGTGGTGAGACTCAATATTGGGTAGATCATGGCCCAATAGAGACCCAAATGCAAAACTAGAATCAGATTCCCGCGGATCGCGGCAGAAATCAATAGATACACAAATGCAAAAAGTTATCAGATCTCGCGACAGAAATCAATAAATACCCAAATGCAAAAAGTTATCACATCTCGCGGCAGAACAGTTTACCAAGATGCTAGATTACGCAACAATATCCAACATTCTAGAACCTCGCGAGAGTAAAATAGATGGCAGTAGATTGCAATAGATCGCGACAGTAACCGCAGTAGATCGCAGTAGATCTACAAACCCATTAAAATTTCATCTACAGATGATCCACGCTACTCAAATCATGAAAAAAGCAGTGGCACTTCGCGAGAATAAAATAGACGATAGGAGATCGCAGTAGATCGCGGCAGTGATCGTTTATAATCCTTAAACTGAAAAGTTATAATTTATCATTTATGAAACGTTTCATAATATGTTGGTTGTTTTCTATTTCACTTACACCTAAACCATTTACTAACAAAATGTGAAAGTAGATGTCTTATTATAAACCCAATGTATACAAACCCATAGATAAATATTAAAAATACTAAAGCATAATAATAATAATAAGAAGAAGAAGAAGAAGATGAGTTTACATTATTATAATTATATTTTATTATTATAATAATACAATATAATTGTTATTATTTTTTTTTATAATTCTATATTATTATATTATTTTAATAATATAATGATAATATATTATTATGAGCTATTCTTATTATTAATTAATATATATTAGGAGTTTATATTATTATTATAATATATATATATATATATATATATATATATATATATATATATATATAATCTTGTTGTTAATATTTATATAGTTATTAATAATCCTAAATCTGGTTGATAATATTTATATAGTTATTAATAATCCTAAATACCGATAATAATTATTAATGTGGTTGATATAAGCCTATCGACGTATATCAACCACATTGGAAAATGTGGTTGTATATATGTTTCATATACGCCTATCGGCGTTTATCAATCACATTGGTAAATGTGGTTGTGCTAGTATTAAACTACAATGTTTTTATAAGGTCAAAATGTCTAATCAAACCTAGAATATGAATAGCATAGTTAAATTCTCTCTATCAAAGTGGGTGTTTTATAAACAAAAAGGTTTTAATTTAATGTCTAACTTAAACGTAATTTTAAAATTAAATTATAATTATAATGGTTATATTATTTTTCTTTTATATATAATTTTTATAATAATTTAATTATATTCAGAAGCTTCTTAAAATTTATTATAGAGAAAATATTTTAGTGTTGGTAAATGAGTATAAACATTTTAATATGGACTTAATATAAGAGAAAAATCATGTTATTGTAAAATGAAATATTACATTTAATAATAATAATATTAACAATAATATCAACTTTATTAAAAATATTAATAAATAACAAATTAATTCAATTTAATTTACTAATTTGTTATATTATAATTTTTTATTACAAACATTTTTTTTAAAATCATAATAGGTATATCACATTAAAATAAATTAAAATAATATATATATATATATATATATATATATATATATATATATATATATATATATATATATATATATATTGAGTATGCCCTAAAACTACTAACATAAGGAAATGGGTTAAAGACTTAGAGGCATTTAGCAGGAGTGAAAGTGTTAATTTCAAGTGGCATGGTTTTCATTAAATAATAGAGATGAATCAACCTGTAATTACTGCGAGTGATCATTATCCTCGTTACTGGCTTGACAACTAAGTTATGATGGTTACAATTGCTATTATAAACACAAAAACATACATATCATATATCACTACTACACGAAAAGGTGTTTTGAGACATTCATTTAAGACAAAAATATCATTTCATTTTAAAATTTCTTTTTTGTCTCAACTAATTTACCTTTTAATTATTTGAAATAAAAAATAGCTTGCAAACCCTTTTGCGAAAGAAATGGCATCTGGGCTTATGAGAATTGCTTTGGAATGCGAAAGGACGATTGGGGGAAATTGTTTTAGGAGCCGATCTGGACCAGGTATTGCAAACGGCCGAAAGACATGTTATTCCATGAGGAGAAATGATACAAAGACTGATTCCCAGTTTTTGGGCATAGTCCAGGCCATTTCCATGGGCATTGGGGTGCTTTCGTTGGAAGAGGGATCAAAGTGGGAACTCATGTACATGACAACCAGGTTTGAGAGAGTCGTGTGTTTCATAGATTCTAAGGGCTTTTACATCATGAATCCTGATGGTACTAGAGGACCGGAGTTGACCATTTTTCTTCTGAGGATTTAGATCTTTGTGTTCTATTTTGTTACATTTACAAATTTAATTCGTGATTATATATATATATATATATATATATTGATTTACAAGATTGTAAAATTGTGTAAGACCGAAACTTCCAAATTTATATATTCAATGTCTGCATTATGTTTCAGATTTGATGTTCATGTGCCCTCGGTATCTGGATGTCGTTGCAGGTAGGCACGATCAAATTTTTGTATAATAATATTTTTCTAATTGTTGGAATTCCCCAACACAAAAAGAGTTTTACTAATTTGAAATTAAAAATAAAACAATAAAAAAACCTTTTCAAAACCAAAACCACTAGTTAAAATTCCATAGAATTTCTCCTTCTTGTTCCTCCTTGTTCGCTTAACATCTGCGAGAGAATGTTTGCAGCTTTGATTCAGAACAATTTGAACTGTCTACTGGATTCATCATTCACATAGGGGTTATTAGGACATGGACTGGTATGAGTAGAAAAACAATGCCTCCCAATGCCATGGTCGACCTATGGTTCATAATGTTGGTGTGTTTCTGAAGAAGAAACTCGTTGCACCTCTGTTGAGAGCCTGAGGATGGTTTTGAGATACATTTCTTCTATGGTTGGGTGAGTTCATGCCCTCCATGGGTGGAGATTAATGGAACCAGGATCCTGCGAATGAAACTAGTGTCCCTGACGCAACGCAGGGATAGGGTCGACAAGGAACTGGTTGAGGCCACTTATCTAAGCATAAATAGTGTTCAAACCATCAGTACTTTTCATTTCAAGGTTTTTTATGATGAAGAAACCCTGCTACTCTAGAATGCTCTAGAGAGGTTAAACATGAGTCTGGTCATTCGAGGGTAGGTGGAGGTACCAAAAGTAGGGTAGAATCCAAATTTATTATAGCTTAGTGCATAATTTAGGGCTTATAGCTATGGGAAATATCTGGTACTATGGTCGAACAAAGGCTTCGGAAATAATAAGGGTGTGCTTATCACGGGACGTGATTGTTTTAAATAAATTCTCTTGGATGAAGGAAATTAAAGGCTTGGATGAGGGGTTCTTACCATTAGTAACTACAAATGGTCTTCCCAAATCCTATAAGTACCTATTTCATTTTCCTTGTAATTTCCATGTTTTACTTCCTAAAATGGTGCTCTATAAGGTTTTACTAAATGTGGGTTATCCTTTGGCATGCATAATAAACATAGTTGGCAGATGTCGAGCTTTACTCAATCATTCGGCATCATTAATGGATAAAAAGGTAAAATTATATATGGGTATGACATCGGATGAAAGAAAATTAAATAATATGTAAATTAACATTTCCTTGAGATGCGTCTTTCGTAAACAATTGCTTAGCCTTGGTGCCTATGTGGGAATCCTTTGTTTCTTAAATAAAAAATTTAGAGCACTGATTTTTACAACTCTTTGGGGTGTAAAGATGTATTCAAATGTGTATTCCCTTGGAGGTGGAGCTCCAAGGCACCCCTGACTAACAGTATGTTGTAGAAAGTAGAAATAATCCATGGCAAAGTGGTATCAAAGATCATGGGTTAGTTACACCCCAACACCCTGGTTGGGATTCATAAGTCAAGGCAATCGCTACTTCACCATAACAAAGGATGTGGATGGAGCTTGTAAGTCATATTTATTTATTCTAAACATATTTATTAGACAATTTCTTAGCCCTCGTGCCTATGTGAGAATCCTTTGTTTTTTAAATAAAAAAAATAGGACACTGACTTTTACAACTTTTTGGGCTGCAAACATGTACTGGATGTGTCTTTTGTGGGAGCTGGAGCTCCAGGGCGTGCCTAACAAAAAGTATGATGTAGGGAGTAGAAAGAATCCATGGAAAAGTTGGTATCAAAGGATTGTGCGTTGGTTACGCCCCAACACCCTGGTTGAGATTGAAAAGTATGGCAACTGCTACTTTACCAGAACAAAGAATGTTGATGGAGCTTGTAATTCCTATTTATTTGCTCTTTGTATTAATTCTTAGGGGAAAGCATATTATTTGTATGAAAAATAATGTATTGGGTTAATAAAGAAAAAATAATTGTATGGGATTTATGAGAGACTAAAGTTTGAACACACCCTTGTAGAATCAATAAATTTTGGATTACTTCAATTATGAAAACAATTTCCACAACTTGAATATCCATTTTTGAATTTGAAATGTCATGGTTTGGTCATCATTATTTGATAAAAAAATGAATTTTATCGATGTACATTGGGAAGGGAACTAAAACATGGTTTCGTTATAATTCCTTGGGAGAAACTTAGCCTCCCATAATGGTACCCTGATATTTGCTTATGCATGGGTAATGACTGCATTTTCTGATTTAATTATCACAATTTAGGGCTTAAACTTGACTCCATGCTTGCTAGTCACCCACATGTTCACCTTGGCTTAGGATGCTTGCACCATCTCTATATGAACTTTTGATCATGATTTTCTGGCCACATACAATTTCTCTCATAGTGGTTTTGCCAGTGGCCTAGGTCACTCTCTAGTTCACATGCTTGAAAGGATCCTAGACTTTTGAGAACAAAAAATTATGAAAATTTATAAGATCTGAAGTTGGAAGGCTAGCAAGATAGGGATATTCATACTTTTTATTAGTTGTACTTATTAGATATATTTCCTTAAAATTGGAGTTCACCATATGTATAATAATCTCAAAAGATAAATGGACATTGTAGTATATCACTATCCTACTATCCATAAGACACCCCTTGTGGAGGTAAAATTTTATTAGCATTACTGTTGAGATGATGTTGTAAGCTTTACTTGAGTCCAAGGCTGACTTCACTTTATAATCACTATTATTGTGTTATTAGGTTTATCTTAAAGCCAACATAGTCAACACTCAATTATTTTATACCCATACAATTAATGTTGACCTAATCATTGTAGTGGGTCCATAACCTCTCCTGAGGAAAGTTCCTTTGAGTTGTGTATAAACTCAGCTGTCATTTGTAAATTTGTAATATCATTTTGATCATTGATAAAAGTTCCTTATTCTTTAGGCTATGGGCACATATATCTTGTGTTAGGATCTCTTTTGATGGTGAATTTAACTTTCAAGTACTGTTATGGATATGGGTATGGCTCTCTCACGTAAAATTTTATTAACATTATTGTTGAGATTATGTTGTAAAGTTTACTTGAGGCCAAGGTTGACTTCACTTTGTATCATTATTATTGTGTTGTTAGGTTTAGCTTAAATCCAACCTAGTCAACACTCAATTATTTTATATCTAGACAGTTAATGTTGACCTAGTCAATGTAGTGGGTCCATAACCTCTCTTGAGGAAAGTTCCTTTGAGTTGTGTATAAACTCAGTTGTCATTTGTAATATCATTTTTTATCACTGATATAAGTTACTTATTCTTTAGGCTATGGGCACATATATCATGCGTTGGGATCTCTTTTGATGGTGAATCTGTCTTCCAAGTATTGTTATGAGTATGGGTATGTCTCTCTCTCTCTCTCATGCTTTTTTTGTTTTAACTTGCACACTAGTTGTGGTTCATCTTCTAATTGTACATATTTAGGGCTTGTTGTATCTTAGTTTTGTTGTTGGTTTTGTTTCATCCTCTCCTTTTTTTTGTGGATCTCTAGCATTGTATTAGATTAGGTGTGAACCTCCTTCATTTTACTTAGTGCACCTGATTTGAATATGTTTGGCTAGAGGCATATCCATAAGGGTTATCGATCTAGGGTTTTCTTTGTTTAGGGTTTTCTTGGATTTTCCCTATGGTCTAAACCCTCTGTCAAGGTTCACTCTAGTGGCTGATTTAGAATTTTTTTTACTAGTAGCAATCGCTTATGAGCTCCTGAACCTTTTTCCCAGATCATCCCTTATTTCCAAGTTTTCTCTAGCATTATTTTATTGCTAGTAATTTTTTGGAGTTAAGTCAGTAACTAGAGGGCATTAATATAAACCCATCTTCATAATCTACTAGCTTTGGCTTCTGAGATGCCTCTAGTGGTATTTTTTGAAAAACTGGAATGGTTATAATTTATATCTAATGTTGTTGTGGTCACACCATACAACATAATAATGCAAATAAAAAGGGGCTTTCCATAAAGCCAACCTTTCAAAAATTTTCCAAAATTTTAAATTGTTTCTTATATATTGGGCCATTGTAACTTCCATAAAGATATGGCTGAGAGTTCTTCTAGTGTAGATCCTAAGAAACTCGCTTATTATGAGATATACCTTACAAAACACAAATAAACCTAGAATCGAGTTTTTTTTTTTCATGTTATCAACTTATTGCCTTATATATGTCAATAACTAAAGCTCCTAGTTCACATGTTCCATGTTCAAATATCTTAGAGATTGATGAACAATTTTTTCATCTTTTGCAATAACTGGAGTAGACTAGTTGATATCCTCAATAGAACCCAAATACTAAGAACTAGTTAGGCCTATGACCAATTAGGAAAGCATACCATACCTAGCTTCAAGCTTCTCATTTTTACTTTTCCAAATTTTCACAATCTCTTGTAATTCTACATGTTTGGAATTATGAGCTTCAACTTCATTAGAAATTTTATTATTCATATTTGAGATAGGTACCTAATTGTTAATGAGGATATGTTCATTTTGCATCAAAGCATGATGTGAATCTGATGTCTCAAATGAAAATCACTAACTTGAGTGACTGTATCAAGCCATCCTCCAAACCCTCCAGGATTTACATGAAATGAGCTTGAAAAGGCACGGTTCCAGCCTTGAAATGATCCTCTATTATAGAATGGTGGATCCCAGATTTGGTAGCAAGTTTTCCAAAATATAGGTTGTTGTACCTCTCAAATAGTAGTAGGTCAAGCTTCCAATGCCATAGCATCTAAAATAATTGTTTTGGGGGTTTTTGGTTTTAGTTTTGGAAGACCAATGAATGAAGACGAATGTAGAATTGAAGAAATTAATCCTTTGGGGTATATCAATACTTCAACAAAGGGCTGCTATAAAGCATTACACAGTGATATAGAGAAGACAGCAAAAAATATGATTATCACAGTTTCCAGACTGTAAAACAGAACAATCATAAGTGGGAAAACCTTCTAAACTACGTTCAAAAGATTCAAGGCAGTATACTTAAGCTTACACAAGATGCTAATGATTTATTGATTAGAGGGGATTAGCTACACAGACAATTGCATTAATCCAATCTCTTTAATAGATGATCACTTCAGGAGCTTATAGGAATCAATTGAAACTCTAATTGTTCCTACCTAGATATCTCTGTAAGTCATAAGCATATGAAGAAATAACATAATGATTGAAAACTGGAAAAACTTACAGGATAACACAAACTGTGCAAGACCATATTCAGAATCCTTTGCTTTGTATTAAGGTTCCAGAAAGACTGATTACATCAAGTGTCAGCAAAAGCTTCCTTCAAAGGTGGCTTCCAGGTTCAAAGTAGCATTAACAGTCAAGACTTTAGAAGCAATGAACTATGAATCTTCAACCCTGAACCCATAACATCTCGAGAAGAGAGTTATTTATAATGATAAAACTAAAAATATCTTAAAACTGTTTAAGCTTTATTTAAGGAAAGGAAAATATCTTCATGCAAGAAGATAGGGGCAGCTGTTTGAACTGCTTCTTGCTGTCCCCTTTATTCAGGATATGCTGGCTTCATTTGTTTGATATTTTTCCATTTATGTTGCTTTGTTGTTTGTATCCTCTACACTGGTTTTTTTCTTCATTTTGATCTTTCATCTGACTTATTTAAACCCTGTAACTCTCTTTTGATCCTGCTGAGTAGATTTGACTGTGCATTTTATGTTTTACTATGTTTTTTCAACAGTAAATCTTCATATTTTGTTTTCCAACTTTACACGGGCTTTTCTTTGTAAGCCTGGAACAAAAAAATTTACTTGCAAAACACATAAACTGTTAAGAAAAACTCAGGTGGCATAGAAGGTCTTTATTGGTTTTGAAAGGCTTATCGGAAGGAGTCTGAGGCATATCGGAGGGTGAAACCATGGTTTATGGGTTGCAGAGGCTTATGCTATGTAAACAGTCAAAACAGAGTAATAAAGGCTTTTTATGCATTTAATGGAGAAATATTTAACTTTTTAACTGTCGGGCGAAGGTAAACAGTAATGGAGCGAAAGAAGGAATACGGAGGGATAAATCATGGCAGGAGTAGCTTAATTATGGATTAAAACGTGATTAGTAGTTAAAATGGAGGTTTAATCATTTCTTCGTTAAAATCATAAAAAATGATTTAACAAAGGAATTCTTTGCAAAACGCGTTATGGCGGATTTGAAATTTTATAAGCACTGACAGATAATGGCATCGGGTCCAGGTCTTATTCACATATCGCAATCGGAGTTACGTGGGGGGTAGGCCCATCGCAAAGGAATGCGATAAGGGCCGATATGATATGGCAGTAAACTATAATATATATGTGGTCGAGTCTGGGTCCCAATCGCAATCGAGGATCGCAACTGGCAGGAGGTATATGCAATAAAGGCAAATGCAATATGGGAATAGATTGTGATATATATAGCGTCGGGTCCAGGCCTCCATATCGCAGTCGAGGATTGCAATACATGGAGGATTATGCTATAACCGAGACTGCGATGGAGGGCGGATGCGATATGGTAATAAGTTATGACATATATAATGTCGGGTCTAGATCATTCATCACATATCGCAATGCGGGGGTGTATGCATGTTTAAATGGTTTTGCGATCTCGTCGATGCGATATTTTATACAAAATACATAGTTCTATAACAAACTAAGGATTTCAGGATATTTAAATAAATCGAGTTAATATATACAGGGAAAGGGATAATTTAAGGGTTTATTACATTAAATTAATGTTAATATGAAATATGATCGGAAAGGGAAATGCGACTAAGTATAATGCTTTTTAATGAATGATTTGACTTTTCATATAAACATTTATACTTAGGGTAAAGATATTTTTATGGGTTTTGTGTAAAAATGGATTTTACATGAATTTTTTACTTTTCTTAGGTAAAAAGGGTTTTGACCTTAGGAAAAGGGATTTTATGGAAATGAATGAATATGAATGTATGAAGGGGAAATTAGTAAATATATGAATGAATGGAGATGAATGGGAAGTTAATTACTTGATCAAGTAGACCTTCATTTGCCTTGTATAATTTCCTTATGAGCATAGAAACATGATAAATGTACATTTTTTCCAATCAACCATTAAACTTATGCAACCTTTCTCTACTTACCCTTTGCTTATCCTATCATTTTTTCTTCACTTAATGGGTGCCTTTTAAGCTAGAAAACCCTTTTCCTTTCTTCTTATTTAACAAAAACAAACTATCTAATTCTACCCTTATAACCTCCAAGGGCTTAGATTAAACTGATGAGCACCTTATTACTCTCTACCTAACTACTGATTTGCTAAGATTAAACAGTTTGGCCAGATCATTATTCTCTAACTATAACATAAAACTTAAAGCATGAAGTAGTCAAGATTAAACAGTTTGACTGTAATGGATTGTGGCATTTAAAAACAAGTTGCACAGAACCATTATTTTTCAGAAACAGAGTAGTGGCATTTAGACTTGCTCACTTTCAAAGTTTATTTGTTTTATTTTCTTTCTAACCTAACATTTTCTTTGATATGGACATCATTATCAAGATATCTTCTTTTATTTACATTTTATTCACTATTTTTATGTCCATATCCTAGCTTAACATTTTTTCAAATATTATATCTAATCAAAACCAAAAATTGCTACAACATAGGCATAGAAAAAATCTTAGTGAACCAACAAAATAGAAACTGAAGGGAGGGGTTTAGTCCCTAGAAGCCACTACCGTCCTTGAACCCATTACATTCTAGAACAAAACAGAATAGAATAATTGCACTTGCAATATCCAGAAACATTTTATGCCATTTAAGGTACTACAATGCCATTGCAAGTGATATGTGAGAGAGTACTCATGGATTGTGGTTTATTAATACCCATCATTTCAGATTAAATGCACTACACCACCTAGTCTCTACTTGTGTCCTTCATTGAAATTTGACATTTTCTATTGAACAGTAGCTAATATCAATTATTCTATGGGATATGGGATGAAGATATTATCCCCCCTTTTTGTCTTTGAGTTTTCCTCATCTATGAGAGCTAAATGATTATCCAATTGGTCCACTTTGCTATTTTGTGCCCTTATAACATTAAAATACTCTATCGACTATAACCTCCTTGCTTCCTTTTGATTTCTGAGCATGAGCCTTGCTAAGTTGTAGTCCTTGGGGGTTGTAAAATATTGCATATCCCTGATAATGATTATTGAGTATTATATAACCAAAATGTTCTTGATCCTTCTTGAATCTCAAATCTGAAGGCCTTGACAAAGTGACAATGTATCATCTTTATTATTAGTAGCTTCCATAGTCCCCACTCAAATTTAGTTTCATGATTTTCTTTCAGATTGAAGATGATCCGCTCACACCATTTCCACCCATGTTTTTTTTCCATTCTATCCAAATAGGGCATTGATATTAAGAGCTTTATTTTCTAACTAACTGGGACTAGTTTTGGAAACTTATTTCAGGTTATTTAAGCCTATTTTATGCATCTAATTGCACAATATTGGAGCATCTTGCATCATGGTTTATTGTTATTCTATTTCAGGAATTTTTCCATCAGTAAACCTATGACTTTTCACTAGTGGAATCACTATTTTTTGTGATTGTGGAAGTATGGTTTTAGACCATTTTAGTTCCTTATTTTTGCAATAATTATATGAATATTTTGGATGGTGGCATCACAGAGCTCTTATGACCAAGGAACTAGGGCTTCTAATCAACTTACTTTGTTATTGATCTAAAGATTGTTTGCTAGTGGCATTGCCCTTATGGCTGGGAACTAGAGTTTTTGGATAATCTGTCTTCTAGGGTTTAAAACCTTTATTTTGATAAGTTCTTCCTTAGGTCTTTTAACAAATATTTTGAAGACTTTATGAAGACTTCCTCTATGATGTTCTTGGAATACTTTATGAAGGATTCCTCTACACTATTCTTGGAAGTTGGACCTGATAGAATCTTTTTATAGTACAAATATGATGGTGCATTTTTCATATTGGGCCTCACATGTTGTGAGGATATCACTATTGACCCCAACATATTTGGACTTTTTTGTGTTCTAGGAGTTGGTAGTTTTACAATGGATGCATTGATTTATTGTGATGGGAGGAATGATTTTTTACTGTTGGTTTGTTTTGACATATGTGATCCTATGACCACTTATTCTTGAGGGGGAGCTACATGCTTCCTCTCTTATAGGTCTAGAGGATTTATCCCCACCAGTTTTTGATAGATGGTTCTTCCATGAAGAAGTCTCAACCTATTATAATGGATTGTGTTTTTCCACATTATGACTCCAGATCTTTTTGGTTGACAACTCTATTTTCAGGGAAACCGTGATCCACTCTTTTTAATTTTAGTTTATCAACATGTTTTAGTGGATCTTTCTTATTTACGTCTACTCAAGGCAAATTTTGTTAGGTTTTGAAATATTGGTGTAGGAAATAAGGTGTTTTGGGGAGTTTTATATGTGACATCTTCATTACATGGTCCATGGACAATACTTAGCATTAGAGGGGGGAATTGTTATGTAATGCTCTCTCTTTGAGGCCCCTTATTCAAATTAGGTGAATGTTGTGCATAACACCAACTTGATTTTTAGATAGGTATCCATATGCCCAATCAATTTTGTGTCTTGGCCATGACCAACCTATATCAAGCTAGGCATTCAAATAAATTCACTCTTAGTATTCGAGTTATCTAGCTACTTTACTCACTTTGGTTTCTCACTATGATCAAACCATCTAATCTCCTGGTAAACACATTTTGAAATTTCAATAATTGAATGTGTCTCATAATCCTGCCACCAATAACAATGAAGAAACACAATTGTAATGGTGTCACATGGAGATATGTAGCTACAAAAACTACAATAATTAGTGACTAGAAACTGACATCTTTACAGATATTATATGTAGGCTTGTATAAGCTACCTATTATACTTGAAAACAAGAGATACAAAGCAGGCAGTGAACACCCATTCACAATTGTTGCAATGGATCCCATTATGATCACTTGAGCCTTTGGCTTGTTGAGAGATGGTAAGTGTAAAATAAGAACATATTTTATGAGATTATGTTGACCATATTCTACATCCTAGAGACTCTCTTCACTGGGGAAGGAAATTGGAAAAACAATGGAGTAGTGACTACCACCAACTCGAGATGAGTCACTGATTATAGACCTAAGAGTTGACCTCCAAATCTCAACCTTGCTAATAGATTTTGAATTTATCTAAATGTATTTCTAGTTGGACAGGATCATTTAAATGTTGGTCTTTTGATTGATTCACCTTATGCAAATTTATAAATTGTGAATATGCACCGTAAGGGATCTTGATCAATCGAGATTGTGGACCTAGATATTGCATTTCTCATATTCATTAATATATTGGCATGGGGAAACAAGAAGAATCCTATCTGCAAACTTGTCACCAAACTTGAGTTAAAACTTAAAACTAGTGACATGAGAAGTTTAGAAGAGCCATTTTAGAAAGTTCGTAGCCACACATGTTAAAATAATTGGAACAAGGTGGGGATAACTCATTTAGTTATTAGATTTCTTATTTATTCTTTGTTTATAAAGGTGAAAAATTTAATGCAATGTATAGTTTTACCATTTTTAACAATGGTACCATGCTTAACCATAGCAATCATACCAAAATTTCTTGCAGTGGTCATATGATGAGCAACAATAAGTGTTTTTCTAGTTATCATAATTCTATTAGGATCTTCTTGAACCACGTTTTTATATTCTACATCCAAGGCACTAGTGGCTTCATCAAGGAGAAGAATTCATGGATCTTTTAAAATATCCCTTGCAATCACAATCCTTTGGTTTTGATCTCCAGATAATTGGGTACCATGCTCCCCTACCATTGTATAAAAAACTTGGAAATAACAACTATAATCATCAACAAATGCAATATCCATCTGCACAGAAATACATATTACACAATGATGAAACTTAGAAATAATGAAAGATCTTTATGAAAAACAACAAAACATGTGGCATATTGCTTAAAATTTTTGCTGCATTAGCAAGCTCAGTAACAACAAGTATTTCCTCTAGTGTAGCTCCATCTTTACCGTATGCAATATTCTTTTTAATAGTGCATGCAAAGAGGATAGGCTATTGGCTTACAAGTCCATTTTTCTGTCTTATCCATTGAAGTTGAAACTACTTAATATTGAAACTGTCTATAAGCACTTCACTAACTTGTGGATCATAAAATATCTCTATGAGACATATCACTGTAGATTTTCCACTTCCACTCTTTCCAACTAAAGTTGCAGTGGTGCCTCTAGGTATTCTTAGTGAGAATGCAAAAAATATTTCAATATAAAGCCATGCTCAATACTTGAAGTATATGTCTTTTAGTGTTGAAAAATGCAGCAAGAAATTCTCAATTTGATTTTGTGTTGATTAAATTGATCAAATTGGAATTTCCACATTAGCAAAAAAGTTGGATACAATTACCTTCTGTGACATGGCTTATGTCACCCAGTTTACTCAGTAAATTTGAGTTGGAGGAGTTAGAGTTTAGTTAAGCATGTGTGATTGCTAATTTGTAACAATCAAGGCCAGTCATCTCAATTTGTTTTCAGTTAAACTAGATCCAACTATTGGAGGAACTAGTGGAAGGTCAGTTGTGCAGTGGGACTTCAGTCAACCTCAGTGATCATCCAATTAACTGATCAATTAGGCCAAAATAGCTAGTGCATGCAGAGAATTTGAGTTCCCCAACTGTGGTGGAGATTCCAAGGAAATGTAACATCAGTTGTAGACTATCAAATGATCATCCTTGGGAATTACACAATCCATTTTGGAGAAAAGTGTAAATAATAGGAACCTAATTTCTCAAGAAATCATGGAAGGAAATAAGGGCTCAAGTAGAGGCAGAAATTGATTAATTTTAGGTTAGAGCTTCTTAGTGAGTAGAGAGATACACTATTCACTTGCAGGGTGTGCTCAGTTGAGCAAAGCAATTGTAATACATCTCTATTCATCAAATTAATGCAAACACGCATTGGGGTTTTTAGTAGATTACTTTCCCTGGGAAAACTACTATGTGCATGTGTGTTATTTCTTATTGCATGTATTAATTTTTTGTTCTAAATTGTGAATTAAATTATGCAGAGTAGTAGAGTAACTTTGTGTCTTTTCATTTTGATTAAAACTTCATGAGAAGTTGCAAATATACACCATAATTTCCACATGGTATTAGAGTAGGATTTACATTAGAGCAGGAATTTCAAAGTTGTTTCTTAGGAGAATCAAATTTGAAGTTCAGTGCAATAGGATCTCTTCAGAGCTGAGAAGATGGCCTTCAATGGAGTGAGGCCTTGGAAGGAAACTCTAATTTCATTGCATGGAATGGTTGCATGGAGGTAGTATTGGATGACAATGGATTGCTAGAATACATCAAGACATATGTTGCAAAAGCAGTGGAATTTGATGCCCATAACCCTTCTCAATGGAAGAAAGATGTAGCCAAGGTGAGGAGAATAATATTGGAGGGATAAAGGGATCACATTATCTCAAATATCCACAGGAAATAAACTCCATTTGCAATGTGGAAAACACTGATAGAATTGTTTGAGAATAGTAGTGACCACAAGAAGTTGGTGCTCAAAGTTAAACTTCGAAATATCAAGATGTAGAAGAATGACACTATTCCTTAGTATATGAGCAGGTTCACACAATGTCATGGTGAACATGGTGGGGTTGGTGCTAATGTTGCAGAAGATGACTTGGTAAACCTAGCCCTTCTAGGCCTTCCCAAGAGTTGTCATAGCTACCAAGATTCGGTGAACGAAAGGGAGAAACTACCAAATTGGGAACATTTATGGTATGATTTGGTACAAGAGGAAATAAGGGAAAATACCGGATATGGGAATTCATCTAAGGGTGAGGATGAAGAAAAATTTGCATTGGTTGGAAAGGGAAATAAAGGAAAAGGGAAGAAATCTCAATCTAAGCTAGAGTCCAGCCAAGGGGACAAGAAGAAAGATTTATCCAAAATTAAATGCTTTCATTGTCATGAATTCGGGCACTATGCCACGAAGTGTCCACACAAAAATGCAAGCAATAAAACCTAAGGAGGAGCAATATGTGAAGCCTTGGCTTCATAATTCGAGCTTGACTTTACCCTTAAACATTGTTATCGATCAAACGAGAAAATGAACTGGTACCCGTTTTTTTGCGATAGCAAAAAATCACATGATTTTGAAGAGTGGTGATGCTAGAATACACTTTTTTTTAGCATATTTTCAGTCCTTTAATTTTTTTTATGTATCAAGTATGAACATTTTTTTTAAAACATTAGTGATTTTCATCTTGATTTTGAAAAGTGCTCATGCAACATCAACACATTATTTTAAAGAGTTTATTTTTGACACTTTAATTTTTTTTATGTAGCAAGTATGAACACCTTTTTTAAATGTTAGTGATTTTCATCTTGATTTTAAAAAGGGTTGATGCAACATTACCTTTTTGTTTAGAGGGCTTATTTTTTATACTTTAAATTTTCTAATGTATTGAGTGCGGATATTTTTTTAAAATG
Source organism: Pinus tabuliformis (assembly GCA_031772625.1). Lineage (NCBI taxonomy): Eukaryota > Viridiplantae > Streptophyta > Pinopsida > Pinales > Pinaceae > Pinus > Pinus tabuliformis. Next base: position 370,039,131 of record CM062820.1, read on the forward strand.
TTTGTGATTTTCATGTTGGTAAAAAAAAAAAAACAACAACAACAACAACAACAAAACAAAAACAAAAACAAACAAACAAACAAACAAACATGACTAAAAAAACTCAAATAGTTAAAATATATATAAAAAAACACCCATAAAAATGTAAAAATAAAACAAAAAATAAAAAAATAAAAATAAAAAAGGAAAATATTTCCAAAAAAACATTAAATTTAAAGAAAAAATTTGAATATTAATAAATAAAATAAACATCCATAATGATTTTTTTAAGTTAAAATAAATAAAATACAACCACATAATAATAACTTAAAAAAAAAATGAAAGAAAAAGATATTTAAATTTAAAAAATAAAAAATAAAAAAATTCAATTAAAAACTGAAAGAAATCATAAAAAAAGGAAAAAAAATTGAGTAAAAAAAAAATAAAAAAAAAATATATATATATATATATATATATATATATATATTTGAATTAGAAAACCAAAAAAAACAAATCAAAACCAAACAGTTAAAAAAAATTAAAACAAAAAAGTAAAAAAAAAATTAAAAAACAAGAGTTAAAAAATAAAAAAACAAAGAAAAAAGAAAAAAGATTAATAAAATAAAGTTAAAAAAATTCCAGCCACCCATCGGCGAGGTTGGTTGCAGTTGCGGGTGGGGATGTGGGCTGCACACAGTTGCCTCCCCGCTCGCGCCCACGGCCAACCCTATCGATGGGTGGCCAGAAAACCTTTTTTTATGATTTTTTTTTCTTTAAATTGTTTTCTCAAATTTTTTTAATTATTTTGATTGTTTTATTTTTTTATTTATTTTATTTTATTTTAATCTTTTTAAGGTTTTTTTAATTGTTTTGTTTTGTTTTTTATTTTTATTTTTTTTAATTGTTCTTTTTTTAGTTTAGGTTTTTTTTTTTTTTTTTTTAATTGTTTAGTTATGTATTTAAAAAAATGTTTTTTATTTAAAAAAAATGTTTTATTTTTAATTTTTTAATTTAATTTTTATTTTATTAAATTATGTTTATTTATTTATTTTTTAACTTATTTTATAATATTTTTAATTTTTTTTCTGGTTTAATTTTTTATATTTATAAGTTAATTTTATGCTATCTTTTATATTTTTTTAGGTGTTTTTGTGTTGTTTTATAGTTGATTTTTTTGTCATGTTTTAAAGTTTTTTTTATGCTTTATTTCTTATTATATATATGTGTGTGTGTGTGTTTTGATTTTTTGGTGTTTTTATTATTTTGTGTTTTTAATTTTTTATAATTTTTTTTTTTTTGTATTATTTTTTGTGTGTCTTTTTTTTTATTGCTTTTTTTTCAATATTTAAAATTTGCCTCCTTTTTATTTTTGTTTTTTTTGTTTTTTGTTTTTATCAATTAAATATATATATATATATATATATATATATATTATCTTTTTGTGTTTTTATTGTTTTTATTTTTTGAATATCTGAATTTTTGTTTTCTTTTGTATTTTTCATTTTTATTTATTTATACATTTAATTTTTTATTTTGGTTTTTATTTTTATTTTTTCTATAAGGTCTGTGTCGATGCTCATCTAACAACCCGATCCCATTATGGACAATTTGATAGTTGATTTTAAAATTTTCGTTATAATGAATTGAGTCTACCCCCACAATGTATCAATTTCATGGTTGGTCTTTAAGTTTTCATTACAACGGGTCGAGTTCACCTACACCACATGTCAATTTGATGGTTGATTTATAAATTTTTGTTGCAATGTATCGAGTTGTCTTAGGCTAAGATTTTAAAATCGCTATATATTTAGCATTTAAAAAATAAATTACTCTTGGGTGTTCATTTTTAAAGTTTTTTGTCATAAATTTTTTTCATAATGTCATGCTTGAAATATTTTGAAAACTTGAGATAATTTTGCAGTCATAATATTTGCTTTTAATTGCATGGTTGAAAAATTATCAAGATTTTCATGCTTTTCTAAGTTATGATATTGTATCTTTAATGCTATGGTTGAAAACAATTACAATTTCAAGGTTTTTTAGAGTCAAGGTATTTTATCTTTAATAACATGGATGGAAATAGTTGCAATTATCAAGGATTCGAGACATGATATTTTATCTTTAGCATCATGTTCAAGAATTGTTGGAATTTTACAGTTTTTCAAAGTCCGGATATTTTCTCTTTAACTCCATTGCTAAAAAATGTCAAAATTGTAACCCGATTTATTTTTTCTTATTCCAGAATAAACAAATTTTTTTAAGGGTTTTTTCTTCATCCATTTTTAAAAAAAAAAAAGTTTTACTTCCATTTTAAAAAAATGTTGAAAATTTACCCTAAAAAAAACATCGTTATGCCAAAAACAATTTTCATTTTTGGGTTGTTTTTTCATGTTTTTTTGGGGTTTTTGGGCTCGAGTACCCGTTTTGAGGTAAAAGTTCTTGTTTCATTGGTAACTATGTTCTTATCACATGCATGATCAACACAGTGATGGGGAGTGTGTGGTACTTAGACTCGAGTGCATCGTTCCACATGACAAATTGTAGAGAGTTTTTCAGTGACCTAGAAGAGAAATATTTGCAGATGCACAATGAGTTGGTGGACGACACAATGTGATTGAGATTGGTAGAGTCACCTTTCAGAGGGATTTGGGATCCCCTCTCAAGCTAAATGATGTCATGTTCATTTTGGGCCTAAAGAAAAATCTCATCTTTGTTGCATTTTTGGAAGACTATGTTTATGATGTGATCTTTAGTAAAGGAAAGGAGTTACTAAGACACATAGCCACAAAACAGGTGAAGTAGATCGGGGTTTGTGTGAATAACCTCTATAATCTAGATGTGTAAGACTATGTTGCATTAAGCATTAAGGCAGAGAAAGTGTGGGGTTGTGATGTCGGTGAACTTTGGCACAAAAGACTTGGCCATTTGCATCATGGCACCTTGAAGATTATGCAGCAAGTAACCACTTTCCTCCCCAAAGGAATGCTTGATCAACAACATGTATGCAAAGGATGTACCTTGGGGAAGTACATAAGATCCACATTCCAAGATCATGACAACAAAGCACATGCAGTCTTGGAAATGATCTACTCTGATGCCTGTGGACCTTTCTTAACAACCTCCACTGCCATACACAAATATTTTCTTATTTTTATTGATGACTTCTCAAGGAAGTGTTTAATCTTCTTCATGTGGAAGAAAGATGATACATTCTCCAAATTCGTAGAATTCAAGGAACTAGTTGAGAAAGTAATTGCAAAGACAATGAAGACTCTCAAGAGAAGTAATGGAGATGAGTACGTGTCGAATGAATTCAAGATTTTTTGTGCGAAACAAGGAATTCACCAAGATTTCACAACACTTGTCAGCACCCCAAAACCCATAGAAGAATGAGGTGGTTGAGAGAAAGAATCCTAGCATTGTGGGAGAAGTGAGAGTGATGTTGCATGACCAAGGCCTACCTCTACATTTGTGGGTTGAGGCATGCAACACAATAGTATATTTGCAGAACCAGAGTCCTCATTGGATTTTGGGTATGATTACACTAGAGGATGAATTCTCTTTTATTGATTTCAAAAGATGGATTACAATGAGGGAAGACTTAGAGAAACTTAAATCAGAGATAGAATGGTTGGGCATTTACCAGATGCTACACATTAAATTAAGATGCAATCTACAGGTGACCTGGCCCTTTGCAGACTCTATCTTTGAACTCTCTGACAAACAAAGAATAAAAACTTAATGAGTTAAACCACTTTAGGTTCTTACTAGGGCTATTAGGCCCTCATACGTGGGCTTTTCAAAATTGGCTCTAAAACATACTTTCTCCATGATGCAAGTAGATTGAACAAAGACGTTCACAGATGTAAAGCAAGAAGACTATCTCAGACTCAAAAACCAAATACCTTCAACTTTAAATCCCCTAATGAGCCTTACTTCTCTCTTTTTATAGGATGAGAAGTGGACAAACATCAGACAATCGTACTGAGATTCCGAGATGTGGATCATATCACACCAAAAGTTGGAGAAGTGCTCCAAGTCTAAAAAAGTCAGAATTTTTACAAAGTATAGATTTTTCCAAATCTTAGAGAAAAGATATTTACAATGTGGAGATTTTTGTCGTAAAATCCCACGAAAATCGGTCACTATCAAATTCAAGTGACAGTACATTACTGTACACTATGGATGCTTTTTAGGTGAAGCCCATGAGAACCCTTGGAGTCTTTGAAGTTATGTTCCCAATGGATTTGCACCGAGGAATCGGCCATTATTATGATGGTATGCTCCACTACCATGCTTTTGTATAAATCCTTCGGATAATCATTGGTTTCCTAAGGATAATCTGATAGTTTACTTTGGTTAAGACTAACCAATGATGATGTCCTCTCATGAAGTAGCCTAATATGTGATCATCAAAGAATTTTTTTAAATCTGCAATAGTCTTGCAAGGAAGGTGAAAACACGCCACGTCATTACACTCTTTGCATTACTAGCAATCACTTTGAAAGTCTCTTTCAAAGTACCTTGGATCCGCATGAGTTTATGTTCTGTTATGATTTTTAAAAATTTTGTGAGAGGAGAGGTCCATTTGAGGTTCGTCGAAGGTTCACTGAGGATTGAGGGACGTTTTTCTCGTGTTGGCAAGAGGTCATTGAAGAGAATTGTTGCGTGAAGATCCAAAGGTTCATGTACAAGTTCATGTAAGTGTTCGTGTATTCATCACATAAGACATAGAAATTTTGACAGAAAGCTTCATTTTCTCCTTCAGAGGAAACCCCTGCTTCAAATTGGTATTCAAAAGTTTTCATGATATCAGTCTAATATGGAATGAGGGAAGCAATATAACCAAAACATTTCATAAATATTATACCATCAAAGTCAAGTGACAAGACATTATTGTACATTGTGGATGCTTTTTAGGAGAAGCCCACAAGAACCCTTGGAGTCTTTCAAGTTATGTTCCTAATGGATTTGTACCAGGGAATCAGCCATTATTATGATGGTATGCTCCACTAGTCTCCCATGCTTTTGTATAAATCCTTCAAACAATCATTGGTTTCTTGAGGATAAACTGATGGTTTAATTTGGTTAAGACTAACCAATGATGATGTCCTCTCATGAAGTAGCCTAATATGTGATCATTAGAGAAATTTTTTGGATCTACAATAGTCTTACAGGGAAGGTGAAAACACTCCACACCATTACACTCCATGCACTCCTAGGAATCACTTTGAAAGTATCTTTCAAAGTACCTTGGATCCACATGAGTTTATGTTCTATTACACTTTTTTAAATATGATTTTATGTTTATGTGAGAGGAGAGGTTCATCTAAGGTTCGTCGGGGGTTCACTGAGGATCGAGAGATGTTTTGATCATGTTGGCAAGAGGTCATTGAAGAGCATTATTGCGTGAAGATCCAGAGGTTCATGTACGGGTTTGTGTAAGAGTTCGTGTATTCATCACAGAAGACATAGAAATTGCACAACAAGCTTCATTTTCTCCTTCGAATGAAGCCCCTGATTCAAAATGATATTGGAAAGTTTTCATGATATCAGTCTGATATGGAATGAGGGAAGTAATAGAACCAAAACATTTCATAAATATTATACTATCAAAGTCAAGTGACAAGACATTACTGTACACTGTGGATGCTTATTAGGAGAATCCCACGAGAACCCTTGGAGTATTTCAAGTTATGTTCCCAATGGATTTGTACCAGGGAATCGTTCATTATTATGATGCCATGCTCCACTAGTCTCCCATGCTTTTGTATAAATCCTTCGAACAATCATTGGTTTCCCGGGGATAATCTGATGGCTTACTTTGGTTAAGACTAACCAATGATGATGTCCTCTCATGAAGTAGCCTAATATGTGATCATAAAATAATATTTTTAGATCTACAATAGTCTTATAGGAAAGGTGAAAACACTCCATGCCATTACACTCCATGCACTCATAGCAATCACTTTGAAAGTCTCTTTCAGAGTACCTTAGATGCGCATGAGTTTATGTTTCTTTATGCTTTCTTCAATATTCTGTGAGAGGAGAGGTTCATCTGAGGTTCATCGGAGGTTCAACAAGGATTTGTATCTCCCAAAGATAAAAATATCCCAACCTCTATGTTGTTTAGCCACCATGTACCCATTCAGCATGCCTCAAAACTTGTAGAGAGGTTTCCATTTCTATTTCCCCAATAGAAACCAAACAAATGCAATGACACCAAGAATCTTTTAATGAATCCTATTCTCTTTTCATAGGGACCATGACTAATGAAGAAGAGCCAGGATCCTCAGGAAAACATCTTTTGCCTATATATGAACCTTTGTCTAGCCAATTCACTAGATATCCAGCTCCTGACCTTAATGGAAAAGGAAAGATGCCAGAAACTCATACCTTTTAGTCTGTAACTTATAAGGAGTGGAATATTCATGGTTTGAGTGTTGTTCAAATCAAGCAAATGATTGACCAGATGTATATTGAATATAAGCTTATGTGTATGAGAGGAAAATCTGAAATTGAATCCTGGAAAACTCTCATCCAATGCTTTACAGGTACTCTACAAAGATGGTGGGAAGTAGAATCTTCCCCTAAATTAATTGCAAAAATGGAAGCATAATTTGTTAAGGATGAAGTTGGGGATGTTATCCACAATGAAAATGGTGACCCCCAAAATAATATGATTGAAGCATTCACCTCCTTCATCCTAGAACATTGGTGGGGAACAAAAATAGAAATTGCTAATAAACATGAGATGATCATGATGAGTCTCAAATGTAAGAAAATGTCCCAAAATGAAGATTTACACAAAGATTGGACACAGAATTTATGAAGTAAAAGAAAGTCAGAATGACCTATGGAAACAAGTATATTTAGTAGCATTACCCTCCAAATTTGTTGAATACATCCAACAATAAGAACTGTTCCAAACTTCTTTTGAAAACTATACATGGGGAGAAATATATTGCAACATAACAAAAGCCTTGGTAGGACTTTACACTAGCATGAAAGTCAATAAATCCTTAAAAAATATGCCCAGACAACTTGACAGCAAATCCATCTACAATAAATATGGATTCATTATTGATGATCCAATTGTGCTAAGAATAAAACACATAAAATCTCAGAAGAAAGGTCATAAGTAGTTGGCTAAAAGTCATCCTCATAAGTCAAATAGGCACAAAAAAAGGATCATATAAAATAGTGCCCAGAACACACTACTATGATGTTAGGAAACCAACTCACAAAAAATATAGAAAAGATAGATCAACGCCTTAGAATTCAGCCTCTTCGAGGGGGCAACCTCCTTTACATTACACAAATGAACAATTCTTGGATACTACAAATGACTAAACCTCCCTTCTATATATAGGAGTCTAAGGGGTCATAATATAATCAAGCCGACATAACAGTAATAACATAAGGGCACAAAAATAACAATAGTGGGTTTCTACGGGGCATACTAATAAAAATATGGGGACAATAGGGGCACAATAATAACAATAAGGGATACAAAGACAATATTAATGGGGGAATCACTAGTATTATAGGGGCCTAACATGCCCCTCTCCTTCCGAAAAGCATTTTCCTCAATGCTTGAGTAGTTCTGGATGATTCTGTATAAAATTCTCATCCTCCCATGTGGAATCTTCAATGGATAAGTTCTTCCACTTGATGAGATACTACAAAATTGATTGATTTTGTAGCTTTCGAGTTCTTGTTTCTGTGACTGCTTCCGGTTCTAATATGATTTTTCCTTCCTCATCAACTTCTAGCAATATTGTTTGAACTGGGAGCTTATCACCTATAACCTTGTTTAAACATGAAACATGGAAAATTTAGTGCACTTGGGAAGCTACAAGAAGCTCCAATTTGTATGCCATAGTACTAATCTTTTGCAACACCTTGTATGGACCATAATAATTTGGTGATAATTTATTATCCTTCTTAGCTTGCTTGAGGGACATTTGTTTATATGTTTGTAGCTGTAAGAATGCCCAGTCACCTACATCAAAACTTATTTCACTGTGATGTTGATCTGCCTATTGTTTCATTCTATTTTGCGCCAATGTGAGGTTATCCTTTAAGAGTTGGAGAACTTGTTGTTGATTCTCGATGTGATGTTCCACTGCTTGAACCTTAGAATTTTCTCTTAAATATGATGTGATGGATGGTGGATGATATCCATAAATTTCCATAAGTGGGGTCATTTTTGCTGCAGTATGGAAGGACCTATCATACCACCATTCAACCAGATGCAACCATTTAACCCATTGTGTTTATTTATCATATACAAAGCAATGAACATTTGATTCCAAACATTTGTTTACTATCTCAGTTTTCCCATCAGATTGAGGATGATAAAATGAGCTATGAGCTAACTGAGTACCAAGACAAGAAAATAATTTTGTCCAAAAATTTCCAATGAAAATGGGATCTGTGTCACTTACAATAATCTTTGGGTTTCCATGTAGCTTTTGAATTGTTTCCATAAATGTAGTAGAAATTGTACTCACTTTAAATGGATGTGATAATGCACAAAAGTGTGCATACTTGGTAATTTTGTCAACTACCACCATGATGACACTCTTTCCCTCGGACTTGGGTAAACCCGTGATAAAATCCATTGAAACCTCCTCCCAACATTGGCTTGGAATGGATAAAGGTTATAATAGACCTAGGGTCTTAATTGTTTCAACTTTATTTTTTTCACAAACCAAACATTTCGCCACAAACTTTTGAATATCTGATTTAAGGCCATGTCAAAAAAAATCCTTCTTAACCCTGTGGTAAGTTTTTAAAAATCCTGAGTGCCCTCCTAAGGGAGAAGTGTGCAATTCCATAAGAATCTTTTGTTTGAGTTGGGAATTCTTACATAGGTATAATTGATCTTCATACCATAATGAATCATTTTTCTAGCTAAATGTATTAGATGTATTGGGATCTTGTTGTAACTATCGAATGATTGACCAAAATTCTTCGTCATTCTTCCATTCCTCCTTTGCTTCGTTTATCCAATATGGTTGGATAATAGAAATGGCGCACAACAATGCTTCCACATCCTCATCCTTTCTTGAGAGTGCATTTGCCACAACATTTTGCTTCCCTTTTTTGTAGATGATTTCAATGTCATAACCCAACATCTTTGTGACCCATTTTTGTTGCTCTTCAAAGGATCATCTTTGTTCTAAAAAGTATTTAAGACTATCATGATCCATTTTTACCTTGAAGTGTCTTCCCATTAGGTAGGGTCGTCATTTATTAAGTGCATGTAGTATTGCCAACATTTCCTTCTCATAAATAGCTTTCTGTAAATACTTTCCATTGATTGGATGACTTTCGAAAACAATGGGTCCTTCATCTTGCATTAAAACAACACCAATTCCATTTCCTGAAGCATCACATTCCACAATAAAACTTTTTGTGAAGTCCGGCGTAGCTAAGACCGGTGCTTGACACGTTGCCTTTTTAAGATGTTCGAAGGCTTTTGTTGCTTCTGGAGTCCATGAAAATGCATATTTCTTCAATAATGTTGTTAGAAGTGCTGCTATTCTCCCATAATTCTTAACAAACTTGCGATAATACCCTGTCAACGCGAGAAATCCTCACAGACGCTTTATGGTTGTGGGGATTTTCCATTCTTTAATGGCTTTAATTTTGCTAGGGTCTACCTTAACACCTTCATGAGATATAATATGACCCATATATTCCACCTCTTGTACTCCAAAGAAACATTTGGTGCTTTTTGCATATAATTGTTTCTCCTCCAATAGTTTGAGCACCTTGTCAACATGTTCCACATGATCTTTCCAGGACTTGTTGTAGATTAGTATATCATCAAAAAATACTAACACAAATTTTCTAAGGAAGGGTTTGAAAATGGAATTCATCAAACCTTGAAATGTAGAAGGTGCATTGGTAAGGCCAAAAGGCATGACCAAAAATTCATAATGACCCTCATGAGTTCTAAATATTGTTTTCAAAATGTCTTCAGTCTTCATTCTGATTTGATGATATCTTGAACGAAGATCCAACTTGGTGAAGTAAATTGATCCATGCAATTCATCCAATAATTCACGAATGACAGGAATGGGAAATTTATCTTTAATGGTGAGCTTGTTGAGCTCCCTATAATCTGGACACATGCGCCATGATCCATCCTTCTTGTGCACCAATATTACTGGAGTAGAGAAAGAACTTTTACTAGGTTGAATTATACCAGCCTCTAACATTTATGCAACCATACGTTCAATTTCACTCTTTTGGGCATAGGGATATCTGTACGGCCTGATGTTTGGAGGAATACTACCTGCAATGAAATGAATAGCATGATCATGATCACGAATAGGTGGGAGACCTTTGGGAGTCTCAAATACCTTGGAATGATTGTCCAAGAATTTTTGGAGATATGGAGAAATAGATGATTTCAATGTGGGAACCTCTAGCGAACATAATTGTGCAATTACACCTCGTTGTTCCTTCTTTACAAGCTTTTTCATACTGTTAGAGCTGATTATCTTTCCCTATTTCCCTGCAATACATCTTAATTCAACTTCGTTTCCTTCCGCACAAAATTTCATTAAAAGTTCTTGAAAATTAAAAGCTATTGTACCCAAGGATTGTAGCCATTGGACTCCTAGTACAACATCAGCACCACCCATTGGAATGGAAAGCATTGGGCTATTCAATACATATTATCCCATGGATAGCTTGATATTATGGCACTTTCTAGAGCAATTTATGGTTCCTCCACTTGCAAACATCACTTGACACTTTGGTGCTAGATATAGGAAGCAATTCAATTCCTTTGCTATCTTACAATGAATAAAATTTTGGGTACTTCTCGAATCAATCAACACTATTACCTTTTTCTTCTTGATATGTCCTTCTATCTTGATAGTTTGAGGAGTGGTAATTCCAGCCAATGCATTACAAGATATGGTCGGATTCATTTCTTCTTTATCTAGGGTTTGTTCAAGGAGTATATCCTTTTCTTTTGACATTTCTTGTTCCTTTTCTTCATCCTCTTCACAATCTATGTAGAATAATTTCTTCTTGGCACACTTATGACCTTTAGTGTATTCGTCATCACAACTGTAACAACACCTTTTTCTCTTTTCTCTTCCAATTGTTATGGTGTCAACCTTGTAGGTTGTGGAAGGCTAGGGGCAACAACACTTCCAACTTTATAGTTGTGAGTGGTAGGCTTCCTGGTTTCCATAATTTTTCTTTCCATTTTTCTTGCTAACCTGAATGCCTTCTCCAATGAATCAGGTTCCCAAAGGCAAACCTCATGTTGGATATTATCCTTTAAAGTCCCTATGAACATATTAATCCTATGCTCCTCTAGAATATCTTTTACCCTTATGTTCAGTTTTTGGAAGTCCTCAATGTGCTCCATCATTGAACCCTTTTGTTTGAGATTTATCAATTGGCTAAAAAAGGTGTTGCTTTTTGTATTCTCATAATGTGCTATCATTTCTTCCGTAAAAATTGCCCAAGTGACAATTTGTTTACGAGAGCAAAGGCATCAATACCATACAAACTGATTTGGTTCCAAATATAAAGTTTCAATACATACCTTTTGTGTGTTTTGCACATTATGGAGATCAAAAAATTGCTCCATCTGTAGTATCCATGTTCCGAGATCCTTGCCATCAAACTTCCTCATATCGATTTTTGGAACATGGTGGGTCTTCAATCCAACATTAGAGTCTATGAAATCATGATTAACATTTCTTTTTTTCTCATCATGAGTTTCCTTTACTACCCTTTCACCATTAGTGACCATTTCTTGTAGTAACTTATTCAAATTTATCTTTAATTCTTCCATCTTATCATCCATGCCATTCATCTTAGCATCCATGCCATTCATCTTAGCTTCCATGCCATCCGTCTTAGCTTCCATGCCATCCATCTTAGCTTCCATCTTAACTTGCATGCGATTCATATTAGCTTCCATGCCATTCTTCTTGGCTTCATTTACCTTTAGTGAGAGTGAAATTTGTTGTACTTGGTATTGTAATTTTGATATATCATGTTGCATTTCTTCCTCTTCTTCACGAGTCATGCCAAAGCTTTCAGGTTGCTTACTAGGTGTTTCCATCTTATTTCCTCAGGGCATTAATTAATGCTAATAATTCTTCACTATTCCCTTTGAATTCCTTCAAAATAATTTTTCAAACCAATCTTATGCAAAATTTAAAAAAAACTACACATCTTTTTTTTTCACTTTGTAAGAGCTCGATATTGAATCTGTTGTATCTTTGTAACTACAGATCTTGAATATCTGAAATCTCGTCTTGCGGTAGCCCTCTGAGTCGTCTTTCTAACTCCGCAAGTCTGATAAATATTGGTTTCTCCAAGGAATATTTATGCCAAATCTCCCATGGTGACTTGATTATAAACTAGTTCAGTAGAGCGAACTTGTATGATGTGCCATGTGTCACTATTTCGACCTTAGTGCCTGAAACTGATACATAGAAAACTACAGGTCGTCCTCTTCTTGAAGCTTCTTACGAAATTTCAATATGATGCTCAAAACAAAAGTTATGATGATTTTCCCCAGGTCACCTGTTTGGAATGTAATTCGGGAGTCTACAAAAACCCTAACTTCCTCAAATCATATCTCTGCAAATGTAGTGAGACAAGCTCTGAAATTCAGACCCGAAGTTCTGAACGATTTCGGCTCAAACAAGTTTTTTTTTTAGCTTCTGATATGTCGCAGGAAAAAAAGTTATAGCGAAAATTCCATGATGACCTGTTTGGAGCAACGAAACCCTAGAATCTAAAGCTTTGATACCAAAAGTTAGGAAATCAACTCACAAAAAATATAGAAAAGATAGATCAACGGCTTAGAATTTAGCCTCTTTGAGGGGGCAACCTCCTTCACATTACACGAATGAACAATTCTTGGATGATACAAATGACTAAACTCCCTCTATATAGGAGTCTAAGGGGTCATAATATAATCAAGCCGACATAATAGTAATAACATAAGGGCAGAAAAATAACAATAGTGAGTTTCTATGGGGCATACTAATAACAATATGGGGACAATAGGGGCACATTAATAACAATAAGGCATACAATGACAATAGTAATGGGGGAATCACTAGTATTATAGGGGCCTAACATATGAGCCCAAAGATATCTATCTTAAGTCTCAAAGAAAAAATATGATTACATGTTGGTTATGTGGACAAATTGGACATACTACAAAAAAATGTCCTCAACGAAGAGAGTCAAGAAAAAATAGAGGCGAAAAGACACAAGAATATGCCTCTAGAAGACCTAGAATCCACTTCAAGGAAGAATTACACCCAATGAAGCAAAATTGTTCTAGTTCGTCAGAATCATCTGATTCGATTTTATCTGATTCTGAACATAGTGAAGAACAAGTGAATGTCTAACAGTGAAATTGCACAGATACTAATGAGTGCAACTGTAGCCCTTCTGAGGCAGACTTAGACTTTAATTCAGAAACTGAGACAGAAAAGGCACCAGCCAAAGAGAAAGTGTGTATGGCACACACTATTGATGATGATGAATCAAAAGTTCTAGCAGGAATCAAGATGCTTGCAGAAGAAGAAATGAAAGAAAAACTTCTAGAAACCTTTTCACAAATCAGATAAAGAGATCTTGGTAATTCCCCAAAAGGTACTATTTCTAAAGCACTGTTTGTTGAATCTTCTTATGAGAAAGACACAAAAACCTTTCAAAGAAACAAAAAACTAACAAGATCGATGTCTTTGACTCTAAGAGAAGTCAGTCATGAGATTCATCATTTAAAAAAGGAAATAGTTGAGTTGAAAGCAAAAATATCTCAGATAGAAAAAGGAAAATGGCAAGAACCAGTAGAAAATCCTAATGTCGAGATTTTTGAAGATATGCAAAATAGTGGCATAATATTTGGAAATATGAACATCATGACCATTCAGTATCAGCATCACCATGTACTATTAAATGTTAATATACAAGGAGAAAACTTCACTCTTAGAACATTAATAGATTCAAGTGAAAACATCAATGTTTTAAACAAAAAGTGATCCCAGCCAAATACTGGACACCTGCATATAGGAAAGTCAATGGGGTAGGTACACAAGATTTTCAATATGAATTCTCTAGTGCAACTCTTTGTTTTTCAAAATATTGTATGAAAATGAAGTTTGCAGTCGGAAATATTCCAATTGACTATATTTTAGGCAATATTTTTCTTGTTGTTGTTGAACCACATGGATCGGCCAGATTACGGGATGGCAAAGCTGGTTATTTTATATATGTCCCTGATAACAAAGGTTTCTTACAAACCATCACATTGCCTTTTATTTCAACACCAAGAATATCCACCATGGTTCAGACTATGTAGGAAGTTAATCTGACAGAAAGAAAATTGGGAGAATTAAAAGACTTCAAGTCCTCTCTCAGAATAAAAGAACAACTACAATCCCCAAAGGTACAACAAAAAATCTTAGAGCTCAGAGAGCAATTAGAAAAGGATTGTTGTTCTGAAAACCCAAATGCTTTCTGGCATAGAAAGAAACATAGATTTTCATTGCCGTTCAAACAAGAATATGATGGAAAATCATGCAAAATCCGAGCCATACCTATGAACAACGAATACAGAACTTTGTGCCAAAACAAAATATCAAATCTCTTAAAAAGAGGATTGATGAGAGAATCTAGTAGTTTGTGGAAATGCTACGGGTTCTATGTAAATAAACACTTAGAACAGATTAGAGGTATTCCCAGATTAGTCATAAATTACAAACCTATAAATTATGTACTAAAAGATTATACATATCCTATTCCCCACAAAGGAATCTTAATAAGCCGAATAGCAGGAGCTAAGGTTTTCTCCAAATTTGATATGAAATATGGGCTTTGGCAGGTTGTGGTAAAAGAAGAAGATAGATTCAAAACTGCCTTCAACATTCTTGCTGGTCATTATGAGTGGAATGTCATGCCCTTTGGCCTAAAACATGCACCATCCAAATTTCAAAAGGTCATGGACCAGGTTTTCCAGCCATACTTTGATTGGATTATTGTATATAGTGATGATGTATTAATCTTCTCTAAGTTGGTAGAAGAACATTTCAAACATGTACAGATTTTTACACAGGTAGTCAAGAGAAGTGGGCTCGTACTAAGCAAGAAGAAAATGGAATTGTTTCAAACAAAGATCAAATTCCTAGGACATACTATTGAGGATGGCCAAATCACATTACAAAAGCTTGCACTTGAATTTACTGATAAATTTCCAAACATGATCACAAATAAAACACAATTGCAGAGATTCCTACGCTGTTTGAACTATGTTAGCAATTTCTATGAAGGATGTGCCCATGATAGAAAATTGTTAAATCAAAGATTGAAAAAAGATCCAATGCCTTGGACTTCAGAACATACCAATGCCATCAGAAAAATAAAATCTAAGGTAAAAACTTTACCTATTCTCTACCTTGCAGATGAGGATTTGCCAAAATTTTTAGAAAGTGACGCCAGCAACATTGGATGGGGAGGTATTCTCAAGCAAACTAAAGAAGGAGAAGAACAAGTTATACAGTTTACTTTAGGCACATGGAACCAAGCATAACAAAACTATTCTACAATTGAAGAGGAGATAAACTCGACATGGAATTGTATAGAAAAATTTGACATCAACCTCATACATAAAAAGTTTCTTCTCAGAATTCATGCTTCTTCTTTAAAGAAAGTGTTAATAAAAGACATCAAAAAGCCTGGAGAATCCAAGTTTTCCAGACGGCAAGCTCCATTTGCAAATTTTTATTTTGATGTCAAGCATATAAAGGGAGAAAGAAACTGTCTACCAGATTTTTTGAGTCAAGAGTATCTAAAAAGGGAAAATCATCTAATGGTTATTGTCATTGAATGGGACCCTAAAACATATCAAGAAGAACTTAGAAATATACCAGATAGCACCACATGGCCAATCTATGCTAAGAAATAGAAACCCACTAGGAAATTAAGAAACACCAAAGTAATGGATGCAAATCTACAACCTCGTAAGGATTTACAACACCTTGTACCAGAAAGAAATATTTACCCTAAGTCCAACACTTTGATACATGATATGATGTATAATAATTCAATGATGTTTTCTGACCTTACAAATGAAGCATTCAGAGAAATTTTTCATGACATCAGTCTGATTTGGAATGAGGGAAGCAATAGAACCAAAAAAATTCATAAATATTATACTATCAAAGTCAAGTGACAAGACATTACTGTACACCGTGGATTCTTTTTAGGAGAAGCCCTCAAGAACCCTCAGAGTCTTTCAAGTTATGTTCCCAATGGATTTGTACCAGGGAATCGGCCATTATTATGATGGTATGCTCCACTAGTCTTCCATGCTTTTGTATAAATCCTTCGGACAATCATTATTTTCCCAAGGATAATCTGATGGTTTACTTTGGTTAAGACTAACCAATGATGATGTCCTCTCATGAAGTAGCCTAATATGTGATCATCGGAGAATTTTTTTTAGATCTGCAATAGTCTTACAGGGAAGGTGAAAACACTCCATTCCATTACACTCCATGCACTCCTGACAATCACTTTGAAAGTCTCTTTCAAAGTACCTTGGATTCATAGGATTTTATGTTTTGTTATGCTTTTTTAAATATTATGTGAGAGGAGAGGTTCATTTGAGGTTCGCCGAAGGTTCACCGAGGATCGAGGAACGTTTTTCTCGTGTTAGCAAGAAGCCATTGAAGAGCATTATTGCATGAAGATCTAAATGTTCATGTACGAGTTTGTGTAAGAGTTCGTGTATTCATCATAGAAGACATAGAAATTGCATAGCAAGCTTCATTTTCTCCTTTGGAGGAAGCCCCTGCTTCAAATTGGTATTGGACTTAGTAATGTCTAGTTCATAAGGAGTCTCAGAGTATTACTTTCTTTTAATGGGATCAGATAGTTTAGTATCGTTCTGTTACGATTCCTTTATTTTATGAATGGATTTTACACAAACTTTATTACAGAGAGAAGAGTCACTTTAGGTTTCATGTCCAAAAGAAAATTTCTCATTCACAACTTTGGCACAAACTTTTCAAGATTATAAATGGTTGAATCTTGAAAGGGAGGCATATTTTCGAAAATTGAAATCCAGTCCTCACAATAAGGAATGAAGTTTCAAAAATCAAGTTATAGAGAAGGACTACATAGTACCTAGTACATGCTACTTAGTTTAAATATATCTTAATTAAACTAAAAAATAATAAAAAGAAAAACTGTATCACAATTTTTTTTTAATAAAATTATTCTCTATTAGTGAATGTCATCATCAAAAATTAAGAAATATAATTAACTAATATTGTTTATATTAACATATATACACTTTAATATATATGTTTATGTTTATGTTTATTTTATGTATATTTGTGTTTTATTATTTATATATAATTAAATTTATTAAAATATGTTTTCATTATAATTATAATTCATGAGGATGGAAATAGCTAAAAAAAATAAAATAAAAAAAGTTAAATAAAAACAAAATACGATTAAAAAAAAATTAGTAACTAAACAACTCATAATAAGACCTCAACCAATCACCTTGCAAATAAATAAATTTAAATAATAATAAAAAATAACAAAAATGTTAAACTATGGATAAGCCACATAAATTTTTTCTCAAAGACAAACTAGTACTCAGTCAAAAGCAAAACTTTATACCATGCTTGTGGAGAGGTATAATAAGTAAATTTATTTGAAAAAACTAGAATGAGAAGTTATAGATATTTTAATAATTATATGGTTTTCACCATTTTAATTTAATTATTAATAATTATTAGATAAATAGTAAAGATTTGATGTTAAAGAAATAATTTAGAATAGTGTTAGTAATATTTACAAATCAAGAATAGTTATGCCTTTTTTAAATTTTTAGTTAGATTGATTAATTTAAAAAAGTATCATATGAACAAGTATTATATGAAATGAATTATGATGTTTTGAGCATATTATATTGATAAGCCATGATATTGGCTCATAGTATTCATCCATGATTTGTAACAAAGCCTATTTACAAATTAAAAATCTTAGTTTTATAATAATAATAATAATAATAAAGTTATAATTTAGTTGATTTTTATGATTTTCTTTTAAATTTAGCAATGTGAGATATATCCTGACGTTTTTTATACTTATTATGGATTGATGTTATTTAATTTGTATTGGTAAATGATCATTATTAGGAAATGCATACCCTTAACTATATTATTCATTATTTGAGTACAAAAAAATTCAAGATTAAAAGGGCAGTTCCTTGTGCTATCTTGGTAAGTGAAACAAGGGTAACTCCTATTGAAGCAAAAAAGTCAGCAAATGGAAGAGGGTAGATGGCCTAAGGTTGTCTTTAATGACATATTGTGCAACAAAAAAAGACTTGGATGTAGCAAAATAACAAATGGTTAAATGGGGTATTTTCTTGAACACGTGTCTCATAAACAACAAAGAGATAAAAGCTTTTGTTATGGATAAGTTCCATAAATGTACTTGGGATAAGGAGCTAGGAAGAAAGAAAAATTACTACATTGAAGTGTTTAATCCCAGTCATAGTCATCAACCAAAAGCATACATAGAGGTCAATATCTCTTGGAGAGCCAAAATTCTTATTGTTCACTTAAAGACTAATTCTCATCAACTCCCTTGTGAAACAGGGCGCTCGAAAAGGCAAAAAGAAGTGTGGGAGGAAAGAGTATGCATTTTTTGTTCTTCCAGAAAAGTGAAAACAGAAAAACATTTCATTTTAGAATGTGAGGCCTTCAAAAACAACAGGGAAAGTTATGTAGATATATTGACAGCTAGCTCTTGGGATAATCTATTTAGCGAGGGGTTTGTCGAGAAACTGGGAGCATTTATTGTGAGGCTTCACAGAAAATGGTCAAATATATCAAGCAGATGAAGAAACAATTTGTCCCATAAGCTATCTTTAGCCTCGTTAAAATAATTTTATTTCTTTATTTTTATTAGGCTTGCTGAGACTATACAAAACAAAGTGCAATGATTATAAAATAATTTTCTTTTTAGTCAATGTAAATAGCTAGATATTATTAATTTTGATGATAGGTTTCTTTATACATATTTAGTAAAAATAAAGTCATGTTTGAAATTTGCAAAAGTAGAAACTATATATATATATATATATATATATATATATATATATATATATATGATAATTTCTTTTGTGATGATCATGATGATGATGATGGTTAACGTCCACTGAGACCAAACTTTGGTCTATCGGATCTAAAGAAACGAATTATTTAGTTTGATTTAAGATTTTATTCCTATGCTCAAAAATCTTGGAGAGAAGCCTCCCAAGCTCATTGTAATTTTGAAAACGTAAAAGGCTAGGAAGGTCAATATTGCAACAAAGATTTTGAAATTGAGATCTAACGTGGTTCTATGCGTGGCACTCTAAGAGGAAGTGATTTTCATCCTCGATGTTTGTATTGTCACAGAGATGGTAGAACCTTTCCATCCATGGTGTTTTAGGAACTACCCAAAGACGTAAAAGGCTAGGAAGGTCAGTATTATAACAAAGATTTTGAAACTGAGATCTAATATGGTTGTACGCGGGGCACTCTAAGAGGAAGTGATTTTCATCCTCCATGTTCGTATTCTCATAGAGATGGCAGAACCTTTCCATTTCTCACAGAGATGGCAGAACCTTTCCATCCATAGTGTTTTAGGAACTGCCCAACACCCCATTTCAGTATGGAGCTCATGAGAGTTCATTCTAATCTTGGCTATATTAATTTTCTTCTTTGAGCTACTTAAAACAAAGAAATACTTTTGATCTTCTAGGGTGGGGTTGATGACCTCCTTATAATATCTTAATTTTCTTTTTGCTACTAAATCTTTCTCACACCACATTTTTTCTTTGAACTTAAAAGTAACAATATTTTTAATGTTATTAATGTTTTGCAATGCAACATTCTAGTCGATCTCCCAATGGTTTAACCAAGCCTGGTGTCTTTAATATATATATAGATAGATATATATAATTAATTATAATTATAATTTTTTAGATTTAAAATAAAAAATAAACCATTTTTAATGGTTATTTTTACTCTATTTTAATGGTTATTTTTACTTTATTTTAAAAGTGATATCATTAGTTGTAGTCTTCTTTTTCATGGTTACAATTAATTGCAGCTATGACCTCATCGAAAAAGCCTTCAAATCAATTTTTTAATAATCTTTAAATTACTATTAATTTAAAATCAATATCTTAATTCTCATTAAATTTGAACAAGATACTCCACTAAAACAAAACCACCTTTAAACTAACTAATTTATGTCTTACAAGTATTAATTAATTTAATTAGAAAAAAATCAATGTTCCACCAAGGTTCCGGGACGAGGGGGCGAGGGAGCGAGGGGGCGTGGGAGCGGCCTATGCAAAAGCTCCCTACCATTTTTTAGGAAACGTGGGGAGCGTCAGGGTCTTAAAAATTTATAAATATAAAGTATAATTTATTAATTGAGTCCACTATGACAATTTGGTTTGAATTGAAAAGCTGCAAAGCATGATCATTGATATGAATATCATTTGACATTATCCAAATTTATAATATCATATAAAATAATAAATTTAAAATTCTAATTCAGCTTGGTCAAATTCTAATTTAGATTTTAGTCAGACAGAGGGAGAGCTTCAGCTTGATAAGGTAGCCACTGAATTCTGTGAAAAGGTAAATGAACAGATCAGGAACACAGCATTGGTAGTAGAAGGGGCAACTACAATGGGTTGTCCAGCTGTATTGGATCCAACAACTAGAAATTTTGTTATATTATATATAATATAGACAGTACACCATATGCTGAAAGAAGAGTTTTAGTTCCAGGAGAGATGAGAAGATCACATGAAAGAGTTTCTGACAGTTTACTATCAAATGACATTGACTGCAGGATGACCATCTGCGAACCAACTTGGGTGACCAACGATGGCATGGATAATTTGTCTACCTTATTAGAGCAATGCCATGCAGTTCAAACTTCAAACTAGCAGTGTATTTCAGGGGTGAAAATAATTTTCAGACTTGAGAATTCAAGCTGAGCCACTATGCTCTGTGTAAATTTTGTAACTGTATAAATTCATATATAACGACAGTTCCTGAGATTTCTTGTTGCCCATAGTATTTTGTCATGCTTGCAGTAAACGCATGTTAGTCTATAGTCCACCCAATTATTTCCCACGTGACATAGGTGCTGCTTCCATAGTTTGTATGTCAAATGTCATGCAAATTAAAAACACAAACTGAATGTCTCATATTCTTTGCTTGTCACTCCAATTAGCTCCCCACTGTAATCCAGCCATCACTTGAGAAAAAAAGGAGAAGTTTTAAAAGGGAAAATTCATGTACGTGCTATATGGTCCAGCAAATTTCCATGATACTGACCCTCTAAAATAACGCTTGTTGAAACCAAAAGACAGCACAAGACGTTATCCCCATAGAGAACATGAGTAACTTTGTACCACTTTAGGTCTATTAAATCATAAACTATATGCAAGGCCATTTTTTTGGGAGCGTGGGGAAACGTCCCCTCAGGGAAGGGAAACGTTTCCCTGGCACGTGCCCCCGAGTTTCCTCCATTTTGGGAGCGTGGGGAAACGTCCCCTACTCGTCCCCAAGTCCCCGGAGCGCGGGGGAGCGAGGAAACTAGACCCCTAGGGGGGGGGGCAAGTCCCCGTGGAACACTGAAAAAAATCAACTACTTTTATAATCAATCTTAACATTTACTCTATTATTTTTACTAAAAATATAGTAGAATATTCCATGGATGTTAAATTCTTATCATCCACCTAATAACTATTGATAATTAAATAAAAAATTAGAAAGCTCTATTTCAAAATATATGTAATTACAACTATAACTACAATCATCTTTACATATACTATTATGTCACAATGAAACTCAATTATTTTTAAAACTTTACATTTTTTATATTACAATGCTAATGTATGTTTTAAAATAGAATATTGTCAATTGGGGTTATCTAGAGTGGTTTAATGGAATGATTATTATTTTTCTCATCCATATTTAAATTATCACAAATAATATAATAAATTATAATACCTTGATAAATAATAGTATAATAACTTCGGACCTTCGACAAATAATATTATAACAACTTTAAGCTCTTAAATGAATATATTTATAAACTAGCCTAAAGAAAAAAAAATCAGTATTATTTTTATAAGTTAATTAATTTTATTTACACTATTATTAAGTTAAACTTTAACGTGTGTAGATGTCTATAAGTTAAACTTTAACGTGTGTAGGTGTCTAACTAAAAATGATTGGAATTTTAAATTTTATAAAATAAAAATTATAATTGCTATCTACTTTACGAAAAGTTGGATTTAAACTTTTCGTTATAATGTGTGTGGATGTCTATCTAAAAAAATATTGGAATTTTAAATTTTATAAAATAAAAATTATAATTGTTATCTTCTTCTCGAAAAGTTGGATTTAAACTTTTCGTTATAATAGTCTTTGTGGTTAATATTATAGTTTCAAATTAATTATATTTCTATTTTTACTTTTAACAAAGATTTTCTTGAACACCATTTTTTTTATTTTGGGAAATGAATTAATATTTTTTTAAACAGCAATTTTTTTTATTTTGGAGATGATTTTAATTTTTGTTTGTATAATAAATATGTTTGAAGTTTAGAATTTGTTATTGAGTTGAGAGGTTTTTAATTTCCAGTCATCAAAGTTAAAAATTGTAAGTCTAAAAAAAAAAATTAACTATACAAAATATTTAAATAATATCTATTTATAAAAAATTTACGCTCAACAAAAATTGAATCCCTCTCTGCTCATGTTAAATCCTTATTTAAAATGAATCTCTAATTATTTTAATCTTAAACTCATGTTAAATCCTTATTTAAAATATACCTATGCTAATTTTAATCTTAGACCGCGCATATCAATCCATTTAGAATATTCCATGGATGTTAAATTCTTATCATCCACCTAATAACTATTAATAATTAAATAAAAAATTAAAAAGCTCTATTTCAAAATATATGTAATTACAACTATAACTACAATCATCTTTACATATACTATTATATCACAATGAAACTCAATTATTTTTAAAACTTTACATTTTTTATATTACAATGCTAATGTATGTTTTAAAATAGAATATTGTCAATTGGAGTTATTTAGAGTGGTTTAATGGAATGATTATTATTTTTCTCATCCATATTCAAATTATCACTAATAATATAATAAATTATAATGCCTTGATAAATAATAGTATAATAACTTTGAACCTTCAACAAATAATATTATAACAACTTTAAGCTTTATGAACTCTTAAATGAATATACTTATAAACTAGCCTAAAATTAAAAAAAATAAAAATAAAAAATAAAAATCAGTATTATTTTTATAAGTAAATTAATTTTATTTACACTATTATTAAGTTAAACTTTAACGTGTGTAGATGTCTATCTAAAAATTATTGGAATTTTAAATTTTATAAAATAAAAATTATAATTGCTATCTTTTTTACGAAAAGTTGGATTTAAACTTTTCGTTATAATGTGTGTGGAGGTCTATCTAAAAAAAATATTGGAATTTTAAATTTTATAAAATAAAAATTATAGTTGTTATCTCCTTCTCGAAAAGCTGGATTTAAACTTTTCGTTATAATAGTCTTTGTGGTTAATATTATAGTTTCAAATTAATTATATTTATATTTTAACTTTTAACAAAGATGTTATTTTTTAACATCATTTTTTTTTATTTTGGGAGATGATTTAATTTTTTTAAACAGCAAGTTTTCTTATTTTGAAGATGATTTTAATTTTTGTTTGTATAACAAAACTGTTTGAAGTTTAGAATTTGCTATTAGATTGAGAAGTTTTCATTTTTCAGTCATCAAAGTTGAAATTTTACTCAAATAAAAATTGTAAGTTTAAATTAAAAAAAAAAAAAATTAACTATACAAAATATTTAAATAATATATATTTATAAAAAAATTTACACTCAACAAATGCTCATATTAAATTTTTATTTAAAATAATCTCTAATTATTTTAATCTTAAACACATATTAAATCCTTATTTAAAATTAACATCATATCAATCCATTTCCAATATTTTATTAAAATATATATATATATTTTATTAATCTTGACTAACGCATATCAATCCTTAATAATTTTTTTATATATTTCATTTGAAATGATTTCTTTCAATACATCTTTATGACAAAGAGTTCGATTTGGGACTTGGACACCTGATCAAACTCAGCGCATCAGAACTGTTATGAATGGCGCTTACCTATTTCGCCGTAGCAAGAATCGAACTCGCGATCAATAGATGCATTGTATTTCATTTCACGTTTCCAATTTAAATTTTAAACCGCCAAATACAATGAGTTGGATCTAATTGCCCAGCTGGGAATGGAGCTCAATAATAAGATTTCCTTCTCTTATCTGATTCAAATCACGACGGACAATAACTTTCCATCTCAACCTGCAGCTTTCGCGTCGAAATTCAAATTCATGCATCTGATATTTCAGCTTGAAATGGAAATACAACAGGGAAATGGTAATGGAATGAGCATACTGCCAATCTTTGTCACGGTGCGCGGAAAGCTGTAACAATTGTTCAAAATGAAAGCGACAGCTTCTTGTCTTCTTCTACAGTCCACAGTGCTGGACCCTCTAATCCCATGAACTTGTGTCCCGATCGCAATTTATAATCAGTGACCTCCGGTTCGCACATAATCAGTGATCAGGTCTTTAAAAGTTTTGTGGTAACCAAAAAAACTGGTCAAAAACGCAAAAACAGCCGTGACCGTTTTCAGTAATTAAATGCAATATCCAAATAAAGGAATGCAAAATTCAAATACCGAACTTCTGTGAATCTGGCGCTCCTTTTCTCCGCATCAGTAGGCGAAAAGTGGAGCGCTCTAGGTAATGATGCTGTTTTCAGTAATTAAATGCAATATCCAAATAAAGGAATGCAAAATCGCTTAGTGTAAGGAGTTATCGGGAAAGTTATGGAAATTCTGGTCATCTTTAGAGGAAATCCGGCCAGGATTTTTGTAAATCCAAGTTATAGTTGTTAAACTTCAAAATTTTAAGTGTCTTAGACGTATTTTATAGTTGTTAAACTTCAAAATTTTAAGTGTCTTAGACGTATTTTAAGTGTCTTAGACGTTTTTGATGTGCTGAATCTATTTTCACATTCAAAAATAAAATTCAAATACTCCCTCTGTAAGACTTTTTTGAAATTTTTTTTGCCCCAGATTCCAACCACTTTTGACCAATCTGCTCCTCTGCCTCGTTAAACAACTCCAAAATACTGAACTTCTGTGAATCTGGCGCTCCTTTTCTCCGCAACATTACGCACAGCTCCATGCCGGCTACTACTGTCAGAAATGCATTAATTTACACCAAAATAGACGGAACACGCAAAGAATTGACTGAAAATTCCCACGCTTGCCCTGGATTTGATGTCAGTGAACAGTATTGCCCGGTCTTTGCGTCCTCGCAAGTCTCGGCCGTTAATATTCTATGTCTTTAATGGCGCTCACGAAAACTTTGATGCATTTCGCTTTCGAGTCTTTTCTTCTTCAATGCGATTGGTGCTCATAGATTTCGGGAGTATCTGCTACGCTTTCTGGCAAATATAGGACACATGTTGCACGCCTACTACCGCTACTGCAGGAACGACCAGGGTGAAGATTTAACTTAAACAAAAAAAAATGCTTAAATCTGGCAATGGTTTTGGGGTTTCTCCCACCTTTTACTCAAGAATCTTGATAAGCACAATTATATGACTTAATCCTAAATATATTTATTCCAGAAACTTCAAGGCCGTGGCCCTTAGGACAGGCGAATTAATAATGAATATCGTTAGCTCTAAATGATGCCGAGACAGTCGAATTTTGTTTCTTTAAGCTTCTGCTCTGATTATATGATCAAGCTTCTGCAGTCATTATATGATTAAGCTCTGCAAAGGCGCTGGCCGCACCGAGGTCCGTCCATGTAGCTGTCATAATTACACCAAAGCGAGCAGAGAGCGAGTTTCATGTCGGTGTGCGGAGCCTGTGTTAGGGTTTCACTCTCGCACCACAAACTTCTCCGAAATATGGAGCGTTGAAACTCGAAAGCGACGCAGACATTTTAAAACTGAAAAACGTCAGTATGTCTTATAGTGCAATAATATGAACTTTTAAATTAATAATGAAATTCAACAATATAATTTTTGTGAAATTTTTATTCTTTCTAAATTTAAAATATTTTTATTCTTTCTAAATTTAAAATATTTTTTTGTATTGTATATATAAGTTTAGTATTTTGAAAAATTCTCAAATATTTAAAACCCCAAAAGTTTACTAGTCAAACTTATAAACTTTAAAACAACAGAATACAGTTTTTAAGACCTTTCGATTCAGAAACTACAAATTCAGTTGTAGATTGCGTCGTTTTTGTTTGTGATTTTTTTAGTAAATTGCGTATTCCTACATGCATTACAATAGAGAGAAACAAAACATCAATTCGAAGCTTTAACGTATTTAAACGAAGATATAGTTAGTGTAATAATGTTTGCTTTTGGTATTGTTTTAAGTTAATTTGGTGATAAATTATCTGTGAGATTGTCCATTTTTGTTATCAAAATTATATTTTTAAATGTGTGTGAATTCAATATCTTATTAAATTTTTAGGATATTTGGATTGTGAAATAAGTGTGAGTAAAAAAATCAATATTTTAAATATCTAAACTACAATGTTTTTATAAGGTTAAAATGTCTAATCAAACGGAGAGTATGTAGAGCATAGTCAACTTCTCTCCATCAAAGCAAGTGCCTTATAAGAAAAAAGTTTCAATTTTTTTTTTTCTGAGTAAAGACTAAATCTATTAAGAAAAAGAAGAGTATAGTACAATCAAGCTTGCAAGCAAGCGAAGCAGAAAAGCAAGGGAGCCCAGGGAGATAGGCTCCACCTTGCTCCTTGGCGAAGAAACAGGAGAGAGCTAAAGAGAGCATGGAATAACAAAGAGCTGTAACTGAGCAGAGAGAACTACCCTGCGGGGGTTGTTACCGTCACACGACTTTTTTTTCCTTTTTTCTTGCTTACTTTGACCCAGTCAGTGGAGTTTGGCTGGGCCGAAACAAGTTGAAGACTGTTCTGCTCTGGCAGCGAAATATCCTTCTCAGAATCTGAGGATGAAGAGATATGAGAACGTTTCTGGGATATCTGAGAGACCGAGGGGTTTGCCGGATCGTCCAAGGGAGCATCCAGCGGAATCTCAATATTCTGCCCATCTGCATCAATTTCCTCCTCATCCGAACTGGAGGAATCTGATTCGTCCATAGGGGGAGGGGGCGCACAGGGATTCCAGCTTTTGGACTTGGGCTTGCGCTTTGGAATCTTCTTTTTGTCGAGGTGCAGGGGACAGGTACTCTGGAGGTGTCCTGTTTGATGACAATGGCGGCAACGGAAGGCTGTATTCTCGTAATCCAATGTTTGAGTCCAATGGAAATCTCCATGCTTGAGATTAATCTGATCCGGCAGTCCTTTGCTTATATCTATTTCCGCACAGATTCTCCCATATGTGTATAGCCCATTTTCCCTCCGAGAAGAATCTACAGCCAGGTAGCTTCCTAAAGATTCTGCAATTGCTATGAAGACCGAGATATGCCATAGATGCGCTGGAAGGTTCGGGAGCCTGACCCAAATGGGAATCTTGGTGATAACAGCTGTAGAAGGGTCGAAGTCTGGAAACCAAGGAGTAAGAAAGAGCCCAGCCGAGCCCCAAAACCAAGGGCCTCCTGTTAAGGCTTTCTGGTAATCTTCATTTCGGTCAAAAACCACAATGAAGAATCCTTTTGAGCATAAATATATCTGGCTTTTTTTCGTCCAATAGGTATGAATCCATTGGTATAAATCTGCAGTGCGAGGCCATAGCCCATTGAATCTGCAAACAAGTGCGGATTCTGCAAAAAGTTGTTGGCTCTCATCAATCCCTGCATGGGTGAGATTGATGGAAGGAATGTCCTCTGATTTATCTACCAAAAAAGGCTTTGGAGCCTCAAATGGATGGCCTGCTGTTGAAGAGGGCTGAGTGTGGGCAGAATCTTTGCGGACAGCATCTTTAAAAGAGAAAGAAGGGGCAGAGGAGGTCTGCCTGAAGGAACCCCCTCTCAAACGAAAAGTAGCTACAATAGAGGCATCCTTCTGAATGTTGTAATAAGAGAGAGGAAGGGTATTCATGAGTTGCTTACCCTTGTATATCAGTCTGAGGCAAGCTGAGGGGATTCCTAGCCGACCTTCAAGATTTTGCAAAAGGTCCTGCACCTGATCCGTTGCGCGTACCCATTGCATGGTTGTCTTGCCCAGGAGATTGACTTGGATCTGGAAAACCTGTGAATCTTTATGCAGATCTGGTTCTGATCTGGCTCCTCCTACCCTTCTCCTGCACTTACAAATCTCCGATGATAGAGAGCTGGATCTTTGAAGGGCCTTCTCCTCCTGAACTTGCCGTAGGGGAATGAGAGGAGAGGAGGGGAGGGTCCAAAGATTAAAGAGTCTGTCAATGCGCTCCACCCAGGAGGGCTTCCGGTTGATCCATCCAGGCAGATCCAGAAAGCTTGAAGAATTTTGCAGATCTAGAGCAGGGTTATGGCTGTTCTGGTAAAACAGATAAAGCACTGCCAAGAATGGGCTTCCTTTTAGAGCAGAGAAATTCTTCCTGGGGGCCGCTGCTTGAGGATGGACAAGAGAATATTTTGCGTGATCCTTCTTAGCCGCTTCATTTTCGCTCTGATGGGGTTGGATGGCGCGACGAGCATCTGCATAGGTCCCCGATCTGTCGGCTGCAGGGTCGAGGGCTGAACAGCTGAAGGGGGTTTTCAGTATATGAGGGAAAACAAGCGTATTGGAGTTAGAAAATACCGGAAAATCGTGGATGGAATGCGCCTCTCCGAAGGCAGGAGTGGCATAAGTGAGGTTAACCAGGAGCTCGTCATTCCATACGTCGACAGATCCGCCTCGAGGCCAGACGGCGGGCAAAAACATGGAGGCGGCAACCTGGTTAGGGTTCATCTTTTCCACTCTACTACCAATCCCAACAATCACCTTCCACTTCTTATTGATATTGATAAGTTGAACTATAAAAAAAAAAAAAAAAAAAAAATTCAATTTAATGTTAAATATAATCTTAAAATTAAATTATAATTATAATGGTTATATTATTTTTCTTTTATACATAATTTTTATAATAATTTAATTATATTAGAAGTTCTCTCAAAGAGAAAATATTTTAGTGTTAGTAAATGAGTATAAACATTTTAACATAGATTTAATATAAGAGAAAAATTGTATTATTTGTAAAATGAAATGTTGCATTTAATAATAATAATAATAATATCAATTTTATTAAAAAAATTAATAAAAATTAACAAATAATAAATTAATTCAATTTAATTTATTAATTTGTTATATTATAATTTTTTATTACAAACAGTTTTTTAAAATCATAGTAAGTTTATCACGTTAAAATAAATTAAAATAATAATGATTCATACATATAATTAATAAACATATAAAAATTATAATTATAATTATAATTATAATTATAATTATATATATATATATATATATATATATATATATATATATATATATATATATAGATAGATAGATAGATAGATAGATAGATAGATAGATATAGTATGCTCTAAAACTGCTTCCTCTAACATAAGGAAATGGGTTAAAGACTTAGAGGCATCTAGTAGGAGTGAAAGTGTTAATTCTAAGTGGCATGCTTTTCCTTAAATAATAGAGATGAATCAACCTGCAATTGCTACTAGTGATCATTATCTCCATTATTGGTTTGAAAACTAAGTTATGATGGTTGCAATTGCTATCATAAACACAAAACATACATATCATATATCACTACTACATGAAAAGATGTATATATATATATATATATATATATATATATATATATATATATATATATATATATATATATATATATATATATATATATATATATATATATAGATAGATAGATAGATAGATAGATAGATAGATAGATAGATAGATAGATAGATATAGTATGCTCTAAAACTGCTTCCTCTAACATAAGGAAATGGGTTGAAGACTTAGAGGCATCTAGTAGGAGTGAAAGTGTTAATTCTAAGTGGCATGCTTTTCCTTAAATAATAGAGATGAATCAACCTGCAATTGCTACTAGTGATCATTATCTCCATTATTGGTTTGAAAACTAAGTTATGATGGTTGCAATTGCTATCATAAACACAAAACATACATATCATATATCACTACTACATGAAAAGATGTTTTGAGACATTTATTTAAGACGAAAATATCATTTCGTTTTTAAAAATTTGTTTTGTCTCAACTAATTTAGCTTTTAATTATTTTAAATAAAAAATAGCTTGCAAACCCTTTTGTGAAGGAAATGGCATCTGGGCTTATGAAAATTGCTTTGGAATTCGAAAGGACGGCTGGCAGGGGGATATTTTTTTAGGAACCGATCCGGACCAAGTATTGCAAACAACCGAAAGACATGTCATTCCATGAGGAGAAACTATACCAAGACTGATTCCCAATTTTTGGGGCATAGTCCAAGCCATTTCCATCGGCGTTGGGGTGCTTCCATTGGAAGAGGGATCGAAGTGGGAACTCATGTACATGAGAGGCAGGTTTGAGAGAGTCGTGGGCTCCATAGATTCTAAGGGCTTTTATGTCATGAATCCTAATGGTACTAGAGGACCGAAGTTGAGCATTTTTCTTCTGAGGATTTAGATCTTTGTGTTCTATTTTGTTACATTTACAAATTTAATTCATGATTATATATATAGATATATATATATGTGTGTGTGTGTGTGTGTGAATTGATCTACAAGATTGTAAAATTGTGTAAGACGGAAATTTCCAAGTTTATATATTCAATGTCTACATTACGTTTCAAACTGGATGTTCATGTGCCTTCGATATCTGGATGTCATTGTAGATAGGCACCATCAAATTTTTGTATAATAAGCTTTTTCTAATTTTTGGAATTCCCCAACACAAAAAAAGTTTTACCGATTTGAAATTAAAAATAAAACAACAAAAAACCTTTTCAAAGCCAATACCACTAGTTAAAATTCCATAGAATATCTCCTTCTTGTTCCTCCTTGTGCGCTTAACATCTGTGAGAGAATGTTTGCAACTTTGATTCAGAACAATTTGAACGGTCTACGGGATTCATCATTCTTATAGGGCTGATTAGGGCATGGACTGGTATGTGTAAAAAATAAGCCTCCCAATGCCATGGTCAACCTATGGCTCATAATGTTGGTGTGTTTCTGAAGAAGAAACTCATTGCACCTCTGTCGAGAGCTTGAGGATGGTTTGAGATGCATTTATTATGTGTAAAAAAACAATTCCTCCCAATGCCATGGTCAACCTCTGGTTCATAATATTGGTGTGTTTCTAAAGAAGAAACTCATTGCACCTCTATCGAGAGCCTGAGGATGGTTTGAGATACATTTCTTCTATGGTTGGGTGAGTTCGTGCCCTCCATGGGTGGAGATTAATGGAACCAGGATCCCACCAATGAAACTAGTGTCCCTGACCCAACGCAGGGACATGGTCGACAAGGAACTGGCTGAGGCCACTTATCTGAGCATAGATAGTTCAAACCATCAGGACTTTTGATTTCAAGGTTTTTTATGATGAAGAAACCCTGCTACTCTAGAATGCTCTGGAGAGGTTGAACATGAGTCTGGTCATTCGAGGGTAGGTGGAGGTACCAAAAGTAGGGTAGAATCCTAATTTATGATAGCTCAGTGCATAATTTAGGGCCTATGGCTATGGGAAATATCTGATACTGTGCTCGAACAAAGGCTTTGGGAATAATAAGGGTGTGCTTATCACGGGTTGTGATTTTTTTAAATACATTCTCTTGGATGAAGGAAATTAATGGCTTGAATGAGGGGTTCTTACCATTAGTAGTTGCAAATAGTCTTCCCAAGTCTTGTAAATAGCTATTTCATTTTCCTTGTAATTTCCATGTTTTAATTCCTAAAATGGAATTCTGTAAGGTTTTACTAAATGTGGGTTGTCCTTTGGCATGCATAATAAACATAAATGGTGGATGTTGAGCTTTACTCAATCGTTCGACATTAGTAATGGATCAAAAGGTAAAAGTATATGGGGAATGACATCTAATGAAAGAACATCAAATAATATGTAAATGAACATTTCCTTGAGAAGCGTTTTTCTTAGACAATTTCTTAGCCCTGGTGCTTATGTGGGAATCCTTTGTTTCTTATATAAAAAATTCAGGGTACTAATTTTTATAGCTCTTTGTGGTGCAAAGATGTATTCAAATGTATATTCCGTGGGAGGTGGAGCTCCAGGGCACCCCTGGCAAACAATATGTTGTAGAAATTAGAAAGAAGTCATGGCGAAGTGGTATCAAAGATCGTGGGTTCATTACAACCCAACACCCTGGTCGGGATTGATAAGTCAAGAAACTGCTACTTCACCCTAACAAAGGATGTGGATGGAGCTTTTAAGTCCTATTTATTTATTCTAAGTATATTTATTAGAAAATTGCCTAGCTCTGGTGCCTATGTGAGAATCCTTTGTTTTTTAAATGAAACAAATTACGACATTGATTTTTACAGCTTTTTGGGCTACAAACATGTACTGGATGTGTCTTTTGTGGGAGGTGGAGCTCCATGGCACCCCTAAAAAAAAATTATGATGTAGAGAGTAGAAAGAAGCCATTCCAAATTTGGTATCAAAGGATTGTGCATTGGCTATGACCCAACACCCTGGTTGCGATTGACAAATCTGGCAACTACTACTTTACCAGAAAAAAGAATGTGGATGGAGCCTGTAAGTCCTATTTATTCACTCTTTGTATTGATTCTTAGGTGTAAGAATATTATTTGTATGAAAATTAATGTATTGGGTTCATAAAAAACCAATACTTGTATGGCATTTATGAGAGACTAAAGTTTGAACACACCCTTTGTAGAATCAATAAATTTTGGATTACTTCAATTACGAAAACAACTGCCACAACCTGAATATCATTGTTAAATTCGAAATGTCGTGGTTTGGTCATCGTTATTGGATCAAAAAAGGAATTTTACCAATGTACATTGGGTAGGGAATTAAAACATAGTTTCTTTATAATTCCTTAGGAGAATATTATCTTTCCATAATGGTACCCTGATATCTTCTTATGCATGGGTAATGACTGCATTTTCGGATTTAACCGTCAAAGGTTAGGGCTTAAACTTGACTCCATGCTTGCTAGTCACCCATGTGTTCTCCTTGGCTTGGGATGCTTGCACCATATCTATATGAACTTTTGATCATGATTGTGTAGCCACATACAATTTCGCTCATACTGGTCCTGCCAGTGGCTTGGGTCACTCTCTAGTTCACCGTCCCTAAAAAGGTCCTAGACTTTTGAGAACAAAAAATTATGAAAATTTATAAGATCTGAAGTTGGAAGACTAGATAGGGATATTCAAAGTTTTGATTAATTAGACTTATTAGATTTATGCCCTTAAAATTAGATTTCACCATATGTAGAATAATCTCAAAAGGTAAATTGACATTGCAGTATATAATTATCCTACTATCCATAAGAAACCCCTTGAGGAGGTAAAATTTTATTAACATCACTGTTGAGATGATGTTGTATGTTTTACTTGAGTCCAAGGTTGACTTCACTTTGTAATAACTATTATTGTGTTACAAGGTTTAGCTTAAAGCCAACATAGTCAACACTCAATTATTTTATACCCATACAACAAATGTTGACCTAATGATTGTAGTGGGTCCATAACCTCTCTTGAGGAAAGTTCCTTTGAGTTGTGTATAAACTCTGCTATCATTTGAAAAATTGTAATATCATTTTGATCACTAATAAAATATCCTTATTCTTTAAGCTATGGGCACATATATATTGTGTTGGGATCTCTTTTGATGGTGAATTTAACTTTCAAATATTGTTATGGGTATGGGTATGGTTGTCTCAAGTAAAAAAGAATAACTTTATTGCTGAAATGATGTTGTAATATTTACTTGAGGCCAAGGTTGACTTCACTTTGTATCATTATTATTGTGTTTTTAGGTTTAGCTTAAATCCAACCTAGCCAACACTCAATTATTTTACTAGTGTTGCCTTCTAAGATGCCCCTAGTGGTAATTTCTTAAAACTAGAATGGTTATAATTTAAATATAACATTGTTTCAGTCACACCATACAACATAATAATGCAAACAAAAAGGGGCTTTCCATAAAGCCATTCTTTCAAAAAGTTTCCAAAAATTTAAATTGTTTCTTATATATTGGGCCATTGTAACTTCCATAAAGATATGACAGAGAGTTTTGCTAGTATAGATCCTAAGAAACTGGCTTATTATCATATATACCTTACAAAACATAAATAAACCTAAATTCGGGAAAAAAAAATAAATCTTGTTATTCGCTTCTTTCCTTCAATATGTTAATAATTGAAACTCTTGGTCCACATGTTCCTTGATCAAATCTCCTAGAGCTTGATGAACAATTTTTTCATCTTTTGAAATAACTGGAGTAGACTAGTTGATATCCTCGAGTGAACCCAAATACTGAGAACTAGTGACGCCTAGGACCAATTGGTAAAGCATACCATACCTAGCTTCATGCTTCTCATTTTTCTTTTCCAATTTTTCACAACCTCTTGTAATTCTTCATGTTTGGAATTTTGAGCTTCAAATTCATTAGAAATGTTATTATTCATATTTGAAATAGATACCTAATTGCCAACGAGGACATGTTAATTTTACATCAAAGCATGATTTGAATTTGATGGCTCAAATGAAAATGACTGACTTTAGTTACTTTGTCAAGCCATCCTCCAAAACCTCCAAAATTTTCATGAAATGAGCTTGAAAAGGCACAACTCCAGACTTGAAATGATCCTCTATTATAGAATGGTAGATCCCAAATTTGGCAACAAGTCTGCCAAAATATAGGCATAGAAAAAATCTTAGTGACCCAAAAAAATAGAAACTAAAGGGAGGGGTTTATCTCTAGGAAGCCACTACTGTCCTTGAACCCAGCACATTCTAAAACAAAATAGACCAAAATAATTGCACTTGGAATATCCTGAAACATTTTATTCCATTTAAGGTCCTACAATGCCATTGCAAGTGATATATGAGAGAGTACTCAACGATTGTGGTTTATTAATACCCACCTTGTCTCTATTTGTGTCCTTCATTGCAATTTAACATTTTCTATTGAATTATAGATAATATCAATTATTCTATGGGATATGGGATGAAGATATTATCCCCCCTTTTGTCTTTGTTTTTCCTCATCTAGAAGAGCTAAATGATTATCCAATCGGTCCACTTTGCTATTTTGTGCCCTTAGCACATGAAAATAATCTATTGAATAGAACCTCCATGATTTCTTTTGATTTATGAGCATGATCCTGCTAAGTTGTAGTCCTTGGGGTTGTAAAGTATCGCATATCCCCGATAATGATTGTTGAGTTTTATATAACTAGAATGCTATTAATCCTTCTTGAATCTCAAGTCTGAAGGCCTTGACAAAGTGACAATGTCTCAGCGTGATTATTAGTAGCTTCCATAGTCCCCACTCAAATTTAGTTTCATGATTTCCTTTTAGATCGAAGATGATCCCCTCCCACCCTTTCCACCCATGGTTTTTACCATTCTATCCAAATAGGGCATTGATATTAAGAGATTTATTTTCTGACTCAGAGGGACTAGTTTTGGAAACTTATTTCAAGCTATTTAAGCCTATTTTATGCATCTACTTGCACTATATTGAAGTGCCTTTAATTAGTGTTCACTGTTGTTCTATTTTAGGAAATTTTCCACTAGAAAATCTATGACTTTTGACTAGTGGAATCACTATTTGGTGATTGTGGAACCATAGTTTTAGATCATTTTTGTCCCTTATTTTTGCAATAATTGTATGAAGCTTTTGGGTGGTGGCATTACAGATTTTTTCTAACCAAGGAACTGGGGCTTCTGATCAAATTAATTTGTCACCAATCTAAAGATTGTTTGATAGTGGCATTGCCCTTATGGCTCGGAACTAGGGTTTTTGGATCATCTATCTTCTAGGGTTTAAAACATTTCTTTTGATAAGTTTTTCCTTAGGTATTTTAAAAAATATTTGGAAGAATTTATGAAGGCTTCCTCTATGATGATCTTGGAAGAATTTATGGAGGATTCCTCTACACTATTCTTCGAATTTGGACCTGATAGAATATTTTTACAATACAAATATGATAGTGCAATTTTCATATTGTGCCTCACATGTTCCATGTTGTGATGATATCACTATTGACCCCACCATATTTGGATTTTTTATGTTATAGGAGTTGGTGATTTTATAATGGATGCATTGCTTTATTGTGATGGGAGGCATGATTCTTGACTATTGGTTCATTTTGACATATGTGATCCTATGACCACGTATTCTTGAGGGGGAACTACATGCTTCCTCCTATATAGGTCTCGAGGATCTATCCCCACCAGTTTTTGATAGATGGTTCTTCCATGAAGAAGTCTCAACCTATTACAATGGATTGTGTTTTTCCATATTATGACTCTAGCTCCTTTTGGTTGACAACTATATTTTCAGGGAAAACTTGATCCACTCTTTTTACTTTTAGCTGATGAACATGTTTTAGTATATATTTATTCTTTACCTCTACTCATGGAAACCTTTGTTAGGTTTTGAAATATTTGTGCAGGAAATAAGGTGTTTTGGGGGGGTTTATATGTGAGATCTTTATTACATTGTCCATGGCCCATACTTAGCATTAGGGGGGGGGGGGGGGAATTTTTTTATGTAATTATCTATATTTGAAGCCTCATATTCAGATTAGGGGAATTTTGTGCATAAGACCAACTTGATTTTGAGATAGGTATCCATATTCCTAGTCACTTTTGTGTCTTGGCCATGACCAACCTATATTAAACTAGGTATTCACATAAATTCACCCTTAGTATTCGATTTCTCTAGCTACTCACTTTAATTTCTCACTATGATCAAACCATCCAATCTCATGGTAAACAAATTTTTGAAATGTCAATGGTCGAATGTTTCTCATAAGACTACCACTGACAACAACAAAGCAGTACAATTATAATGGTGTCACAAGGAGGGATGTAGCTACCAAAACTACAATAATGAGTGACTAGAAACTAAAATCTTTACAAAGATTATGTGTAGTCTTGTATAAGATACCTATGATACTTAAAAACAAGAGATAAAAAGGAGGCAGTGAACATCGATTCACAATTACTACAATGGATCCAATATGAGCATTGGAGCCTTTGGCTTATTGAGAGATGGTAAGTATAAAAGAGGAACATATTTTATGAGATTATGTTGACCATATTATACATCCTAAAGACTCTCTTCATAGGGAAAGGAAAATGGAAACAAAATGGAGCAGTGCCTACCACCAACTTCAAATGACCCATTGACTATAGATGTAAGAGTTGACCTCCAAATCTCAACCTTGCCAATATAATTTGAATTATCGAAATGTATTTTGAGTTGAAAATGATCATTTGAATGTTGGTCTTTCGATTGACGCACCTTCTGAAGATTTATAAGTTGTGAATATGCACCAGAATAGAATTTGATGAGCTGAGATTCTAGACTTGGATATTACATTTCTCGTATTCATTAATAGATTGGCATGGGTTACAAAGAAGAATATTTTCAGCAAACTTGTCACCAAACTTGACTTAAAACTTAAAATTGGTGACATGAGAAGTTTAGAAGAGAAATTTCACAAAGTTCATAGCCACACATGTTAAAATAACTGGAACAATGTGGGAAGAACTCATTTAGTAATTAAATTTCTTATTTATTCTCTCTTTATAAAGGTGAAAAAATTTATGCAATGTATAATTTTAACATTTTCATCAATGGTACCATGCTTTACCATAGCAATCATATCAACATTTTTTACAGTGGTCATATGATGAGCAACAATAATTTTTTTCTACTTATCATAATTCTATTAGGAGCTTCTTGAACCACGTTTTCATATTCTACATCCAAGGCACTAGTGGATTCATTAAGGAGAAGAATTCATGGGTCTTTTAAAACATCCCTTGCAATCACAATCCTTTGTTTTTGATCTCGCGATAATTGGGTGCCATGCTCCCCTACCATTGTATCAAAACCCTGGAAATAACAACTATAACCATCAACATATGCAATATCCATTTGAAAAGAAATACATATTCCACAATGATGAAAGTTATAAATAATCAAAGATCTATATGAAAAAAGAAAAACATGTGACATCTTGCTTATAAATTTTGTTGCATTAGCAAGCTCAGCAACAACGTGTATTTCCTCTAGTGTAGCTCCATCTTTATCGTACACACTATTATTTTAACAGTGCATGCAAAGAGGATATGTTTTTCGTTTACAAGTCCAGTTTTTTGTCTTACCCATTGAAGTTGAATTTGCGCTTAGTATTGAAGTTGTACATAGCCACTTCACCAGCTTGTGGATCATAAAATATCTCTATGAGACTTATCATTGTGGACTTTCCACTTCCACTCTTTCCAACTAAAGTTGTAGTGGTGCCTCTAGGTATTCTTAGTGAGAACCCAAAAAATATTTCAACATAAAGCCATGCTCAATACCTGAAGTATATGTCTATAAGTGTTGAGAAATGCAGCGAGAAATTCTCAATTTGATTTTGTCTTGATTAAATTGAGAAAAATCGAATTTCCACATCAGAAAAAAACTTGGATGTAGTTTACTTGTGTGACATGTCTTGTGTCACCCAATTACCTAGTAAATTTGAGTTGGAGGAGTTAGAGTTCAGTTAAGCATGTGTGATTGCTAATTTGTAGCAATCAAGGTCAGTTATCTCAAGTTGTTTTCAGTTAAACTAGTTCCAACTATTGGGGGAACTAGTGGAAGGCCAGTTGTGCAGTGGGACTTCAGTCAAACTTAGTGATCATCTATTTAATTAATAAGTTAGCCCAAAATAGATAGTGCATGTAGAGAATTCATGTTCCCCATTTGTGGTGGATATTCCAAGGCAGTGTAAGATCAGTTGTAGACTGGTATTGAGTGTATAGGTATTCCATACAGTCAAATGATCGACCTTGGAAATTGCGCAAGGAAATATCGGCTCAAGCAGAGGAGAAAATTGGCTAATTTTGGGTCAAATCTTCTCAATGAGCAAAGAGATAGGTTATTCACTTGTAGGTTGTGCTCAGTTGAGAAAAGAAATTGTAATACATCTCTATTCATTGGGTTAATGCAAGAAGGCATTGGGGTTTTTAGAAGATTGCTTTCCCTAGGAAAACCATTGTGTGCATGTGTGTTATTTCTTATTGCATGCCTGAATTTTTTGTTCTAAATTTTGAATTAACTTCTGCAAAGCAGTAGAGTAGGTTTGTGTCTTGTGATTTTGATTAAAAATTCATGAGAAGCTGTAAATATACACCATAATTTCTACATGGTATCAGAGTAGGATTCACATTAGAGCCAAAATTTCGAATTTGTTTCTAAGGAGAATCAAATTTGAAGTTCAATGTAGCAGGATCCCTTTAGATATGAGAAGATGACCTTCAATGGACTGAGGCTAGAGTATGCCTTGGAAGGAAACTCTAATTTCATCGCATGGAATGATAGCATGGAGGTAGTATTGGATGACAATGGATTGCTAGAATACATCAAGACATATGTTGCAAAACTAGTGAAATTTGATGCCCAAAACCTTTCTCAGTGGAAGAAAGATGTAGCCAAGGTGAGGAGAATAATATTGGAGGAAATAAGGGATCACATTGTCTCCAATATCCATGGGAAAGAAACTCCAATCGCAACGTGGAAAGCACTGATAGAATTATTTGAGAATATTAGTAACCACAGGAAGTTGGTGCTCAAGGTTAAACTCTGAAATATCAAGATGCAAAAGAATGACATTATTCCGCAATACATGAGAAGGTTCACAT
Source organism: Pinus tabuliformis (assembly GCA_031772625.1). Taxonomy (NCBI): domain Eukaryota; kingdom Viridiplantae; phylum Streptophyta; class Pinopsida; order Pinales; family Pinaceae; genus Pinus; species Pinus tabuliformis. The sequence continues at coordinate 370,079,183 of CM062820.1, forward strand.
AATGTCATGGTGAACTTTGTGTTAATGTTGTAGAAGATGACTTGGTAAACCTTGCCCTTTTAAGCCTTCCCAAGAGCTGGAATAACTACCAAGATTCGATGAACGTGAGGGAGAAACTACCAAATTGGGAATGCTTATGGTTTGATTCGGTATAGGAGGAAATAAGGTGAAATACCCGAGATGGGACTTCATCCAATGGAAAGGATGAATAAAAATTTACATTGGTTGGAAAGGTAAAGAAAGGAAAAGGGAATAAATATCAATCTATGCTAGATTATAGCTAAGGAGGAAAGAAGAAATATTTATCCAAAATTAAATGCTTTCATTGTCATGAATTTGGGCACTATGCCATGAAGTGTCCACACAAAAATGTAACCAAGAAAACCTTAGGGGGCACAATTGGTGAAGCTTTGACTTCACAATTCAAGTTTGAATTTACCCTTATCGCATGCATGGTCAACACAGTGATAGGGAGTGTGTAGTACTTGGACTCAGGTGCATCGTTCCACACGACAGAGTGTAGAGATTTTTCAGTGACCTAGAAGAGAAAGATTTATAGATGCACATTGAGTTGGGGGATGACTGAAGGTACAACATGACTGCGCTCCCCTCTTGGGCTGATTGATGTCATGTTCATTTTGGGCCTAAAGAAAAATCTCATCTTTGTTGCAATTATGGAAGACCATGGTTATGATGTGATCTTTAGTAAAGGAAAGACATTCTCGAGACACATAGCCATGAGACAGGTGAAGCAAATCAAGATTCGTATGAAGAACATGTATAAGCTAGATGTAGAACACTGTGTTGTATTAAGCATTAAGGTGGGGAAAGCACGGGGTTGTGATTTCGGTGAACTTTGGCACAAAATACTTGGCCATTTGCATCATGGTGCCTTGAATATTATGCAACAAATAACCATTGGCCTCCCCAAAGGAGTACGTGTCGAATGAATTCAATATTTTTGTGCAAAAGTAGGCATTTAATGTGCGTTGATAGCACGCCACAACCCATAGAAAAATGGGGTGGCTAAGAGAAATAATCGTAGCATTGTGGGAGAAGTGAGGCGATGTTGCATGACCAAGGCCTACCTCTGCATTTGTGGGCTGAGGCATGTAACACAATAGTCTATTTGTAGAACCAAAGTCCTCATCAGATTTGGGCATAATTACACTGGAGGAGGCTTTCTTTGGGAGAAAACTAGATGTGTCACACTTCAGGATTCTTGGAGCCTTTGTTTACTGCCATGTCTCCAAAGAATCAAGGAGGAAGCTTGAGTTGACAATAGAATTTGGCGTATTTGTGGGTTACAAAGAAATTCCACACATGTGTGTACTTTCCATCCCTCATAATGATAATTATGTGAAGGTATGTAAAGTTTGATGAGGAGAAAACCATGCAGTTCTCTTTTGAGAGAGAGCTTCAGATCCCACTAGAAGAGGAGATTTTAGCTCCAAATGAGGAGCCTCAAGAAGTTGTGGAGTAGCCACAAATTGAGGAGTAGAGAGTGGAGACAGTCACTCAAGGAAAACCATCTGGAGAAGGCCGAAAAAGAACAAAGGAAGTTGAGAGAATTGTGTAGGATGCGAGGGGGAATGTGGGTGCTCCTTCAAATTTTCACAGGTAGAGAAGGTCACGTGTTCACTACACTAGATGATTTGAAATTGATTAAGGATCTATAAAAAGCCTAAAATTCAAAGTTACTGGATTCGAGTGGAAGCAATGCCATTACGTATAGATCTCAGAAATGATCCCAATGCAGCTTGAATGAGCACATTTGGCCTCTAGATGAATGAGAAACTGCTTGTTAAAGTTTGTGATGAACCGATGCATGTGGCATTTTTACTGGTTGACATGGCATTCATAATCAGCAGGTCAAAAGCTTAGTTTCATTTGCGGGTGCAACATCTCAAATTTGGTTGCAAGGTGAAATATTGGGTTGAATGGGTTAAAAGGCGATTTGTTTTATATACATGGTGATGACATATATATCAAAATTTCATAGAATTATTATTTACAAAAACCCATGTAAAAACTATGTAGCAGAATGATGCAAGTATGATATGGGTTACAAACCTATGTTTAAACGATGGCAATAGAATATATTACAAACCATATGTTACAAAATATGGTGGAGCTTAATATTACAAATTTTTAAACCATTTGGGTAGATGGTTAGCGAAACCACCGCGGAGTTTCTTTACAGATCACCCTAAACCCTAAACTATATGTTATAATGCACCATTTATAGTTATATGGTTATAATATATATATATATATATATATATATATATATATATATATATATATATATATATATATATATATATATATATATATATATATATTATATATATATATATATATATATATATATAGATATATCTGTGTGTGTGTGTGTGTGTGTGTAATTTTATGCGATGTAGGAGAGGAGAGGTGAGCTTGGCTTCTTGAGAGGAATTGTAACATTCTATGCAGCATAAGAGTTTTGGAGTAGGTTTGAAAACTTGGAGGCGAAATTTTGAAAGCTTATTCGGGGAGTTGTAGGAGGTCTTTTTCTGAGCCGCCAGTTGCATTGGAATTCTGAGGCCAAGAAGAACATAGTTGGACCAGTAAAAGATCATTTTCATGTAAATTTGATGTAATTTTATGGCTTTGAATATTTAATATGAAGGCGTCCCTATTGAATACCAGGGCCCATAAATGTAGGCTTGAAGATAGCCAAACTCCGTTAACAATTCTTGTGTCGCTTTTCTTTACATGTGTTTGTTGTTCCATTTTACTACAAAATATCTATCAGTTCTTCGTGATTGTGTGCTTAATGGTGTTTTTAATAATTCATGTATTTACACTTTCTAAAATTAAGCAATTCACATTTCAATAAACGATCAGATTTGGGATCATTTGGTATCGAAGCAAGGTTATTGATAATTATGATTTATAAGTGTGCATGATCACTAGGAGAAAATCAAATCTTGGTGAAGGAGAACTTGTTGAAGGACATCCAGAAGTTGGCTCGAGAAGAAAGACAACTCAAGGAGAAGAGATGGCTAAAGAAGTAAGCTGTGAACATCCTTTTGGATTTGATGCAGGCTTCGTTAATGCTTTCATGACCTTGCAAGCCATGGTCGAAGAAATGTATCGAAATTTTAAGAAAGAAAAATATGAAGATGAAAAACATAAAGACGAAGAGGGACAACCATGACAATCTAGAAAATAAGGTGAAACTGATAAAAAAGAACCGATCACACCTCTCTTGAATCCATCTAAAACTTTGAAACTGTTGTTGAAGCTTAATGTTAAGTTCAAGTTACCCATGTACAATGGAGAAGTTGATGCTAAGAAACTTGACAACTGGGTTAGGAAAATGGAGGTATATTGTAGCATGCAACGGATCACTGAAGATGAAGTCAAAATCAGACTAGCATCGCTTCATTTAGCAGGCACATCATTGATCTAGTGGCAAAGTAAATTGCAGAAACGTACTCAGCATATCGGTAAGATTTTTCCATCATGGTTTAATTTTATTACTACACTTAGAAGGAAATTCTATCCATTGGGATATAAGGAGAAAGCTTTAATAGAATGGCAAGGATTAAAACTTAAGAAAGGTCATTCAATGCAGGAATATATAGAAGAGTTTCGTAAGAAGGTGTTGATGCTAGATATTCCTTTCTATACTCAAGAAACTCTAATGAAATTTATAAGAGAATTACCTGAGTATATTCATAATACTATATTTATGTCCAATCCTACTAACCTAGATGAAGTGGAAGTACAAGAAAATTACATTGAAGAAGGTAAGTTAGGAGTTGGGGTATCATCAGAATTGTCAACTAGAATGGAGAGCAAGGGAAAAGGGAAAGTGAAGAAAGAAAACTTCAGCAAGAAGGAGGTTGAAAATATCTCTTGTAAAAATTGCAAGAAAGAGGGCCATTGAAGACTACTGTTGGAAATTTAATCCTGAAATGAAAATGAAGTGGATCAGAAAAGGGAAGCAAAATGTTGTGGCAGCAACGAAACCAATGGACCTAGGGTCAGATTCAGGCAACAAGGCACAAATCACATCATTGGTTATGAAAAATAAAGATGATGAAGGTAATGATTGTAATAGTTCCAGATGCAAGCTATTTCATATAAGGGTTATTATGAAACATAAAAAGATCGACACATTGTTAGATATTGGATTTCAAGTTAATTTAATTTCAGAAAAAGTGATTAAGCAATTGGGATTAAAAACCATAAAGCATCGTAAACCATATACTTTAATTTGGATGAAAAGAAATCATAAATTACGAGTGACTGAGTAATGCTTGTTACCGTTTGAAATAACTTGTCAATTTAAGGATAAGGTGATGTGTGATGTGGTAAAACTAGATACATGTGGGATGGTCTTGGGTAGGCCGTATTTATATGACAGGAAACTGATCTTTTATATGGAACATAATAAATATCACTTGTTCAAAGAAGGAATTAAATATGTTGTACATTCTCATCACACAAAAGTAGATGAATCTCTTTTTATAGTTGAACAGTTAAAACAAGCAGCTTATGCTAGAAAATATGTCCCCGTAATAGTTCAGATTAGGGGAATTTTGTGCATAAGACCAACTTGATTTTGAGATAGGTATCCATATTCCTAGTCACTTTTGTGTCTTGGCCATGACCAACCTATATCAAACTAGGTATTCACATAAATTCACTCTTAGTATTTGATTTCTCTAGCTACTCACTTTAATTTCTCACTATGATCAAACCATCCAATCTCATGGTAAACAAATTTTTGAAATGTCAATGATTGAATGTGTCTCATAACACTGCCACCGGCAACAACAAAGCAATACAATTATAATGGTGTCACAAGGAGAGATGTAGCTACCAAAAATACAGTAATGAGTGACTAGAAACTAAAATATTTACAAAGATTATGTGTAGGCTTGTATAAGATACCTATGATACTTAAAAACAAGAGATAAAGAGGAGGCAGTGAACACCCATTCACAATTGCTACAATGGATCCAATATGAGCATTGGAGCCTTTAGCTTGTTGAGAGATGGTAAGTGTAAAAGAGGAACTTATTTTATGAAATTATGTTGACCATCTTATACATCCTAAAGAATCTCTTCATAAGGGAAGGAAAATGGAAACAAAATGGAGCAGTGACTGCTAGCAACTCCAAATGACTCATTGATTATAGACCTAAGAGTTGACCTCCAAATCTCAACCTTGCAAATATATTTTGAATTATCAAAATGTATTTCAAGTTGAACATGATCATTTGAATGTTGGTATTTTTATTGATGGACCTTCTGAAGATTTATAATTTGTGAATATGCACCATAAGGGATCTTGATGAGCCGAGATTTTGGACTTGGATATTACATTTCTCATATTCATTAATAGATTGGCATGGGGAACTAAGAATAATCTTGTCAGTAAACTTGTCACCAAACTTGAGTTAAAACTTAAAACTAGTGACATGAGAAGTTTAGAAGAGCCATTTTACAAACTTCATAGCCACACATGTTAAAATAACTGGAACAATGTGGGAAGAACTTATTTAGTTATTAAATTGCTTATTTATTCTCTATTTATGAAGGTTAAAAAATTTATGCAATGTACAATTTTACCATTTTCAACAATGGTACCATGCTTAACCATAGTAATCATATCAACATTTTTTATAGTGGTCATATGATGGGCAGTAATAAATGTTTTTCTATTTATCATAATTCTATTAGGAGCTTCCTGAACCACATTTTCATATTCTACATCCAAGGCACTAGTGGATTCATCAAGGAGAAGAATTCATGGGTCTTTTAAAACATCCCTCGCAATCACAATCCATTGTTCTTTAGCTTGAGATAATTGGGTGCCATGCTACCCTACCATTGTATCAAAACCCTGGAAATAACAACTATAATCATCAACATATGGAATATCCATTTGAAAAGAAATACATATTCCACAATGATGAAAGTTATAAATAATCAAAGATCTATATGAAAAAGAGAAAAACATGTGACATCTTGCTTATAAATTTTGTTGCATTAGCAAGCTCAGCAACAACGTGTATTTCCTCTAGTGTAGCTCCATCTTTATCGTACACACTATTATTTTAACAGTGCATGCAAAGAGGATATGTTCTTCGTTTACAAGTCCAGTTTTTTGTCTTACCCATCGAAGTTGAATTTGCGCTTAGTATTGAAATTGTATATAGCCACTTCACCAGCTTGTGGATCATAAAATATCTCTATGAGACTTATCATTGTGGACTTTCCACTTCCACTCTTTCCAACTAAAGTTGTAGTGGTGCCTCTAGGTATTCTTAATGAGAACCCAAAAAATATTTCAACATCAAGCCATGCTCAATGCCTGAAGTATATGTCTATAAGTGTTGAGAAATGCAGCGAGAAATTCTGAATTTGATTTTGTCTTGATTAAATTGAGAAAAATCGAATTTCCACATCAGAAAAAAAAACTTGGATGTAGTTTACTTGTGTGACATGTCTTGTGTCACCCAATTACCTAGTAAATTTGAGTTGGAGGAGTTAGAGTTCAGTTAAGCATGTGTGATTGCTAATTTGTAGCAATCAAGGTCAGTTATCTCAAGTTGTTTTCAGTTAAACTAGTTCCAACTATTGGGGGAACTAGTGGAAGGCCAGTTGTGCAGTGGGACTTCAGTCAAACTCAGTGATCATCTATTTAATTAATAAGTTAGCCCAAAATAGATAGTGCATGTAGAGAATTCATGTTCCCCATTTTTGGTGGAGATTCCAAGGCAGTGTAAGATCAGTTGTAGACTGGTATTGAGTGTATAGGTATTCCATATAGTCAAATGATCGACCTTGGAAATTGCACAAGGAAATATCGGCTCAAGCAGAGGCGAAAATTGGCTAATTTTGGGTCAGATCTTCTCAATGAGCAAAGAGATAGGTTATTCACTTGTAGGTTAGTTGAGAAAAGAAATTGTAATACATCTCTATTCACTGGGTTAATGCAAGAAGGCATTGGGGTTTTTAGAAGATTGCTTTCCCCAGGAAAACTATTCTGTGCATGTGTGTTATTTCTTATTGCATGTCTGAAGTTTTTGTTCTAAATTGTGAATTAACTTCTGCAAAGCAGTAGAGTAGGTTTGTGTCTTGTGATTTTGATTAAAACTTCATGAGAAGTTGCAAATATACACCATAATTTCTACATGGTATCAGAGTAGGATTCACATTAGAGCCAAAATTTCGAATTTGTTTCTAAGGAGAATCAAATTTGAAGTTCAGTGTAGCAGGATCCCTTTAGATATGAGAAGATGACCTTCAATGGACTGAGGCTAGAGTATGCCTTGGAAGGAAACTCTAATTTCATCGCATGGAAGGATAGCATGGAGGTAGTATTGGATGACAATGGATTGCTAGAATACATCAAGACATATGTTGCAAAACTAGTGAAATTTGATGCCCAAAACCTTTCTCAGTGGAAGAAAGATGTAGCCAAGGTGAGGAGAATAATATTGGAGGAAATAAGGGATCACATTGTCTCCAATATCCATGGGAAAGAAACTCCAATCGCAACGTGGAAAGCACTGATAGAATTGTTTGAGAATATTAGTGACCACAGGAAGTTGGCGCTCAAGGTTAAACTCTGAAATATCAAGATGCAAAAGAATGACATTATTACGTAGTACATGAGAAGGTTCACACAATGTCATGGTGAACTTTGTGTTAATGTTGTAGAAGATGACTTGGTAAGCCTAGCCCTTTTAAGCCTTCCCAAGAGCTGGAATAACTACCAAGATTCGATGAACGTGAGGGAGAAACTACCAAATTGGGAATGCTTATGGTTTGATTTGGTATAGGAGGAAATAAGGTGAAATACCCGAGATGGGACTTCATCCAATGGAAAGGATGAATAAAAATTTACATTGGTTGGAAAGGTAAAGAAAGGAAAAGGGAATAAATATCAATCTATGCTAGATTATAGCTAAGGAGGAAAGAAGAAATATTTATCCAAAATTAAATGCTTTCATTGTCATGAATTTGGGCACTATGCCATGAAGTGTCCACACAAAAATGTAACCAAGAAAACCTTAGGGGGCACAATTGGTGAAGCTTTGACTTCACAATTCAAGTTTGAATTTACCCTTATCGCATGCATGGTCAACACAGTGATAGGGAGTGTGTAGTACTTGGACTCAGGTGCATCGTTCCACACGACAGAGTGTAGAGATTTTTCAGTGACCTAGAAGAGAAAGATTTATAGATGCACATTGAGTTGGGGGATGACTGAAGGTACAACATGACTGGGCTCCCCTCTTGGGCTGATTGATGTCATGTTCATTTTGGGCCTAAAGAAAAAACTCATCTTTGTTGCAATTATGGAAGACCATGGTTATGATGTGATCTTTAGTAAAGGAAAGACATTCTTGAAACACATAGCCACGAGACAGGTGAAGCAAATCAAGATTCGTATGAAGAACATGTATAAGCTAGATGTAGAACACTGTGTTGTATTAAGCATTAAGGTGGGGAAAGCACGGGGTTGTGATGTCGGTGAACTTTGGCACAAAATACTTGGCCATTTGCATCATGGTTCCTTGAATATTATGCAACAAATAACCATTGGCCTCCCAAAAGGAGTACGTGTCGAATGAATTCAATATTTTTGTGCAAAAGTAGGCATTTAATGGGAGTTGATAGCACCCCACAACCCATAGCAAAATGGGGTGGCTAAGAGAAATAATCGTAGCATTGTTGGAGAAGTGAGGCGATGTTGCATGACCAAGGCCTACCTCTGCATTTGTGGGCTGAGGCATGTAACACAATAGTCTATTTGTAGAACCAAAGTCCTCATCAGATTTGGGCATGATTACACTGGGGGAGGTTTTCTTTGGGAGAAAACTAGATGTGTCACACTTCAGGATTCTTGGAGCCTTTGTTTACTGCCATGTCTCCAAAGAATCAAGGAGGAAGCTTGAGTTGACAATAGAATTTGGCGTATTTTTGGGTTACAAAGAAACTCCACACATGTGTGTACTTTCCATCCCTCATAATGATAATTATGTGAAGGTATGTAAAGTTTGATGAGGAGAAAACCATGCAGTTCTCTTTTGAGAGAGAGCTTCAGATCCCACCAGAAGAGGAGATTTTAGCTCCAAATGAGGAGCCTCAAGAAGTTGTGGAGTAGCCACAAATTGAGGAGTAGAGAGTGGAGACAGTCACTCAAGGAAAATCGTCTGGAGAAGGCCAAAAAAGAACAAAGGAAGTTGAGAGAATTGTGTAGGATGCGGGGGGGAATGTGGGTGCTCCTTCAAATTTTCACAGGTAGAGAAGGTCACGTGTTCACTGCACTAGATGATTTGAAATTGATTAAGGATCTATAAAAAGCCTAAAATTCAAAGTTACTGGATTCGAGTGGAAGCAATGCCATTACGTATAGATCTCAGAAATGATCCCAATGCAGCTTGAATGAGCACATTTGGCCTCTAGATGAATGAGAAATTGCTTGTTGAAGTTTGTGATGAACCGATGCATGTGGCATTTTTACTGGTTGACATGGCATTCATAATCAGCAGGTCAAAAGCTTAGTTTCATTTGCGAGTGCAACATCTCAAGTTTGGTTGCAAGGTGAAATATTGGGTTGAATGGGTTAAAAGGCGATTTGTTTTATATACATGGTGATGACATATATATCAAAATTTCATAGTATTATTATTTACAAAAACCCATGTAAAAACTATGTAGCAGAATGATGCAAATATGATATGGGTTAAAAACCTATGTTTAAACGATGGCAATAGAATATATTACAAACCATATGTTACAAAATATGGTGGAGCTTAATATTACAATTTTTTAAACCATTTGGGCAAATGGTTAGCGAAACCATTGCGGAGTTTCTTTACAGATCACCCTAAACCCTAAACTATATGTTATAATGCACCATTTATAGTTATATGGTTATAACAAATACATCTGAAATTAAATCCATTGCTATGTTTTCCATTACGGTTTAGTCACCAACATAATATATATATATAGATGTTTGTGTGTAATTTTATGCAATGTAGGAGAGGAGAGGTGAGCTTGGCTTCTTGAGAGGAATTGTAACATTCTATGCAGCATAAGAGTTTTGGAGTAGGTTTGAAAACTTGGAGGTGAAATTTTGAAAGCTTATTCAGGGAGTTGTAGGAGGTCTTTTTCTGAGCCGCTAGTTGCATTGGAATTCTGAGGCCAGGAAGAACATAGTTGGACCAGTAAAAGATCATTTTCATGTAAATTTGATGTAATTTTATGGCTTTGAATATTTAATATGAAGGCATCCCCATTGAATACCAGGGCCCATAGATGTAGGCTTGAAGATAGCCAAACTCTGTTAACAATTCTTGTGTCGCTTTTCTTTACATGTGTTTGTTGTTCCATTTTACTACAAAATATCTATCAGTTCTTCGTGCTTGTGTGCTTAATGGTGTTTTTAATAATTCATGTATTTACACTTTCTAACATTAAGAAATTCACATTTCAATAAACGATCAGATTTGGGATCATTTGGTATCGAAGCAAGGTTATTGATAATTATGATTTATAAGTGTGCATGATCACTAGGAGAAAATCAAATCTTGGTGAAGGAGAACTTGTTGAAGGACATCTAGAAGTTGGCTCGAGAAGAAAGACAACTCGAGGAGAAGAGATGGCTAAGGAAGTAAGCTGTGAACATCCTTTTGGATTTGATGCAGGCTTCGTTAATGCTTTCATGACCTTGCAAGCCATGGTCGAAGAAATGTATCGAAATTTTAAGAGAGAAAAAGATGAAGATGAAAACAGAAAGACGAAGAGGGACAACCATCATAATCTAGAAAAGAAGGTGAAACTGATCAAAAAGAACCTATCACTTCTCTCTTGAATCCATCTAAAACTTTGAAACTGTTGTTGAAGCTTAATGTTAAGTTCAAGTTACCCATGTACAATGGAGAAGTTGATGCTAAGAAACTTGAAAACTGGGTTAGGAAAATGGAGGTATATTGTAGCATGCAACGGATCACTGAAGATGAAGTCAAAATCAGACTAGCATCGCTTCATTTAGCAGGCACATCATTGATCTGGTGGCAAAGTAAATTGCAGAAACGTACTCAGCATATCGGTAAGATTTTTCCATCACAGTTTAATTTTATTACTACACTTAGAAAGAAATTCTATCCATTGGGATATAAGGAGAAAGCTTTAATATAATGGCAAGGATTAAAGCTTAAGAAAGGTCATTCAATGCAGGGATATACAGAAGAGTTTCGTAAGAAGGTGGTGATGCTAGATATTCCTTTCTATACTCAAGAAACTCTATTGAAATTTATAAGAGGATTACCTGAGTATATTCATAATACTATATTTATGTCCAATCCTACTAACCTAGATGAAGTGGAAGTACAAGAAAATTACATTGAAGAAGGTAAGTTAGGAGTTGGGGTATCATCAGAATTGACAACTAGAATGGAGAGCAAGGGAAAAGGGAAAGTGAAGAAAGAAAACTTCAGCAAGAAGGAGGTTGAAAATATCTCTTGTAAAAATTGCAAGAAAGAGGGCCACTGAAGACTACTGTTGGAAATTGAATCCTGAAATGAAACTGAAATGGATCAGAAAAGGGAAGCAAAATGTTGTGGCAACAACGAAACCAATGGACCTAGGGTCAGATTCAGGTAACAAGGCACAAATCACATCATTGGTTATGAACAATAAAGCTGATGAAGGTAATGATTGTAATAGTTCCAGATGCAAGCTATTTCATATAAGGGTTATTATGAAACATACAAAGATCGACACATTGTTAGATATTGGATTTCAAGTTAATTTAATTTCAGAAAAAGTGGTTAAGCAATTGGGATTCAAAACCATAAAGCATCGTAAACCGTATACTTTAATTTGGATGAAAAGAAATCATAAATTACGAGTGACTGAGTAATGCATGTTACCGTTTGAAATAACTTGTCAATTTAAGGATAAGGTGATGTGTGATGTGGTAAAACTAGATACATGTGGGATGGTCTTGGGTAGGCCGTATTTATATGACAGGAAACTAATCTTTTATATGTAACATAATCAATATCACTTGTTCAAACAAGGAATTAAATATGTTGTACATTCTCATCACACAAAAGTAGATGAATCTCTTTTTATAGTTGAACAATTAAAACAAGCAGCTTATGCTAGAAGATATGTCCCCGTAATAGTTCAGATTAGGGGAATTTTGTGCATAAGACCAACTTGATTTTGAGATAGGTATCCATATTCCTAGTCACTTTTGTGTCTTGGCCATGACCAACCTATATCAAACTAGGTATCCACATAAATTCACTCTTAGTATTCGATTTCTCTAGCTACTCACTTTAATTTCTCACTATGATCAAACCATCCAATCTCATGGTAAACAAATTTTTGAAATGTCAATGATCGAATGTGTCTCATAACACTGCCACCGGCAACAACAAAGCAATACAATTATAATGGTGTCACAAGGAGAGATGTAGCTACCAAAAATACAGTAATGAGTGACTAGAAACTAAAATATTTACAAAGATTATGTGTAGGCTTGTATAAGATACCTATGATACTTAAAAACAAGAGATAAAGAGGAGGCAGTGAACACCCATTCACAATTGCTACAATGGATCCAATATGAGCATTGGAACCTTTGGCTTGTTGAGAGATGGTAAGTGTAAAAGAGGAACATATTTTATGAAATTATGTTGACCATCTTATACATCCTAAAGAACCTCTTCATAAGGGAAGGAAAATGGAAACAAAATGGAGCAGTGACTGCTAGCAACTCCAAATGACTCATTGATTATAGACCTAAGAGTTGACCTCCAAATCTCAACATTGCTAATATATTTTGAATTATCGAAATGTATTTCAAGTTGAACATGATCATTTGAATGTTGGTATTTTTATTGATGCACCTTCTGAAGTTTTATAATTTGTGAATATGCACCATAAGGGATCTTGATGAGCCAAGATTTTGGACTTGGATATTACATTTCTCATATTCATTAATAGATTGGCATGGGGAACTAAGAATAATCTTGTCAGTAAACTTGTCACCAAACTTGAGTTAAAACTTAAAACTAGTGACATGAGAAGTTTAGAAGAGCCATTTTACAAACTTCATAGCCACACATGTTAAAATAACTGGAACAATGTGGGAAGAACTTATTTAGTTATTAAATTGATTATTTATTCTCTATTTATGAAGGTTAAAAAATTTATGCAATGTACAATTTTACCATTTTCAACAATGGTACCATGCTTAACCATAGCAATCATATCAACATTTTTTATAGTGGTCATATGATGAGCAACAATAAATGTTTTTCTATTTATCATAATTCTATTAGGAGCTTCCTGAACCACATTTTCATATTCTACATCCAAGGCACTAGTGGCTTCATCAAGGAGAATAATTCATGGGTCTTTTAAAACATCCCTCGCAATCACAATCCATTGTTCTTTAGCTTGAGATAATTGGGTGCCATGCTCCCCTACCATTGTATCAAAACCCTGGAAATAACAACTATAATCATCAACATATGCAATATCCATTTGAAAAGAAATACATATTACACAAAGATGAAAGTTACAAATAATCAAAGATCTATATAAAAAAGAAAAAAGAAAAACATGTGACATCTTGCTTATAAATTTTGTTGCATTAGCAAGCTCAGAAACAACATGTATTTCCTCTAGTGTAGCACCATCTTTATTGTACACACTATTACTTTTAATCGTGCATGCAAAGAGGATATGTTCTTGGTTTACAAGTCCAGTTTTTTGTCATACCCATTGAAGTTGAATTTGTGCTTAATATTGGAATTGTATATAACCACTTGACCATCTTGTGGATCATAAAATATCTCAATGAGACTTATCATTGTGGACTTTCCACTTCCACTCTTTCCAACTAAGGTTGTAGTGGTGCCTTTAGGTATTCTCAATGAGAACCCAAAAAATATTTCAACATCAAGCCATGCTCGATACCTGAAGTATATGTCTATAAGTGTTGAGAAATGCAGCGAGAAATTATCAATTTGATTTTGCCTTGATTAAATTGAGAAAATTTGAATTTCCACATCAGAAAAAAACTTGGATGTAGTTTACTTGTGTGACGTGGTTTCTGTCACCCAATTACTTAGTAAATTTGAGTTGGAGGAGTTAGAGTTTAGTTAAGCATGTGTGATTGCTAATTTGTAGCAATCAAGGTCAGTTATCTCAAGTTGTTTTCAGTTAAACTAGTTCCGACTATTGGGGGAACTAGTGGAAGGCCAGTTGTGTGGTGGGACTCCAGTCAAACTTAGTGATCATCTAGTTAATCAATAAGTTAGCCCAAAATAGATAGTGCATGTAGAGAATTCGAGTTCCCCAGCTGTGGTGGAGATTCCAAGGCAGCGTAACATCAGTTGTAGACTAGTATTAAGTGTACAGGTATTCCATGCAGTCAAGTGATCAACCTTGGAAATTACGCATTCCATTTTGGAGAAAATCCTAAATAATAGGGGGCAAATTTCTCAAGAAATTGCGCAACAAAATATGGGCTCAAGCAGAGGCAAAAAATGGCTAATTTTAGGTCAGAGCTTCTTAGTGGGAAAAGAGATAGGTTATTCACTTGCATTTTCTGCTTAGTTGAGAAAATAAATTGTAATACATCTCTATTCATCATATTAATGCAAGCAGGCATTAGGGATTTTAGCAGATTTCTTTCCCAGAAAAAACTATTGTGTGCATGTGTGTTATTTCTTATTGCATGTCTTAATCTTTTGTTCTAAATTGTGAATTAACTTCTACAAAGTAGTAGAGTAGGTTTTTGTCTTGTGATTTTGATTAAAAATTCATGAGAAGTTGCAAATATACACCATAATTTCTACATGGTATCAGAGTAGGATTCACATTAGAGCAAAAATTTCAAAGTTGTTTCTAAGGAGAATCAAATTTGAAGTTCAGTGCAGCAGGATCTCCTTAGGTAGGAGAAGATGATCTTCAATGGACTGAGGCTAGAGTATGCCTTGGAAGGAAACTCTAATTTCATCGCATGGAATCATTGCATGGAGGTAGTATTGGATGACAATGGATTTCTAGAATACATCAAGACATATGTTGCAAAACTAGTGAAATCCGATGCCCAAAACCTTTCTCGGTGGAAGAAATATGTACCCAAGTTGAGGAGAATAAAATTGGAGGGAATAAGGGATCACATTGTGTCCAATATCCATGTGAAATAAACTCCATTCACAACGTGGAAAACATTGATAGAATTGTTCGAGAATATTAGTGACCACAAGAAATTGGCATTCATGGTTAAACTTCGAAATATCAAGATGCAAAAGAATGACATTATTCCATAGTATATGAGAAGGTTCACACAATGTCATTGTGAAATTCATGTTAATGTTGTATAAGATGACTTGGTGAGCCTACACCTTTTAGGCCTTCCCAAGAGCTAGCATAACTACCAAGATTCGGTGAACGTGAGGTAGAAACTACCGAATTGGGAATGCTTATGGTCTGATTTGGTATAGGAGGAAATAAGATGAAATACCCAAGATGGGACTTCATCCAATGGAAAGGATGAAGAAAAATTTACATTGGTTGGAAGGGGAAAGAAAGGAAAATGGAATAAATATCAATCTATGCTAGATTCTAGCTAAGGAGGAAAGAAGAAATATTTATCTGAAATTAAATGCTTTCATTGTCATGAATTTGGGCACTATTCCACGAAGTGTCCACACTGAAAGGTAACCAAGAAAACATTAGGAGGAACAATAGGTGAAGCCTTGGCTTCACAATTTGAGTTTGACTTTACCCTTATCGCATGCATGGTCAACATGGTGATAGGAAGTGTGTAGTATTTGGACTTAGGTGCATCATTCCACATGACAAAGTGTAAAGATTTTTTCAGTGACCTATAAGAGAAATATTTACAAATGCATATTTAGTTGGGGGATGATAGAAGGTACAACACGACTGGGCTCCCCTCTTAGGTTGAATGATGTCATGTTCATTTTGGGCCTAAAAAAATATCTCATCTTTGTTGCAATTTTGGAAGACTGTGGTTCTAATGTGATATTTAGGAAAGGAAAGACATTCTTGAGACATGTAGCCATGAGATAGGTGAAGCAAATCGGGGTTGGTATGAAGAATATGTATAAGTTAGATGTGGAAGACTGTGTTGTATTAAGCATTAAGGTGGGGAATGCATGGGGTTGTGATATCGGTAAAATTTGGCACAAAAGACTTGGTCATTTGCATCATGGTGCCTTGAATATTATGAAACAAATAACCATTGGCCTCCCCAAAGGAGTGCTTAATTAGCAAGATGTATGCAAAGGATATACATTGGGGAAGTACACAAAATACACATTCCATGATTGGGATAATAAAGCACATGCAGTCTTGGAAAGGATCCACTCTAATGTCTGTGGACCTTTCTTGACAGTCTCCAATGCCAGACACAAATATTTTGTTATTTTTATTGATGACTTCTCAAGCAAGTGTTGGATCTTCTTCATGTGGAAGAAAGATGATACATTCTTTAAGTTCATAGAATTCAAGGCACTAGTTGAGAAATAAATTGGCTAGATTGTGAAGGCTCTCAGGAGAAATAATGGAGGTGAGTACATGTCGAATGAATTCAAGAATTTTTGTGAAAAAGAAGGCATTCGACGAGAGTTGATAGCACCCCATAACCCATAGCAAAATGGGGTGGCTACGAGAAAGAATCGTAGAATTGTGGGAGAAGTGAGGGCAATTTTGCATGACCAAGGCCTACCTCTAAATTTGTGGGTTACGTAATGTAACACAATAGTCTATTTGTAGAAATGAAGTACTCATCAAATTTGGGCATGATTACACTGGAGGAGGATTTCTTTGGGAGAAAACTGGATGTGTCACACTTCAGGATTCTTGGAGCCTTTTTTTACTGCCATGTCTCCAAAGAATCAAGGAAGAAGCTTGAGTCGACAATAGAATTGGGGGTATTTGTGGGTTACACAGAAACTCCACACAACTACTGTGTGTACTTTCCATCCCTCATAATGATAATTATGTGAAGGTATGTAAATTTTGATGAGGAGAAAACCATGTAGTTCTCTTTTGAGAGAGAGCTTAAGATCCCACCAGAAGAGGAGATTTTAGCTCCAAATGAGAAGCCTCAAGAAGTTGTGGAGTAGCCACAAATTGAGGAGTAGAGAGTGGAGATAATCACTCAAAGACAACCATCTGGAGAAGGCCAAAAAGGAACCAAGGAAGTTGAGAGAATTGTGTAGGATGCGAAGGGGAATGTGGGTGCTCCTTCAAATTTTCACAGGTAGAGAAGGTCACTTGTTCACTCCACTAGATGATTTAAAATTGATTAAGGATCTATAAAAATCCTAAAATTAAAAGTTCCTTGATTCGAGTGGAAACAATGCCATTACGTATAGATTGCGGAAATTATCCCAATGCAACTTGAATGAGTGCATTTGGCCTCTAGATGAATGAGAAACTACTTGTTGAAGTTTGTGATGAACCGATGCATGTGGCATTTTTTACTGCTCAACATGGCATTCATAGTCAGCAGGTCCAAAGCTGAGTTTCAGTTGCAGGTGCAACATCTCCAATTTGGTTGCAAGGTGAAATATTGGGTTGAATGGGTTAAAAGGAAATTTTTTTTATGTACATGGTGATGATATATATATCAAAATTTCATAGTACTATTATTTACAAAAACCTATGTAAAAACTATGTAGCAGAATGACCAAATGTGATATGGGTTATAAACCTATGTTTAAACCATGGAAACATAATATATTACAAACCATATGTTACAAAATATGACGGAGCTTAATATTACAAAGTTTTAAACCATTTGCAGAGATGGTTAGCAAAACCACCACGGATTTGGTTTACAAGTCACCACCATTGAAAACGTTGCGAGCCATTCTATCACATGGTAACATCTCATGCCATGGAAACCACCAGAGTTAATGCTACTGCCATGAAACCACCACTCCAACATAATACATGTGACCAATCATCACCTCTAGAGTTATTTTGTTATGCCATGGTTAGTTAGTTGACCTCTGGTCCAATGCTATGTTTTGGCTATATTAAAACTATATGTTATAATGCACCATATATAGTTATATGGTTATAACAAATACATATGAAATTAAATCCATTGCTATGTTTTCCATTAGGGTTTAGTCACCAACATAATATATGTGTGTGTGTGTGTGTGTAATTTTATGCGATGTAGGAGAGGAGAGATGAGCTTGGATCCTTGAGAGGAATTGTAACATTCTTTGCAGCATAAGAGTTTTGGAGTAGCTTTGAAGACTTGGGGGCGAAACTTTGCAAGCTTATTTGGGGAGTTGTATGAGGTCTTTTTCTGAGCTGTCAGTTGAGTTGGAATTTTGAGGCTGAGTAGAACATAGTTGAACCAATCAAAGATCCTTTTGATGTAACTTTTATGTAATTTTATGGTTCTAAATATTTAATATAAAGGTGTCCCCATTGAATACTAGGGCCCAGAGATGAAGGCTTGAAGATAGCCAAACTCCGTTAACAATTCTTGTGTCACTTTTCTTTACATGTGTTTGTTGTTCCATTTTACTGCAAAATATCTATCAGTTTTTCATGCTTGTGTGCTTAATGGTGTTTTTAATAATTCATGTATTTACACTTTCTAATATTAAGCAATTCACATTTCAATAAACGATTAGATTTGGGATCATTTGGTATCGAAGCAAGGTTATTGATAATTGTGATTTGTAAGTGTGCATGATCACCAGGAGAAAATCAAATCTTGGTGAAGGAGAACTTGTTGAAGGACATCCAGACATTGGCTCGAGAAAAAAGACAACTCGAGGAGAAGAGATGGCTAAAGAAGTGAGTTGTGAACATCCTTTCGGATCTGATGCAAGCTTTGCGGATGCTTTCATGACCTTGCAAGCTATGGTCGAAGAAATGTATCGAGATTTTAAGAAAGAAAAAGATGAAGATGGATAACCTAAAGACGAGGAGGGACAACCATCACAATCTGGAAAACAAGGTGAAAGCGATCAAAAAGAACATATCACTTCTCTCTTGAATACATCTAAAACTTCAAAACCATTGTTGAAGCTTGATGTTAAGTTCGAGTTACCCATGTACAATGGAGAAGTTGATGCCAAGAAGCTTGACAGCTAAGTTAGGCAACTGGAGGTATACTGTAGCATGCAATGGATCACTGAAGATGAAGTCAAAATCAGATTAGCATCACTTCATTTAGCAGGTACAACATTGATCTGGTGGCAGAGTAAGTTACAAAAAGGTACTCAACATATTGGTAAGATTTTTCCATCATGGTTTAATTTTATTAATTCACTTAGAAAAAAATCCTATCCATTGGGATATTAGGAGAAAGCTTTAATAGAATGGCAAGGATTAAAATTTAGAAAAGGTCATTCAGTGCAGGAATATACAAATGAGTTTTGTAATAAGGCAATGATGCTAGATATTCCTTTATATGCTCAAGAAACTATAATGAAATTCATAATAGGATTACCTAAGTATATTCATAATACTATATTTATGTTCAGTCCTACTAACCTGGATAAAGTGGAAGTGCAAGAAAATTACATTGAAGAAGGTAAGTTAGGAGTTAGGGTATCATCAGAATCGACAACTAGAATGGAGAGCAAGGGAAAAGGGAATGTGAACAAAGAAAACTTCAGCAAGAATGAGGTTGAAAATATCTCTTGTAAAAATTGCAAGAAAGAGGGCCATGATGAAGACCACTGTTGGAAATTGCATCCTAAAATGAAACCGAAGTGGATCAGAAAAGGGAAGCAAAAGGTGTGGAAGCAACGAAACCAATGGACCTAGGGTCAGATTCAAGCGACAAGGCACAAATCACATCATTGGTCATGAACAGTAAATCTGATGAAGGTAATGATTGTAATAGTTCCAGACACAAGTTATTTCATATAAGGGTTATTATGAAACATACAAAGATCGACACATTGTTAGATAGTGGATCTCAAGTTAATCTAGTTTTAGAAAAAGTGGTTAAGCAATTGGGATTGAAAAGCATAAAGCATCATAAAACATATACTTTAATTTGGATGAAAAGAAATCATAAATTACAAGTGACTAAGTAATGCATGTTACCATTTGAAATAACTTCTCAATTTGAGGATAAGGTGATGTGTGATGTGGTAAAACTAGATACTTGTGGGATGGTCTTCGGTAGCCCGTATTTATATGATAGGAAACCGATCCTTTATAGGGAACATAATCAATATCACTTGTTCAAACAAGGAATTGAATGTGTTGTACATTCTCATCACACAAAAGCATATGAATTTCTTTTTATAGTTGAGCATTTAAAAGAAGCAGCTTATGCTAGAAAAAATGTCCCTGTAATAGTTCAGATTAGAGGAATTTTGTGCATAATACCAACTTGATTTTGAGATAGGTATCCATATTCCTAGTCACTTTTGTGTCTTGGCCATGACCAACCTATATCAAACTAGGTATTCACATAAATTCACTCTTAGTATTTGATTTCTCTAGCTACTCACTTTAATTTCTCACTATTATCAAACCATCCAATCTCATGGTAAACAAATTTTTGAAATGTCAACGATCAAATGTGTCTCATAAGACTGCCACCGACAACAACAAAGTGGTACAATTATAATGGTGTCACAAAGAGGGATGTAGCTACCAAAACTACAATCATGAGTGACTAGAAACTAAAATATTTACAAAGATTATGTGTTGGCTTGTATAAGATACCTATGATACTTAAAAACAAGAGATAAAAAGGAGGTAGTGAACACCAATTCACAATTGCTACAATGGATCCAATATGAGCATTGGATCCTTTGGCTTGTTGAGAGATGGTAAGTGTAAAAGAGGAACATATTTTATGAGATTATGTTGACCATCTTATACATCCTAAAGACTCTCTTCACAGGGGAAGAAAAATGGAAACAAAATGGAGCAGTGACTACCACCAACTCCAAATGACTCATTGATTATAGACCTAAGAGTTGACCTCCAAATCTCAGCCTTGCTAATATATTTTGAATTATCGAAATGTATTTCGAGTTGAACATGATCATTTGAATGTTGGTATTTTGATTGATGCACCTTCTAAAGATTTATAAGTTGTGAATATGCACCAGAATGGATCTCGATGAGCCGAGATTGTGGACTTGGATATTACATTTCTCGTATTCATTAATAGATTGGCATGGGGAACCAAGAAGAATCTTGTCAGTAAACTTGTCACCAAACTTGAGTTAAAACTTAAAACTAGTGACATGAGAAGTTTAGAAGAGCCATTTTACAAACTTCATAGCCACACATGTTAAAATAATTGGAACAATGTGGGAAGAACTTATTTAGTTATTAAATTTCTTATTTATTCTCTATTTATAAAGGTGAAAAAATTTATGCAATGTACAATTTTACCATTTTTAGCAATGGTACCATGCTTAACCACAGAAATCATATCAACATTTTTTATAGTGGTCATATGATGAGCAACAATAAATGATTTTCTATTTATCATAATTCTATTAGGAGCTTCTTGAACCAGATTTTCATATTCTACATCCAAGGCAC
This sequence comes from Pinus tabuliformis, assembly GCA_031772625.1. NCBI lineage: Eukaryota > Viridiplantae > Streptophyta > Pinopsida > Pinales > Pinaceae > Pinus > Pinus tabuliformis. The sequence goes on from CM062820.1 coordinate 370,100,807, forward strand.
TAGTGGCTTCATCAAGGAGAAGAATTCATGGGTCTTTTAAAACATCCCATGAATTCACAATCCTTTGCTTTTGATCTTGAGATAATTGGGTGCCATGCTCCCCTACCATTGTATCAAAACCTTGGAAATAACAACTATAATCATCAACATATGCAATATTCATTTGAAAAGAAATACATATTACACAATGATGAAAGTTACAAATAATCAAAGATCTATATGTAAAAAAAAGAAAAACATGTGACATCTTGCTTATAAATGTTTCTGCATTAGCAATCTCAGCAACAACATGTATTTCCTCTGGTGTAGCTCCATCTTTATCGTACACACTATTATTTTTAATAGTGCATGCAAAGAGGATATGTTTTGGGTTTACAAGTCTAGTTTTTTGTCTTACCCATTGAAGTTGAATTTGTGCTTAATATTGAAATTGTATATAACCACTTCACCAGCTTGTGGATCGTAAAATATCTCTATGAGACTTATCACTGTGGACTTTCCACTTCCACTCTTTCCAACTAAAATTGTAGTGGTGCCTCTAGGTATTCTCAGTGAGAACCTGAAAAATATTTCAACATCAAGCCATCGTCGATACCTAAAGTATATGTCTTTAAGGGTTGAAAAATGCAGCAGGAAATTCTCAATTTGATTTTGCCTTGATTAAATTGAGAAAATTTGAATTTCCACATCAGAAAAAAGAAAACTTGGATATAGTTTACTTGTGTGAAATTGCTTGTGTCACCCAATTACATAGTAAATTTGAGTTGGAGGAGTCAGAGTTCAGTTAAGCATGTGTGATTGCTAATTTGTAGCAATCAAGGTCATTTATCTCAAGTTGTTTTTAGTTAAACTAGTTCCAACTTTTGGGGGAACTAGTGGAAGGCCAGTTGTGCAGTGGAACTTTAGTCAAATTCAATGATTATCAAGTCAATTAATAAGTTAGCCCAAAATAGATAGTGCATGCAGAGAATTTTAGTTCCCCAGCTATGATGGAGATTCCAAGGTAGTGTAACATCAGTTGTAGACTAGTATTGAATGTACAGGTATTCCATGCAGTTAACTGACTGACCTTGGAAATTGTGAGATCCATTTTGGAGAAAATCCTAAATAATAGGGGCCAAATTTCTCAAGAAATTACGCAAGGAAATATGGGCTCAAGAAGAGGCAAAAATTGGCTAATTTTGGGTCAAAGATTCTCAGTGAGCAAAGAGATAGGTTATTCACTTGCAGGTTGTGCTCAGTTGAGAAAAGAAATTGTAATACCTCTTTATTCATCAAATTAATGCAAGTATGCATTGGGGTTTTTAGCAAATTGCTTTCCCCAAGAAAACTATTGCATGCATGTGTGTTATTTCTTATTGCATGTCTTAATTTTTTGTTCTAAATTGTGAATTAACTTCTGCAAAGCAGTAGAGTAGGTTTTTGTCTTGTGATTTTGATTAAAACTTCATGAGAAGTTGCAAATATACACCATAATTTCTACATGGTATCAGAGTAGGATTCACATTAGGGAAAAAATTTCGAAGTTGATTCTAAGGAGAATCAACTTTGAAGTTCAGTGCAGTAAGATCTCTTTAGATATGAGAAGATGACCTTCAATGGACTGAGGCTAGAGTATGCCTTGGAAGGAAACTCTAATTTCATTAGATGGAATGATAGCATGGAGGTAGTATTGGATGACAATGGATTACTAGAATACATGAAGACATATGTTACAAAACGAATGAAATTTGATGCCCAGAACCTTTCTGAGTGGAAGAAAGATGTAGCCAAGGTGAGGAGAATAATATTGGAGGGAATAAGGGATCAAATTGTCTCCAATATCCATCGGAAAGAAACTCCATTTGCAACGTGGAAAACACTAATATAATTGTTTGAGAATATTAGTGACCATAGGACGCTGGAGCTCAAGGTTAAACCTCAAAATATCAAGATGCAAAAGGATGACATTATTTTGCAGTATATGAGCAGGTTCACACAATGTCATGGTGAACTTGGTGTTAATGTTGTAGAAGATGACTTGGTAAGCCTAGCCCTTTTAGGCCTTCCTAAGAGCTGGCATAACTACCAAGATTTGGTGAACGTGAGGGAGAAACTACCAAATTTGGAATTCTTATGGTCTGATTTGGTATAGGAGGAAATATGGTGAAATACCCGAGATGGGAATTCATCTAATGGAAAGGATGAAGAAAAATTTACATTGGTTGGAAAGGGAAAGAAAGGAAAAGGGAATAAATATCAATCTATGCCAGAGTCTAACTAAGGAGGAAAGAAGAAATATTTATCCAAAATTAAATGCTTTCATTGTCATGAATTTGGGCACTATGCCACAAAGTGTCCACACAAAAAGGTAACCAAGAAAACCTTAGGAGGCACAATAGGTGAAGCCTTGGCTTCACAATTTGAGCTTGACTTTACCCTTACCACATGCATGGTCAACACAGTGATAGGGAGTGTGTAGTACTTGGACTTAGGTGCATTGTTCCACATGATAGAGTGTAGAGATTTTTCATTGACCTAGAAGAGAAAGATTTATATATGCACATTGAGTTGGGGGATGACAGAAGCTACAACACAACTAGGCCACCCTCTCGAGCTAAATGATGTCATGTTCATTTTTGGCCTAAAGAAAAATCTCATCTTTGTTGCAATTTTGGAAGACCGTGGTTATGATGTGATCTTTAGGAAAGGAAAGCCATTCATGAGACACGTAGCCAAAAGACAGGTGAATCAAATTGGGGTTCGTGTGAAGAACATGTATAAGCTAGATGTGGAAGATTGTGTTGTATTAAACATTAAGGTGTTGAAAGCACCAGGTTGTGATGTCAGTGAACTTTGGCACAAAAGACTTGGTCATTTGTATTATGGTGCCTTGAAGATTATGCAACAGATAAGCATTGGCCTCCCCAAAGGACTGCTTAATTAGAAAGATGTATGCAGAGGGTGTACCTTGGGGAAGTACACAAAATACACATTCCATGATTGGAATAACAAAGCACCTGCAGTCTTCAAAAGGATCCACTCTAATTTCTGTGGACCTTTCTTGATAGACTCCACTGTCAGACACAAATATTTTGTAATTTTTATAGATGACTTCTCAAGCAAGTGTTGGATCTTCTTCATGTGGAAGAAAGATGAGACATCCTCTAAGTTCGTATAATTCAAGGCACTGGTTGAGAAATAAATTGGCAAGAATGTGAAGATTCTCAAGAGAAATAATGGAGGTGAGTACGTGTCGAATGAATTCAAGAATTTTTGTGCGAAAGAAGGCATTCGACGAGAGTTGATAGCACCCCACAACCCATAGCAGAATGAGGTGGCTAAGAGAAAGAATCGTAGCATTTTGGGTGAAGTGAGGGCGGTGTTGCATGACCAAGGCCTACCTCTGCATTTGTGGGCTGGGGCATGTAACACAACAGTCTATTTTTAGAACCGAAGGCCTCATCAGATTTTGGCATGATTACACTGGAGGAGGATTTCTTTGGGAGAAAACTCGATGTGTCGCACTTCAACATTCTTTGAGCCTTTGTTTACTGCCATGTCTCCAAAGAATGAAGGAAGACGCTTGAGCTGACAATAGAATTGGGGGTATTTGTGGGTTACACAGAAACTCTACACAACTATTGTGTGTACTTTCCATCTCTCATAATGATAATTATGTGAAGGTATGTAATGCTTGATGAGGAGGAAACCATGTAGTTCTCTTTTGAGAGAGAGATTCAGATCCCACCAGAAGAGGAGATTTTAGCTCCAAATGAGAAGCCTCAAGAAGTTGTGGAGTAGCCACAAATTTAGGAGCAGAGAGTTGAGATAGTCACTCAAGGAGAACCATCTAGAGAAGGCTGAAAAAGAGCCAAGGAAGTTGAGAGAATTGTGTAGGATGCGAGGGGGAATGTGGGTGCTCCTTCAAATTTTCACAGGTAGTGAATGTCACCTGTTCACTACACTAGATGATTTGAAATTGATTAAGGATCTATAAAAAGCCTAAAATTCAAATTTATTGGATTCGAGTGGAAGCAACGCCATTACGTATAGATCATGGAAATTATCCCAATGTAACTTGAATGAGCTCTTTTGGCCTCTAGATGAATGAGAAACTGCATGTTGAAGTTTGCGACGAACCGATGCATGTGGCGCTTTTACTGCTTAACATGGCATTCATAGTCAGTAGGTCCAAAACTCAGTTTTAGTTGCAGGTGCAACATCTCTATTTTGGTTGCAAGGCAAAATATTGGGTTGGATGGGTTAAAAGGCGACTTTTTTTATATACATGGTGATGACATATATATCAAAATTTCATAGTATTATTATTTACAAAAACCTATGTAAAAACTATGTAGCGGAATGACACAAATGTGATATGGGTTATAAACCTATGTTTAAACCATGGCAACATAATATATTACAAACCATATGTTACAAAATATGGCAGAGCTTAATATTACAAAGTTTTAAACCATTTTCACAGATGGTTAGCGAAACCACTGCGGAGTTGGTTTAGAGGTCACTGCCATTGAAAACGTTGGGAGCCATTCTATCACATGGTAACATCTCATGCCACAAAATTTGTCGGAGTTAATGCTACTACCATGGAACCACCACACCAACACAATACATGTGACCAATCATCCCTGCTAAAGTTTGTTTATTATCCCACGGTTAGTTTGTTGGCTGTCGGTCCAATGCTATGTTTTGGCTATATTAAAACTATATGTTATAATGCACCATATATAGTTATATGGTTATAACAAATACATATGAAATTAAATTCATTGCTATGTTTTCCATTAGGGTTTAGTCACCAACATAATATATATGTGTGTGTGTGTGTGTGTGTGTGTGTAATTTTATGCGATGTAGGAGAGGAGACATGAGCTTGGCTCCTTGAGAGGAATTGTAAAATTCTATGCAGCATAAGAGTTTTGGAGCAGCTTTGAAGACTTGGAGGCAAAACTTTGCAAGCTTATTCAGGGAGTTGTAGGAGGTATTTTTCTGAGTCGTCAGTTGCATTGGTATTCTGAGGCTGAGCAGAACATAGTTGGACTAGTTAGAGATCCTTTTGATGTAACTTTTATGTAGACTTGAAGATAGCCATACTCCGTTAACAATTCTTGTGTTGCTTTTCTTTACATGTGTTTTTTATTCCATTTTACTACAAAATATCTATTAGTTCTTCATGCTTGTGTGCTTAATGGTGTTTTTAATAATTCATGTATTTGCACTTTCTAACGTTAAGCAATTCACATTTCAATAAATGATCAAATTTGGGATCATTTGGTATCAGAGCAAGGTTATTGATAATTGTGATTTGTATGTGTGCATGATCACCAAGAGAAAATAAAATCTTGGTGAAGGAGAACTTGTTGAAGGACATCTAGAAGTTGGTTCGAGAAGCAGGACAACTCGAGGAGAAGAGATGGATGAAGAAGTAAGTTGTGAACATCCTTTTGGATCTGATGCGGGCTTCTTGGATGATTTCATGACCTTGTGAGCCATGGTCGAAGAAATGCATCGAGATTTTAAGAAATCAAAACATGAAGATGAAAAACCTAAAGACGAAGAGGGACAACCATCACAATCTGGAAAAGAAGGTGAAAGTGATAAAAAAGAACATATCACTTCTCTCTTGAATCCATATAAAACTTTGAAACCGATGTTGAAGATCGATGTTAAGTTCAAGTTACCCATGTACAATGGAGAAGTTGATGCCAAGAAACTTGAAAATTGGGTTAGGTAAATGGAGGTATACTGTAGCATGCAACGGATCACTGAAGGTGAAGTTAATATCAGACTAGCATCGCTTCATTTAGCAGGCACAACATTGATCTAGTGGCAGAGTAAGTTACAGAAAGGTACTCAGCATATCAATAAGATTTTTCCATCATGGTTTAATTTTTTTACTGCACTTAGAAAGAAATTCTATCCATTGGGATATAAGGAGAAAGCTTTAATAGAATGGAAAGGATTAAAATTTAGGAAAGGTCATTCAGTGCAGGAATATATAGATGAGTTTCATAAGAAGGCGTTGATGCAAGATATTCCTTTGTATACTCAAGAAACTCTAATGAAATTAATAAGAGGATTACCTGAGTATATTCGTAATATTATATTTATGTTCAGTCCTACTAACCTGGATGAAGTGGAATTACAAGAAAATTACATTGAATCAGGTAAATTAGGAGTTTTAGTATCATCAGAATCGAAAACTAGAATGGAGAGCAAGGGGAAAGGGAAAGCAAAGAAAGAAAACTTCTGCAAGAAGGAGGTTCAAAAATCTCTCTTGTAAAAATTGCAAGAAAGAGGGCCATGATGAAGACCACTATTGGAAATTTCATCTTGAAATGAAACCGAAGTTGACCAAAAAAGGGAAGCAAAAGGTTGCGGCAGCAACGAAACCAATGGACCTAGGGTTAGATTCAGGCGATGAGGCACAAATCACATCATTGGTTATGAACAGTAAATATCATGAAGGTAATGATTGTAATAGTTCTAGACGCAAGTTATTTCATATAAGGGTTATTATGAAACATACAAAGATCAACACATTGTTAGATAGTGGATCTCAGGATAATCTAATTTCAGAAAAGGTGGTTAAGAAATTGGGATTGAAAACCATAAAGCATCGTAAACTGTATACTTTAATTTGGATGAAAAGAAATCATAAATTACGAGTGACTGAGTAATGCATGTTACCATTTGAAATAAGTTCTCAATTTAAGGATAAGGTGATGTGTGATGTGGTAAAAATAGATACATGTGGGATGGTCTTGGGTAGCATGTATTTATATGACACGAAACTAATCTTTTATAGGGAACATAATCAATATCACTTGTTCAAACAAGGAATTGAATATGTTGTACATTCTCATCACACAAAAGAAGATGAATCTCTTTTTATAGTTGAACATTTAAAACAAGTAGTTTATGCCTAAAAATATGTCCCTGTACAATCTAAAGAACCTAAGCAAAATATCATTAAAATTAATCACAAACATAAATACATGCTTAAGGTATCTAAAATTGTACATCAACAAGAGTTGCAACATGATAAGTTGAATTTTGTTTCAGCTATGAAGGGAAAGCAGGGTATGGTTTCAGCTATGTCAATACTTTCAATGTTGTTAATGGGTTTCTTACTGTTTAGTGGTGCATGGATATTTGCGGCAAATATGAATGTAGATGTGGGTGAAAAAGGACTTGATATATTTTGCAGCTTGTGTGTTTTGCTGATGATTGCATGGATGAGTAAAGTGTACAGGTTCAGAACAAGGTGGACAAATACTGGCCAAGTGGGAAAATGGAACCCACATTTGTTTTATGGAAATTAACCCTTTTGGTGGTACAAGAGGTCTCAGCGGGGAGGAAATGATCTGAAATTGATTAAGGATCTATAAAAATCCTAAAAGTAAAAGTTATTGGCTTCGAGTGGAAGCAACGCCATTGCGTAGAGCTCGCAGAGATGATCCCAATTCAACTTGAACCGGCTCATATGGTCTCTGGATGAATGAGAAACTACTTGTTGAAGTTTATGACGAACTGGTTCATGTGGCATTTTTACTACTCAACATGGCATTCACAGTCAACAAGTACAAAGCTCAGTTTCAGTTGCAGGTGCAACATCTCCAGTTTGGTTGCAAGGTGAAATATTGGGTTGAATGGGTTAAAAGGTGATTTTTTTATATACATGGTGATGGCATATATATTAAAATGTCATAGTATTATTATTTACAAAAACCTATGTAAAAACTATGTAGTGGAATGGCGCAAATGTGATATGGGTTATAAACCTATGTTTAAACCATGGCAACGGAATATATTACAAACCATATGTTACAAACTATGGTGGAGGTTAATATTACAAAGTGTTAAACCATTTGCACAAATGGTTAGCGAAACCACCACAGAGTTGGTATACAGGTCACTGCCACCAAAAACATTGGGAGTCGTTCGGTCACATGTTAACATCTCATGCCACGCAAACCACCGAAGTTAACATTATTTCCATGAACCACCACTCCAACACAATACATGTGACCAATATTCATCGCCAGAGTTAGTTTTTTATGCCACGGTTAGTTTGTTGGCCACTGGTTCAATGCTATTTTTTGGCTATATTAAAACTATATGTTATAATACACCATATATAGTTATATGGTTATAACAAATACATATGAAATTAAATCCATTTCTATGCTTTCCATTAGGGTTTAGTCACCAACATAATATATATATGTGTAATTTTATGAGATGTAGGAGAGGAGAGGTGAGCATGGCTCCTTGAGAGGAATTGTAACATTCTATGTAGCAGAAGAGTTTTGGAGCAGCTTTGAAGACTTGGAGGAGAAACTTTGCAAGCTTATTCTGGGAGTTGTAGGAGGTATTTTTCTGAGACATCAGTTGCATTGGAATTTTGAGGCCGAGCAGAACACAGTTGGACCAGTCAGAGATCCTTTTGATGTAACTTTTATGTAATTTTATGGATTTGAATATTTAATATAAAGGCACCCTCGTTGAATACTAGGGCATGGAGATGTAGGCTTGAAGATAGCTAAACTCCGTTAACAATTCTTGTGTCGCTTTTATTTACATGTGTTTGTTGTTCCATTTTACTGCAAAATATCTATCAGTTCTTCATGCTTGTGTGCTTAATCATGTTTTTAATAATTCATTTATTTACACTTTCTAATGTTAATTAATTCACATTTCATTAAACAACCATATTTGGGATCACTAGATACATGGCTCTAATGACTAAGCTTGTAGAGATTGAGCCATCCTCTTTCAAGGAAGTAGTAGAGAAACCTATATGGATTGACGTAATGGTAGAATAATATGATTCCATTGTAAAGAAAAATGTTTGAGAAGTGGTCCCAAGACCAGCAGATAAACAATAGTGGGTTCAAGATGGATATTCAAGGTGAAGCAAGAAGTAGATGGAGGCATAGAGAAGTACAAGGAAAGATTTTTGGCCAAGGGGTACTCTCAAGTCGAGGGAATTGACTATGAGGTGACCTTTGCTTCTATAGAAAGGTACTCATCCATTATATCAATTCTTGCATTGGCTACACAAATGGGGTGGAAGATCCACCAGATGGATATAAAAACAACATTTATCAATGAAGTTATTGAGGAGGAGGTGTACATCGAGCAAACAGAAGGCTTTGAGACTTTTGATTAGGAGTTTGATGTGTGCATACTCAGGCAAGAATTGTGTGTTCTCAAACAAGCACCATGTGCTTGGTACACCATGATCGATAATTATCTCACCAGTTTGGGCTTAACCAAAAGAGAATTTGATGATGCAATCCTCTACCATATCTTGGTAGAAGGTAAATTGTGTATTATTGTCTTATATGTTGATGATTTTATTTTAAATAGTGATGAGTAGTTGATCAGATCTTACAAGGAGGACCTTGCAAGGGAATTTGAAATGGAGGACATGGGTGTCATGCACTACTTCCTTGGGTTGGAGGTATGACAAGGCGATGGGGAACTATTTGTGTCTCAAGGAAAGAATGCAGATGAGATACTATAGAGATTCCACATGTAGAGTTGTAAACCCATGGAGACACCTCTAACTACCAATTGTAGGAAGGAGGATGCCACTTCGAGTGAGGAATTGGATGCTACCATTTATCAATAGCTAGTGGGTTCACTAATGTATCTTGTGAACACATGACCAAATATGTCCTATGAAGTCAAGCAACTGATCCAAGCTATGGCTAAGACAACCAAATTATTTTGGAAGGAAACTAAGCATGTTTTACATTACCTCAAAGGCACTACCCAGTTTGTACTATGGTACAGATGAACAGAGGGAGTGAAGCTATGTAGCTTTACAGATGCAGATTAGGAAGGGAGTCCATCAAACCAATAGAATACAACATGGAATTTCCAGTGTGTAGTGTCCCACCTTGGCAAGGTTAGTCTTGTGACACTTAGAGAGGGCGATTTTGATGTAATGATATAAGATTATGAATGACAAACTTATGTACATTTTTATATACTATAGACCTAGTTTGGGTCACCTGGTTGCTATGTGCTTATGATAATATCTATGGTTGTGTGTATAAGAACTGATTTTGGTTAAGAGCATATTATTGATGTTTTCTCTTTTGGTATCCTAGTTTGTACATAAATGCATGACATGGATAGTCATCTAGGATTGAGACACATAGATCCATGTATGATCATGGTTATGTGGAACATATGGTTAATTATTATTTATGGATGATATATGATTTGTATGATTATATATGCATAATCTTGTACTAAGAAGGATGTGGCAGGGGACCTGGTTATTTGCAAACAAGGATGCTCAAATTATAAATCTATGGAACTCACGATACATGATTTGTATGACTATATATGCTTAATCTTGTATTAAGCAAGATGTGGTAGGTGACATGGTTATTTGCAAACAAGGATGCTCAAATTATAAATGGCTGTGGAAGTCATGATACAAGACTTTTATGATATATATGCTTAATCTTGTATTGAGCAGGATGTGACAGGGGATGTGGTTATTTGAAAGCATGGATATTCAAATTATAAATGGTTCTGGAAGTCATTTCCCCATAACCAAAATCACTGTGGAAGTCATGAAAAATCTTTGGTAAAATGTGAATAAGTCAATTATGAAATTCATTTGATTCCTTTGATCTATGAGATTGTGATGTTTGAAGGTCTTGGAACAAGGCCATACCAATGAACCATTAGATGGGTATAAGCTCACAATTAGTACCTTAAGTTGAAGCGTGGAGTTTTAAAGTATAGTAGATGATAAGCCATGGAAATTAGGCTGTTAAGTCCTAAATCTATGAAAGATAATGACGTGGAGTCTTGGATCTATAATAAAAGGATTAGGGTGGAGAGTCCTAAATCCATGAAAGATAAAGATGTGGAGCCTTGGATCTATAATAAAAGGATTGGGACGTGAAGTCTTAAATATTTAAAAGATCAAGGTGTGGAATCTTGGATCATTGGAGTAGATCAGGGTGTGGAGTCCTCAATCTACTAAGGCATGGAGATGTATGCAACAGGGATGAAAAATCCCTATTCTCCGGAAGAAAAATACCACTCATGGGTAGCTTCGAGCTGACTTTTCTTAATAAAATCTCATTTCTAACAATTCTAGAGTGGCTTTCTAAAAATAGAATGTCATGTCTAACATATCAAGTATGACTTTCCAAAAATAGTAAATCATCTTCAATCAATGGGTAATCAAGTATATTTGAAGGAAAATCACTTAACTTATCATTAGTCAATCCTAATGGTTCAATCTCGACTTAATCCTCAATATCATTAATATTATTATTATTATGTTTTATGATACTGTGATATTATTATTAAAAGGGAATTACAAGTCACTTTCATATCCTCAATCACTTCACACCTCTCCTTGATGACTCTCATGGATCTATGTAAATTTCTCTCTCTTTTAATAATACATTACACTCTTTTATGCACTCATGAAAAATGACATATTCCTCTTACACTCATTAAAGACATGTCATAAAAGATTCCTCTTATGCTTTCTTTAATGCATAAGTTACACTCTCCTTAACTAAGGCATGCATACCTCTTCTTAATGGTATGAGTTACACCCCTCTATATGGCATACAATTCATGCATATTACTCCTCCTTTATGACAAGAATTTGTTTCTCCTCCTATATATGTGTCTCATGTATTCTCAATTAGGAGAGGGTGCATTGTAATATGAATGGTTAGAGAGACTTGAAGAGGATTGTGAGAGGGAGAGTCTTGGAGAGTAGCCAAATGTTGTTGAAATGAACATGAAATTCCTAAACTAAATTACTAAGTAGTTCTAATTGGTGGAGTTGTCCATGAGTGGTATTGAGAGGAAGTTAAACTTATCTTCCTCAGTTTTCCTTGTATATCTCTCTACTACTATATTTTGGTACTGCTTGGAAGCTCTTATAGCTCGGGGTTTCTAGGGGAAGAAGTTCTCCTAGGATATGGTTGGGTGGAAAACTAGATGGTTCACAATGAGTTGGTAAGGGAATTGGAGCTAGAGCATACTCTCATCTTTTTCAAGTTATATATACACACATTATCAGGTATATCTATAAATTCTCTTGAAATTTTGGTTTCTTATTAGTTTTAAAGTGTTGAGATTTTAAATTTATTATTGCTACTTTAAATTATTACAAAATTATGAATATTTATGAAATATTTAGAAAGTTATTTATGAGCTAACCCACAATGAGTTAACAATTTCATGGCAGCTATGTATGAGAATTTACATGCAGGGAATTAAAAGAAGAATGTGTTGCCAAGGATTTCAAATTCTTCTTATAATGAAATTTTGTCCATAGCAGGTCATGTCTATTATCTAAAGCTAATATTCTATGTTTGATAACATTTCATTGTCCCTTTTAGCAATTTAATACATGGTTCTTGCTTCTTGTGAATTGGGTTGTTGGTTGAAACTTAGATCTCTAAAAAAGGGTTGCACACTAAATGTTTGAAGAAACTCCTCAATGGATGTAGTTTATTGTATGTAAGTTTTTATTGTTGTTCTATTGCAAATTAATTGACAGAAAGTATTAATGACTGTAGCATTCAGGGCTTCCTATGATAAGGAGATGGAATCCAGAAGAATAGCGATAGCAAAAGGATCATATATTATAAGGTGGGGATATAGAAGAAAAGAAATGTTTACTATCCAAGAAGGATATTACCTGAAAGAAGAACACCAAAAAAAGCAAGGGTTACCCATATGGGAATGCATATGGAAGGATAAACTATGGTTGAAAGTATCTTTCTTCCTATGGGTGGTCCTCCATGGCCGCGCCCTAACATGGGACCAATTATAGATAAGGGGGGTGTAGGGATCACCGTTTTGCTTCATATGTGAAGAAAAATGGAAATGATGGAACACCTTTTGAATATCTGCACGTGCAGTAATGTCTTATCGCAGAATCATGAAATTATTTTCGGACATACAGAGAGTGATCAATAAAGTACAAAAAAGACAATGGAAAACTGGAGAAAGAAAATCTACTAGAGTCCAATCTTGAATTGAGCCTGGAACATCTCCTTAGGATTTCTCCTATGGGTAGTGTGGAAAGAGAGGAATCAGAGAATTTTTAAAGGGGAAAAAAGATAGCAATGGAGGTATGGGAAATGATAGTACAAAATATCTGGGAGATGATTCTAGCGAAGAAATGGAACCTAGAAGACTGGGAAACCACATCACAGGAGAGTCGAATAATGGAAATGTTAAATATGAGCCCGCGAATACTGATTCCAAACACTTAGAAGATGAAATATACACCTCGGAAATCCTTATCCTAATTCGCTTTTCCTCTGGAGGATTTTATAAAACTACACTTTGACGATGCAACCAAAGGAAATATGGGAGAAGCAGGCCTATGAGGAGTGTTCAGAGACCACAACAGAAAAAAAATCCAGCTGTTTGAAATGGATTGTGGAATAGAGAGAAACAATGAATAAGAACTCTATGTGCTCAAACAAGGCCTAGAAATTGCTCGAAGGGAAAATTTCTAGAAGATGGAGGTGGAAGGTGACTCTACTTTAGTGATTGACATAGTTAAAAAACTACAATAGGGAACTCAATGGGAAAAGATAAGCAAAATATGGAGAACGAAACTACTCATCTAGGAAATAGGAATCCTGGTACAAGGGATAGACTACCTCATCCCGACACATGTCCGTCAATCGGGGAATGTGGCAACAAACTTCTTAGCAAACTGGGATGTGGAAAACCGGGAGGAAACCTAGACATACTAGGTGAAGAGATAAATCAAACAGAAGGAATGAATAACATTAATGAAATTATGAGAAAATAGAGGGAGGAAGGTCAAAACCCCCGATCAGGGTGTGCAGGGCCATTGGCACCAGACGTAATATGGGAAGGAGCACTGGATGGTGGGCAAGACAACTAGGTGAGGATAACGAAGAGGGAAGACGGGTTACAATTAAGGCAGCCGGAAATTGTATGGTCTTGACAGAGGACATTAAATAGAGGGGAAGTGGGTGCCTCTATCGAGGGCCTCACATGAAGGAAGGGGAGGAGGACAAGGAAAAGCGACAAGTGTGTGACGCATTGGTAAACAGAATAGGCAGGTGGGTGAGTAGACAAAAAAGAAAGGTGGCAAGGCAGCCGGGGGAATGCATGCAAATAATAGAGGGAGAATGAGTGAAGGGAGCAGTGGGTGAACGCTGAGTCAGTGCTCGAGAGGGCGTGACAGCCACGATTTAGACTTTGTCAGCAAAAATTGGTATGTAAACAAATATCCCCTCTGTGTCAATTTGGCAACAATGTCATGCAATTGGAGGAGAGTCTGGCAAATAAGGAGAGAGGTGTTGAATGAAATAGGAATTTGCTGGTCATGGTTTAAGAATATAATGTCTGGTCTTGTAATTGTGGAAAGAGATGAAACATTTCATGATTTCAATTATAATTTCCTATTAATATAGTGAGGGTGTGAATTAACTATATTCCATGAAGGGCGGGGGGAGGAATATGAAACCTGTGAAGGGCTTGGAGGGAAGCTAGAACCTGGGGGGGAGATAATGCTTCCTGCCACAAGGGAATTCTGCAGACTAGAGCCGAGAAAAGGCTGTGATGATTCTGTTAGATTTCATGGAACCAGTTGCCTCCAGAAAAAGTGGGGGGAGAGAGGAGGGAACCGAAGTTGGAAAATAGGACCTGCTAGGATAGTTTGGCTTTGGGGGGAATACTTACACCAATGGGGAAGAAAAAAGGTTCAGGGGGTTAGGGAGGGGAAAATCCTTGACGTGAAGGACATTGCATGGATGGAGGTAAAACAAACCTCTATGATTCTATTAAGGAATGGTCTTCAAAGGAGGGCACAACCTTGAAAAGCCAAGAGGAGGGGGGTGAAGCGTAGCAAACTGAGAGGGTCTGTCCCTGTGATGGAATGACTGCAAAAATCGGGCCAGCTCCCCTATAATCGGAAAGCTAACCCCTAGCTGATTAGATTACAAGAGAGGTGGGAGACCTCTGTGGAGACCCCGGGGAACTAGGGGGGGCATAGTGCGGAGGCGAGAAGCGATAATTGAATGGTTGCGACTTGTGGGAAATTATGCAGCTGAGAAGAAAACTAGAAGTTCAAATGTTGAAAAACAGACTAAAAAGGAATGACAAAATGTTATGGTAAAATTTCGTATTGGTTATAATGAATACGTTCATTTTAACATTACAGGTAACATTCATTCAAGTTTTCTTCTGTCTCCGAAGCTATGGCACCAGAAACAGTTGAGGTTGTGGGAGGGGAGGGGATGGAGGAAGTTGCAATAGGAAATGATGGTGAAAGAAGGAGGGAAAAAGGGAAGAAAAGGAGGGAGATGAGCAGGAATGAAGGCAGATCAGAAGATGAATAGCTCAGAGGCATCAATGAAGAATGGTCTTCAAAGGAGGGCACAACCCTGAAAAGCCAAGAGGAGGGGGTGAAGTGTAGCAAACTGAGAGGGTCTGTCCTTGTGACGGAATGACTGCAAAAATCAGGCCAGCTCCCCTATAGTCGGAAAGCTAACCCTTAGCTAACTATATTACAAGAGACGTGGGAGACCTCTGTGGAGACCCTGGGGAACTGGGGAGACATAGAGCGGGGGTGAGAAGCGATAATTGAATGGTTGCGATTTGTGGGAAATTTTGCGGCTGAGAAGAAAACTAGAAGTTCAAATGTTGAAAAACAGACTAAAAAGGAATGACAAATTGTTATGGTAAAATTTCGTATTGGTTCTAATGAATACATTCATTTTAACATTATAGGTAACATTAATTCAAGTTTTCTTCTGTCTTCGAAGCTCTGGCACCAAAAACAGGTGAGGTTGTGGGAGGGGAGGGGATGGAGGAAGTTGCAACAGGAAAAGATGGTGAAAGAAGGAGGGAAATAGGGAAGAAAAGGAGGCAGATGAGCAGGAAAGAAGGCAGATCAGAAGATGAAGAGCTCGGAGGCATCAGAGACGAAAACACAGAGAAAAAGGGGTCGAAGGATGGGAGAGGAAAGCATGCAGAATTTACTACATGCCTACCATGCAGGCACCCAAGCACAAGTAAAGGCAATAATAGCATCGTGGGAAGTAGAGTTAAATGCCCATGTGGAAAATGAAGAGCAATGGCAGAATGGGAGCCATTACTCAGCGACCCGGGCCATACTAGAGGTCGCCAAACTCTGTTCAGGCAGACCATACAACAGTACTGGGTGATGAAAAACTATTAGCTAGGAAATAATAACATTTAGGGATAGAGAAGAACCAGAGAGGGACAGGCAAGAGGAACCAAGTTTAAAATATATTCAGAAGGAAATACAGTCAGTACAAGTGCATCAATATCACCAAAACCTTTGTTTTAAGAGGATGGAAAAGAAGATCCAGACCCTGTTGCAGAGCGAAGTGCCTGGGTCAAGTGCTAAAGACTCGGCTCCAATTGAATCATCTGATGACTGAAATAGAGAGACAATTAGTTAATTTTTTTTATTATGACAAATAACATTTATTTTACAAGCATTAAGTATATAGTAGATATAGCACCATAGCATGGACGATAAGGATCAAACTTTAAATTTTAGACAAATTTTGAAGCTGATCGATGGCCAACAAGCCTGGTTTCCTTTCGGCAGGTTGAGGTCATTAGACATATATTTTGTTAAATGATTATAGATAACTAATAGAAAAGGGAAGTACTCCCAAGCTTACACAAAAAAAAATTGTAGCAGTGGATGCAATAAGTTTGTCAACTTATGTAAAGGGAAGTAGCTTTGCAGGTTGTAAAATGTTTGATTAATTAATTCTATCAAGAATTCATATAATGAACATAGAAATTCATAAATTCAATGAACAACTCATAGTAGCATAATTTTGGGTTATCTTTCTTCATGTAGAGTTGTAGATGAAAGTTTGCATGCTATGTGTTTGACAAAAGTGGTAAATGAGATCCAAAGTTTTGTTGTTTTAAAGAATTGAATCTCTCAGCGTTTTTATTGTGATTCAGTTGTACATCAAGGGGTATTCGTTCCATTGGGCCATGTAACCCTTGATTTCATTCCAAAAAATTCAGAAATAGATTCGTAAATATTAGCAATTTTTCAAATTGTTGCTCCCAACCATGTTTGCGTGTTGCCGAGTTTTTTTTGGGTGAAAATCCCTGTTTTAATATGCCAACATTTTAATTTTAGTTTATGAATTTTATGAGATAAATAACTTGAAGAAGAATCTCAAATTCATTACTACCAAGTGTTTGACAAAATGCCTCAATGGCTGTAGATTGCACCCTTGCAAAGTGTTTGACAAAATGCCTCAATGACTTTAGATTTCATGCTTGCAAATTGTTTGTCAAAAGGGCTTAATGACTTATATTGCACGCTTGTAAAGTTTTTGTCAAAAGGCCTCAATGGTTGTAGCTTTTCTTCATTTAAATTGTTAGATTAAATGTCTTACTTACTGTAGATTTCATGTACTAGAAATTTATGAAGAGATTATTTAATGGATGTAGCTTCATATTTCTGCAAGTTTTTGTATGAATGGAAAAATGAATTTAATAAGTTGTTTAAGTGTGAATAGAGAATAGGATAGTTTCTCCTTTTATTATATGAAGCTTTCATGTAAAAGGGGGGTTCTTGTTGGAAACAATTTTATAGTGATCAATTTTGTAGGATATTGTGCAAGTTAGCATCATAAGTTTCATCTAGGATGCATGTATTTATGGGTACAGTCCTATGCTTTAATGACTGTAGAAAACTATTGTTCCCAATTTTGGCAAGCCCATTATTTTATTTGGCTATTTTTTAAAAATAATATACTTATGAATTTGTAAGAGTGGATTTTTCTACTGCAACATTCATTATACGAGTCTCATGATTGAAGCAATGCCACTTTGAAATTTTAATTGATGGATCAATAAACATATCATATTTATTAGATTTACTTATTAAGAGAGGCATATTCCTCTTTCATTTATCATGTTACAAGTAGGTTAATACTCATACCCTTATATGTGATTTTTGTGATAGAAGCATAATATTTTAGGTTCTTGTGGCATACTTTTGTGGTTATGATGTCAAAAATCAATAAGTGGAACTTATTTAAAATAATCTAGGAGATCAAATAGGTTGATCTAGCTTAATTCTCACACATGGTATCATGGTGGAGTTTATTGCCAGTCTTACTTAGTGCTCACATATAAGTATGGAAAGAGCACATGCTATCTTCTTTTAGACTTGAGGAGAAAGACGTTTTGGAATTGGTTTTAGGGTAAAGTTAGCACTGAATTCTTATGTTATATTCTTATATTGAAATAGATGAAGGTGCATGATTACATGATAACTAAGTTAGTCATATTATATATCTGTGTGTGTGTGTGTGTGTGTGTGTGTATTGAGTATTAGTGTTCAATGTGACCTTTACTTTTTTATATTATTGATGGTTGGTAAGGTGGGAATTTACATAGGGTTGGGTTCACTGCTTTTTTCTGGTACAACAGGAAGCAAAGATTTGTGGCACTTAACTCAGCATAAGCATAATACATTATTGCAATTCAAGCAACATGTGAGGTGATCTGGATGAGAAAGATACTTGTTGGACTATATTGTCAGATGATGGATCCAACTGTGATAATCATAGTTGCATCAAGCTATCTAAGAATCTTGTATTTCACGATCGATACAAGCATATAAATATCTGGTATGTCCATTTACGAGATTGTGTGCAGAAGCTATTAATGTTGCTACAATATATTCTGACAAAGGAACTATATGTTGACATTTTGACAAATGTTGTGTCAATAGGTATGTTCAAGTTCCACAAGTTCAAGATAGGGGTGGTTGATAATCCCTTTCTTATTGAGAGGTGTTGAAAAATGAAGCAAGAAATTTTCAATTTGATTTTTCCTTGATTAAATTGATAAAATTCAAATTACCACATCAACAGAAAACAAAGATGTAGTTAACTTGTGTGACATGGCTTGTGTCACCTAGTTTACTTAGTAAATTCGAGTTGGAAGAGTTAGAGTTCACTTAAGCATGTGTTATTTCTAATTTGTAGCAATCAAGGTCAGTTATCTTAAGTTATTTTTGGTTAAACTATTTCCAACTATTGGAGGAACTAGTGGAAGGTTAGTTGTACAATGGGAATTCATTCACTAATTAATCAGTGGAAAGTAGCCAGTGCATGCAAATAATATGAGTTCCCCGACTGTGGTGGAGATTCTAAGGCAGTGTAAAATCGGTTGTAGACTAGTCTTGAGTGTATAGGTGTTGCATGCAGTCAAATGATCATCCTTGGCAATCGCGTAATCCATTTTGGATAAATTCCTAAATAATAGAGGCTTAATTCCTCAAGAAATTTCCCAAGTAAATAGGGGCTCAAGTAGAGGAAAAAATTGACTAAGTCTGGGTTAGAACTTCTCGGTGAGCAGAGAGATAGGTCATTCACTTGCAAGTTGTGCTCAGTTGAGTAAAGCAAATGTAATGCATCTCTATTCATCATATTAATGCAAGTAGACATTGGGGATTTTAGCAGATTTCTATCCCCAGGAAAAATATTGTGTGCATGTGTTTTATTTCTTATTGCATGTATGAATTTTTTGTTCTAAATTGTGAATGAACTTCCGCAAAGCAGTAGTGTAGGTTTATGTCTTGTGTTTTTGATTAAAAATTCATGAGAAGTTATACATCTACACCATAATCTCTATGAGACTTATCATTGTGGACTTGTTGTACCGACTACAACCACCCTCCAAAATTTTGGCTCGCATGCAAATTTTTGAGCCTACCTTGGATCTTGTGAATGATCGTTCCTTGGTCACTTGTTGGTAAGTTGATGATCTCAAGCGCCCCTACTTGATCTTAATATTTTTTCATGTTCTCATCTCATGCAGTATGTGTCATCTTTGGGTATAGGGATTATTGTTTGTCATGCAAAGGAGATGACGTTATGTTGTAAGGGGAATCTTTCTGCATATGGTTGTTCTCATCACAGAGGCATGTTTCACACTCACTTCATGCACTCTTGTCACAAAGGTTGTTGTATCGAGAAAAGTATGTTTTATACATTCTAGATGGTCTATTTTGTATCATTAAGTGTTCGTGTGTGATCATCGTCAAGTCCTATTGTTGTTTACATCATTTTCACTGACTGCACACTTAGCCAGTTTCTTGAGCAACCTAGCCTCACCTAGCTTTTCGAAACTGCACACTTTTCTTCTAAAACCCTCAAGCTTTTTCCCTTGCCTATTAGGGTTATGCAATGCACAGAGACCCCAGCCTCCCTTGGCATCCAAAACTGTGCAATGATTTCCTCTAGTGTCCTTTCCTAGTTGGAACCCACTATCATCAGAAACTGTGCAGTATTGCCCCTCAACTACTCAGTCTGTCTTGCAACCTGAAACTACACAAATGTGTCCTCTCGAGACCCATCCTGTAGTAGTGCCTTGCATTGAGAAACTGCACAGTATTTCCTCTTAGTTTCCCAGGCTGCACTTCATCTAGAAACTGTGCAGAGGAGTCCTCCCAAGACCCCATCTCGTAGTAGTGTCCTGCATCTAAAAAATGTGCAGTGTTTTCCTAGCTATCCAATCTGCCTTGTTCTCAAAAATTGCTCAGAGGAGGCAACCAACCTTGCTCTAGAAAACTGCATAGAGCAGGCCAGTAACCCTTCTCCTAGAAATTGCACAGAATAGGAAACCTAGCCTTGCTCTGGAAATCTACATAGATCATCCCAACAACAGTCACTCTCCAATGAAACTGTGCAGATCTATCTCTCAATGACCACAATGAAAGATGACATGCTAAATTACTCTTAATAATTTGAGGAGAAAGACAAAGTAACCGAGTTATGACAAGAGATAGGGACCTCATTCAAACTTCGTCGGATGCATATTATCTTGAGGGTAAGTATGGTAATTAAAGAATATATTTTGAAGTACATCTCTTAGCATAGCTTGAATGACGACTTGTAATTTTCATATCATTCTATCGTCAATAACATGCATGTTTGCAAGCACAAAGTTATTTCATGTGTTTCCTGTACATGTCTTGCTTCCTTTTTGCTTGTTTGACCAACTGTCGTATTTGGCATGTTGACTCTATTTCATGCTTGTGACCTAGTTCTGGTAATATCAAAGGTTTGTCTTTGGGTGTTTGGGTTATCTTAGCTATGCGAACAACCGCCACACTCAAACACAAAGTTGTAAGGACTGTCGTGCAAGTGTTGTCATAGTCATTCAATGATATATCTCAAGTGTCACACTTATCTCTCTTAACCTTCAGACAGTCTCATAGAGCACATGTTTGTCTTGTCGGTTTCAGGTGTCTTGTCATCGAGTCATGTTAAGTGTGTTATCACAAGGTCATGTATGCACAAGTTCACTTGCTCCCACACCGATTTTTTTCCTGAAAATCTATCGACCGAACAAACCTCCTTCAACCGGACCTCAAATGAGTTGCACTGTGCAATCTCAGCTCTCAGTGACCCTGTGCTACTGACCAGAACTATGCATAACTTAAGGTTATCCTTTGGAAAGCCTGCACTGCACAATTCAGGAAATAAGCCAGTTGACTGTCTCACAGGACAGCGTAGAAATTTTCCTAGAGTCTGATCCTCTCTACACTTCCTGCAACATCTCTCATCCAATCTCCCTCTGGTCTTCTGGAAATCTGAACTACATTGTCCCTCGGGGTTGCACTATTTCCCAAAACTACACAGAAGTTTCCCAACTGCTTGCCCTACACTGTTTGTAGAAATTGCGTAGAGCTTGTGAGTCATGCCTCTACTACCTATCACTGCACTGTTCCTAATAATTGCACAGATTTTGACTCGCAACCTCTCTGCTGCCCAGCTCTGCACTCATCCCAGAAACTGCACAGAAATGACTTCCCATCATTGTGTCTTAGAAATGCGTAGTCCTAATCAACAACTCTTGTGGCCTGATCCTGTCCTCCTCTTGAAAAATGTGCATATTTTCCTACCAGTGCCTCCTACTACCTACTTTGTCTTCCCCGGATAAACTATGCATATCCCAGCTAGATGATCTACCCAATGCTCCCCTTAACACATTGCGTAGATTGGCCCAATAGTTCCCCAACACCTTACCCAGTCTTCCTCCCGGAAAATGTGAAATTCTACTTCCCAGCTGAGTTTTACCCTATAGCTGTCACTGCTCTCTTAGATTACACAAATCTGCCTCCCAGTGACATCTGCATAGTTTTTCTCGATAATTTTCTCGAGCCTAACATCCTTTCCTGAGATGTGCTCTACGTAGATTTAGTGCCCTATCCCTCTCCCAGTCACCTGCACTGAAACAGAAAACAAGGCATCGTGTTAGACTAGGATATTTTTGATGTCATCTCATCATGAGTGATTGCAAGAATAGGTACATTGATGAAACATGGTGTGACAATGAACGAGATGAAGAAGGATCGCATGTTAGAAGGCTTGCTCGTAGTTGAACGAGCGCACGAAAAACATTTAGCAGTAAGCGAAAGGGACACATGCACATGCACCATCAAGCAAAGACCAAGACCATCGAAGACCCCACACACTTTTCCATGTGGAGGTGAAGACATGTTACACCAAGGGCACACCATCACTCAGCAGTATAGAAGCTCAACACGGACACCACAGTCAACCAATACATGTCAGTAGTGTCATGTCGAGTTGTTTCATGAGTCGTCTCGACCACATCATCACTATGGGCCATACTTTTTGTAATCAATGTAATGTAAAGTGGAAGTCCAAGAGATCTACATATGAAGTTGAAGAGTCATGTAAAGTCAAAAATTCATAGTAAGTCAAACAGTCATGAGGGAAGCTGAAGAGTCGCAATGGTCAGTTTCACCCTCAGCTATATATACCCCCTCATTATATATGCAAAGGAATTTTCACCTTGGCTCCTCCCACGTAGCCTTGAGAGTCTGCAGTTTGTTCTTTGAGGAGTAATGAGTGGCTCCAATGTCCCACTGCTGGGGCTAGTGATGGATGGTGTATAGACATGTCCTAGAAGTTTTTCTTAATTTAGAAGCTTGTCTTTGACCAACATGTTTTCACGCATGTTTTGTATCCGTTTGTAAGACTATTATTTAAACTTTTGTAATGCATTTTTTCTTAACCTGTACTAAGATAGTTGAACTAGTTCAGTTATTTTAGTACTAACATTGTTGAAGATGTGTTGTATTGTTTATAACTATTTTCCCATCTGTGTGGACTACTTCGCTGGACACTAGACATACCATCTTTGTGTTTTCTTGGTTTTAATGACCGTCACCCTTGTGTGGGCTACTCCTTTGGATAGTGTATGTATTTTCCCTTGACATTTGGTTTTCATGACTGTGGCATCCACTGTGGACTATTCCATTGGATGATGACAAACCCTTGTTGTTGTTCACGTGTGCTTCTTCTTAGGTTGGGACTATTCCCTCTCATCAGGAGGCTCACTTCACTTTCCCCTTTTGATAGTAAGAGAACCCAAACATAAAGTTACATTACACACTCACCAGGCATACTCACCTCGCTTTCTTGAAGTTACAAGAATAACACTCTCATGTGTTGAACAACAAGAGCTAAAGCAAATATCTAAGATAATAGTAACCAAGCCATCATATATGATGGGACTCTACACCAAACGGTGTGAGTTCTAGTTGGGACTTCATACCTTGAGATCCCCTGAATGTTGGCAGGTCCAACACCATAAACATGACTTTCCACTTCCACTCTCTCCAACTAAAGCTGTAGTGGTTCCCCTAAGTATCCTTGGTGAGAACCCAAAATGCATTTCAACATCAAGCCATGCTCGATACCTAACGTATATGTCTTTAAGTTCAATATCACCATGAATGTCCTTGAATACCAAGTCATTTGTATCATAGATATCAATCTTTGGCTTCCTATTAATTTTCTTAAACATTTTGTAAGTTGCAACTTGTCCCACCTTAAATGAATTTAAACATGGTGATGTCTAGGCTATTGACCTGAGATCCAGTAAAATATTTGTCATTTCCCTAATTAATTGGGATGAGTTTATATACATGAATAAGTGAAATTCCAATTATTTCGATTTATTTAATCTACATGAATAAGTGAAAGGCCATTTAGCTAAATTTCTTTATCTAACAACAATACCACATTTAGCAAATGCATATTCATGTCTTACATGTTGCTGGAAAGAACTGCAAATATGACATTAAGCGCATTACTGCGGGAGCACCCTTCTTTTATAATTAACTGTGATCCATATGAAATATCCAATGCATATGTGTAGTATATAATAAAGAGGGAAGTGCCCATGCCAAAACCAGTTGCCAACCCTTACTGAGCAACAAATTTATAAGAAATCTTAAGTGACTTATCATAGTCATTCACAGCTCTTTTTTCCATTGAAAAAAACACAACCCAAAAGGTCATTCATCTCCTTTACTAGTATTAAAAATGTGCAATACAATATGTATTGATAAAACACAATAACCTTAATTAAAAGTAAAGAAAATTGGCCTTATGATATGACAAGGATGAAGGCATGAATTTCCTTTTTATTACATTTACAACCCTAATTGAGTTAATTGTCTACTCCATGACATTGCTTGCTTCTCCATATGCTTGTTGACTTCAACTTAATGTCTTTTCTATTATCATAGCCATAACACTACCTATTGCTACAAGAAAGGGAAATGTAAGCAACATTACTAGGGTAAGTTTCCATCCTTTGGTAAAAGCCACAATGAAACCTCCAAATAATGTAGATATGAACTGTATGAAAATACTAAAGATATAATACTATGGTTGTACCTTCATCTGTGGAAAACAAAAGAAGAGTTACTTCAATATTTTTTATAACCAATGCTTAAAATCTTACAAGAAAACCACATGATTATCATATATTCAATTTTATAGCACAAAGAATTTACTATGTAGGCTCTTGCATAAATGAGAAATGTGTTTTCCTTCATATTTCATTAAAAATCCAAGTTGTTAATAAGATAAATTTGTAAGACAAATAATGCCCTGTTGGGAATTCTCACAACTCCTCTCCATGTGCTCATGCAAATTGACTTATTTTCAAACACAAATTGACTTATTTGATAATGAAACACAAATTAATTAGGACATCAATGTAGTTGGTGATAAAATTTTCTATAATTCATCAATTAGAATGAAAATTTTTTGTGGAGGGAAACTTGCAGCCATAAGATGATTGGTCTCTAGCAAGAGTATGTTGATGGCATGCAAAATACAAGATGATGAGAGCACATGAAAAATACAAGATGATGAATGCACGTGAAAAGAAATAGTAACCTAGAATCTCATTGATTATCTCTGACATGATTGCTAAAATCATCAAAGAGGGGAAGAATCCAAATCCTCTAGGAAATATTATTTACAGATGTCATGTGAAGGAAACCAGAAATTGGTGGATTATAGCATTTCAATCCTAGAACTATTGAGCTACTTGAGCAAGCAGATGTGGAAAGCTCAAGATAGAGAAATTCTAGCAGCAGGGAAAGCATTGGACTTGTAAAGATATCTACATGAAACAAGAAGGCAAACCAATGTTTCTCTATGTTTGGAACACAAACATGGACACCAATAATCTAGTGTAATTGCTTCCTATTAAGCAATAGATATATTATGCTTTAGCTATGGGGATTGAACACCTAGTCGTTGAAGGGGGGATTCATCATTCATGTATCGTGATCAATTCCATTTAGTGGGTTCTATCGGTTGCCTGTGTAGACCCCTTAACTAAAAATTAGAGATTAACATCCCTCTATAAAAGGTGACATGTTTAGAAGGAGTTCCCAAAAAATTTAGCTTCAGCATATCCAAATAAAAGGAGAAAAATTTGTTGATAGAATAGTGAATATTGCATCAGATGCAGGTTGTGGATAAGAACCCCTGACTTCCAATTCGACTAAGGTGGAAAGAAGTGAGCAAGACAAGACATCGCATTAAAAAGATTGATTCTAAGTGGCATGGGAGCCCTTCAAAGAATGACCACAACATCATAAATTATCAAGTTCTGGGATATAATCAAAGATCATTAGAGTACAAATAATGGCTAGGATCTAACATCACAAAAAGCAAGTTGAATCTCCAAATGCATAGATTTAAAGGATGTTACCTCCCTTTTGCCTCGGATAGAAAACTAAGTGAAAATCATTTCAGGTTTGCTAATTGAATTTATGTTTCGTTTGTTTGTTTTTCAGTGTATAGGAAACCAGATGATAGAAGTAAATCAATGATATTGATGTGGAATTCTGTCACAATATCTACTTTTTAAAATGGAAATATTGTATTCAGTATTTATAAATACCACCCTGAGTCAATGTCAAAAATGAGCTTATACATCAATCTATTCTTAGAGTGATTGTATCTAATGAATGTTGTAATCTCCTTTCTAACCATATGGGACTTGAGAATTAACTTAAAGAGGGTCGCAGTATAAGGTTTTTTTTGGCACTGTAATGTTCAATATTTAGAGTCTTGAATGCACTACAACAAATGCTACTGATTTACCAAAGAAAAAAAAATCATTGATTCACCTAAGCAAGTAGTTTGGTAGGATTTCTATTTATTTAGAAAATGAAAAAGAAATTTCATTGGCACACCTTAGAAAGTAGGTTGGTCAGGCTGCATTGGCCAAATTTTCATTTTCCTATTCCAAATAGGTGGCTGATGTAAGTTATGAGATCACAAATGTAATGGATTGCTAGTTGGAGAACTATATTTTGATTATAAATGTGTATTCGGTCTGTTGTTTTCATTAACAGGAGCATTTTAATTCTAAATCTTGTGTAATGTTACCCAGGTTGCATTGGAGTTACTGAAAGGATTGTTGTTTAATAGCACTTATTGAGTGAACTTTCCACCTATAGCCTCTTGAATCAGTATGGTGTCTCCTGACATCCATTCAGTAACCTCTCTTGTTGATATCTCATATTCAAAAAATGAAATGTCTTGTCATAGAATGGCTTTCAGGTAGACACTCCAGATACGAGCAACCCACCTTTCACATTTGCACAACCAAAAAGTCCCCTCTGCCAACCAAAATTTATGAAGTTAGATATTACAGTATTGCAATGCCCAATTAACTTCCTTGTTATAACTAAAATTCATAAAAAAAAATAGCAAATAATAGGGAATGAAACGAGAATCATGACCATAAAAATATCAAAACATAAGGTTAAGTAGTGAGTTTTGTAATAATGATGAAAAAAATGTGTTACATAGAAAGTAAGTTGTGGTATTTGGTAATGTATGGAAATTATTTAATAATTGCTACTATGGTCAAATTGGTAATGCATTATTTAGAAATACAATAATTCATGATTATGGTAAACTACCTTCAAAGAGTAGAAAAAAGGCCATTTGTAGATTGAATTAGAATACAAATAAACTTTTACATTGAAGGCCTGAAGATGGATTTCTAGATTTAATGTGCCATGATTTATTAATTACTTTGGTTTTTTTCTCCATCATCAGTCATACAACTGCAACAACAATAGGTAATTATGGAGTGCTATTGAGGATGCATGGATATGAATTCGAGAAGGAAAGTGGCATGGATCCTTGTGCTCAGTGAGGCCTCATAAAAAATCCAAGTAAACTATTAAGCTTCCTCATTTCGGCTTCATTGTTATCCAATATAACTATGGATATTCAACCTAAATAATGTCAGTTGCTTTTGTTTTGGTTCATTTCACTGTTATATGATATTTTTCTTGTCGTCATGTAGTATTGTTGTCTATAAGACCTTGTATAAGCAATTTGGAGGTTTTCCTGCATACATGGTGGCTTCCATTGATTAGGTTTGATGCTTCTTACTAATCCTTAATTAAAATTAAGGTGCATAGACAATATAGTAGTGGTCTTGAGTGTCAGTGAAGAGGTGTGCTAAATTTTGGAGAAAATAGACAAAATCTTGTCACAAATGTAAAATATTACCATGCCTTGTTTTCAGGCTATTGAAGATAGTGTCAACATTTTGATCCTTTCCATTGGACCAAATACTCTAACTTCAAGTCATCAAAGTGCTACATTTCTCTTTTCTTTTGATGTTTCCCTCCTTTCTGTTGTCAAAACAAGAGTTTTTGTAGCACAAGTTGGAGGAATGTGTTAAGAACATAATTTATGTAAAAATAATAAAAATAAATAATAAATCATAATCATAATAATATGTAATTAAATAATAATTAATTAAACAAACGGGCATGTCTGTAGAGACTTGCCTCTTTGCTTAACTAATTATTATTTAATTATATATTATTATGATTATTATTTATTATCTATTTTTTATTATCTTCACATAAATTATGTTGATAACATTGCCTTCTCCTTTGAAAATCTTTGTCCTCAAAGCTTGTTGATGAAAGGGCTTGATCTCTTTTTTTGGCTACGAATGTATTCACATCTCAGGATAGTCATGTTTGTCAATACAAGTTGATATGATCCTTGGAGTGATATATAAAATTGTCACACGGAGGAAGGATATAACCATCCTAAATTAATCTTTTGTGAAATCTTTTGATTACTAGAAACTTGTGATGAATTGTTATCACTGGACTGAGTTGTGTGCACTTCACTATTCTTTGGAACATAAGTTTGTTGTTTATGTTCTGGGTGATACAGATTCATAGATTGATTGAAACATTTGTTCTTGTGATTCAGATGTAGCTAAAGAGTTATTTAGGTTTCCCTTATCATGTGTGTAGCAAGGTTATGATTTACTTCAAGTTTCGATGTCATCAAGATGGTTACAAAATATTCACTTGGAGTTTCCTTCATTTGAACTACAACATCTGAATATGTTTTACTTTCTATTGGTTTTTCATCTTCTTGAGTTGTGATATTGACTGAATTAGTATTCGTTCCTCTTTCTTCCACTTGGACTGAAGACTTCGACACTTGTTTCATGATAAGTTCTTGTAATTTGTTTTTCAATGATTTATTATCATCCTTAAGTTTCTTAATTTGAGTGAGTAGACTTTGTTTATGGCTTATGAGATGTAAAAGTTCCTCATTTCCCATGTCAACTTTATTTTGGTATTCAAGCTTCTCATCCTTTAAACAATTGATTTGTTCTAATAACCTTTGGTTAAGGTTTTTTAAGCATAAACTTTCTTCTTATTTTCCTGATAGACTTTCATTGAGTTTCTTTTCAGAATATTCTTTTTCTTTTTCTAACTAGTGTTTCTTAGCTTTACATTTTCTCACTTGTGTAAGTAGTTTTTTATTATGGTCCTTCAAACACAATTTTTCTTTATTTTTGTTGGATATGACTTCTTCAAGTTCTTTCTACTTCCTTGATGCTGTTTCTGGATTCTCTTGAAACATTAGTTTCGAAATATCCTTATGATCTTTTGATGAAGACATTATTAGTTCTAATTTCGTTGTCATGTCTTGGAACGTGACCATCTACCTCTTGTAAGGGAACATCAAGAAATGTTTTTTTTTGTGCTTAAAATTAACATACCTAATTCTTTGAACCAAGGTTGAACGAGAATTATGTCAACCTCTTCTTCAAGCATAGTTACAACATGAAATTGAGATATGTACTTATAATGATCAATTGTCACTTGTAAATCATTAATTTCATATTCTTTTTTGCCAAAAATATCTGTTCTTTCTCCTATGTTTGACTCTGGAATTAATAGTTGATTTGTCATATTAACATTGATGTAATTTTCCTTGTGACTTGTACTAATAGTGATATTAACTTTTTCCCCTTGGATAGTCCCTCTTAATGTAATTAACTTGTGATGTGTGATTAGAACACCCTTATAGGAAAATTGTCCTTCTTTCATATTTTTCGAATTAGGCTCCATTCGCTTTTTCCTTCAAAAATGGACTTCTTCTTTAAAATAAGTGCCCTTTTATTTGATAAATTTGAACACCTTTATAAATTCCTTTAACTTTTATTTTCCTCAATTATATATTTTTTCCCACTTTAAGAAAAGTTTTTTTTTTTTTTTTGGTTGACAAGGGAATCGACAACTGGGGTAGCCTCGCAACTCGCGTAACACGAGGTCAATTCTGGCCGCTACCACTATAACCCCTGGGAGACTACGTCCACCCCTTTCCACAGCTCCGGGTTAGTCTGGGGGATTTGAACTCATGACCTTCAGTGCGGAGCCCGACTTTCTAACGAACTTCACCGCAATGTGATTACCAACTCGCCTACCCCCATGGGGTTACTTTAAGAAAAGTTAGTATAGCTCCACTATTTAAATAAAATACACATTATATTTATTATAATGCTTTTAAAAAGTACTCTTCCTTTGTTATAACTTGTTATCCTTATGTCTCTTTATAGTTGTAGATTTAACCCTTTATAAACTTTAATATATGGATCTTTCAAGTAACCTTTTATAATAATACCCGCTTTGTACTTATATATTTTCAATAATTTAATGAATTGAACTTTTTTTTAAAATACCCCTTTATAATATAATACTTCTCTTTATATATCTTTTTTTATAATCTTTTTTCTTTTTGAAAATCTACAACCCTAGTGAAACGTGGCTATTCACGTCTTTGGGGTATAATATAAAATATGTGTCCACTTGTGTGTTGTTGAGTCAGTTAATTTTCTCCACGTAAAAATTTAAACTTACCATTCACATAAAGAGATTTTGTATTCCTTTTTGTTTTTCTTTTACCTTGAAAATACCACAGGCAACTACCATGGGTTGCTAAAACCATGAGCTTCTAAACCACTTAATGAAGAATCAAGATAATATTATATAGTCTTCCTTCTCTTACGTATAGTCTTAAAGGTATTTGGAAAGATTTCATTTTGACTTTATCATGCACATTTTATCAATAATGTAGAACCCTTATATATATATGAATGTTCTCCTTCAAAATTTACATTGGACTATATATATCTTTTTTTTAATAGTATATTTTTATATGATTTTTTCTTTAATTTTTTTTATTTATTTTTTAAATATTTATATGTAATTTTATTTTCATTTCTCTTTTTTTTCTTTCTTTTAATGGCCAAAGCCCTGAATGATAGAATTGGTGAAAAGAGAAACTCCAACTTTGTGTAGTGAAACGCTTCAATTGTGATGAAAACAAGGTTGACAAAGGATTAATGGCCAAAGGTCGGATCAAACTGGTTCTCTTTAGCGGTGAGCGTCCAAAGGATCAAACAACTCTGATACCAATGAAATGAACAAAGTTCATACTTCCCGTTAAATACTCCAGAAGACTTGGAATATGAAAATATCCATTGAGGATACAAATATTATTATATATAAATTGTATGAAGAATGATGATACAATGAGAATGAGGGTCCTATATATATAGCCAAGTAAGTACCCTTTCACGAATAAGCATGTCTATAGAGACATGCCTCTTTGTTTAACTAATTATTATTTAATTACATATTATTATTATTATTATTATTTATTATCTATTGTTATTATTTTTACATAAATTATGTCCATAACATAATGATGGTCCATATCCTAAAACAATGGCATATTTGAGTCCATAGGTAACTTCTATAGCAATTGGTGTAGATGATCATAACTACAAAAATACACATTTTCTAGGAAATGGAAAATATCTTCCAGGGATTGGGATTTCACATAAGTTCTCATCATTGAGAAATTAAAGTTATTTTGCTTTTCTTGAGAATAAAAAAAAATCCCTTTCCATTGCTCCATTGGAACCTTTGCTTGTTCTATATGTTTCTACATTCTTTACTTAAAAATATCTCTTGCGTGGTATTTATTTAAAAACTTTTGATATTCTTGGGACTAGCGTCAACTAATTATTGTAGTCAATTCCTGACATGTGAAAATGGATACTATGTACAACCCTAACACAAAAAGGTCAGCCTCATGTTCTCATTGCAGGAACTAATACAATGCTAAATTCTTCTTATCTAATATATAGTATGACTTCCAAAACCGTGAAGCTTTTAACAAGACTATGATACGAGGTAACATTCTTGTTTGTGGATATTCATACAACTTTGCATATCGTGTTGCATTTGTAAGACACCTATTAGAGACTTCAAAGAGCTTAGATGCAATTGGGTTCATCCTGGAAGTGGAGAGCTAAATTTGATCCAATTCCAATGGGAATTCCAGGAATCATTATCAAAGAAGTAGATCAAACACAAGTATAATTTACAATATCGACATTTTTTAATTGAATTGTTACATGTAATGGTATTCTAGAGTCCCTAGCAAATATTTTCTTGCAGTTTTCCTTTGATTGAATGAAATATCCTCTTAAGGCCAGATAGTTGATCCTTATAAAGAAATCAATAGTGTTTTTCAGCAAACCAATGCTTTTATATATTTCTATTTTTTCTTTGTTTGTGGCTAAAGTTTCTTGTAGAATATGGACTCTAACATTGATACTACTATTTAAGTATGTTTTTATAGTTCTAAGAGCTAATGATGCTGGGAAAAATACTAAAGGGGAGGGGAGTGAATCAATATTTTAAAACTCACTTAAACTTTTCTTTTCTTATTCAGATTTTTGTATGCGACTACACTGAAGTAAACCTATGTATGTATGCGAAAGTTATGCAGACAACTAATGTATATCCATTTAACTTATTTTTCAGTTAATACATCATCTGTTTAACTTGAACCAGTGTACGTGTATTTCAACAGAAATTAGTTAAATAGTAATCATGCATAGTAAGAAAAAAAATAAACCATCACACATAAGAAACACATCAACACACATGAACACTAGGATTTTTAGGTGGACACCCAATGTGGGAGAAAATGACCATTGTTGTTGTCTTTGTCTTGTTTTTATTATAAAGAAATACTTCTTACAATATTGTATTGGCGCAAACTCATACCAGCGCGCAGGAACCCACCTACAGAAGGCTACAACCTTCTCTCGATTTGTGGGCTCCAGTATTGTAGCAATAATGCTACAACTCCTGGAGCTTCCTTCTTTAATTTTATCAACCCGGTAGTTCGTAACAAACTTGGAAGCGACGGTGCTGTATGCACAAGTACTAGCTCTTGCCGCAGCTATCACTTGGTCAGCTGGCACAAGTCCACTAGGAGCTTAAGCCAACTTCTATGAGCTCTTAGAAGAAGCTTTTTAATTGATGGATGAAAGCTAACTCGAAAGAAGCTAATCTAATTGCGAAAAGAAACTGAAAGCCAAAAAGAAACGCAAACCCTAGCAAACCCTAATTCTACCAGCTAGTCCTACTGATGCAAAGGAGAGAATGCAAACTACGAAAAGAGATGCCATTAATTCTAGGAAGGTAAAATGCATGTGTCTAAGTTATCACTATCTGAAGAAAACATCTTTTTGTATTTTTGACTAAGTTATTAGAATGATCATGCATGTGCTTCTAACTATTTTTGACTGTACAGAGGTGGATCAAGGAGGAGAAATGCTTGGGAAAGGTTGGGAAGGTTTAGAGAGGGTCTAAGGGGTCCCTAACACCCTTCCAGAGAGTCTCACAAAGTTTGGCTGCCACGAAACCATGTTTATGAGCTTCTACAGGAAGTCTGCAGGGGTTCTACAGGATGTTCAGAGATTTCTACAAGATGTTCTGAAATGGGATTTTGGAGCATGGGTGAGTGAGGGAAGATGCATGAGTGGATATGGGGGTAGGATAGGGGTCTGAAGTGGCCTAGGAACTGATGGATGGAGCTAAGGAATGGCGAGGATGGTTCAATTTGTTCAAGGGAGAGTGAAACAATGTTGCACAAAAATTAGGGTTTTGGGAGCGAATGGCAAACGTGAAGCAATGGTTCTAAGTAGAGGGTGGAGTGGATGGTGCTAATGGAGAATAAGCAGATGAAGGAGTGGTACAAGTGCTCTGCAAGTCGTTTTTCCAATCTGAACCAACAAAACTTGTAAATTCAAAGACCTAGTTACGTTGACCTAATTTGCTAGCTGTTAGTAAAGAGAATGATCAGAAGTGTGACCTGCAATGAAACCAGGTATTTTAACTCATGCAAATAAGCAAATGAAAGTTTGAACTTGTAACCAACTTCTACACATGAAAGTCAAACACTAGTGATTGCATGGCAAAGCAAAATCAGTGTTTTTGTGGGCAGCAAAGTCATCCTAGTCACAGCTCCTGATCCCACTAAGGGAGAGGTGAAACCACAGATGTTTGATGGCCCTTTTCTTGAAGCTTTTTCTGTTAACAACCTGTCAACTAAATCTGAGCATGAAAAGCTATTTTACACATAAAAAACAAACTAAATAACAACACAAGAGTTAGATCTAAATAGCAGATTTTATTCTAAGAATGCAGCAAACACATAAAGATAAACGAAGGAGGTACTGGGCGCTTGAGATGGGCCCAACCCCAAGAGCTACAACCTCCTAAGAGAGATTTAGAGCTGTTGCAAAGCTGGATTCATCTTTATTGATCAAGAAATGAAAAGTTACATCAAAACTGTCCACAAGAATAACTTGAGAATGAGCTGAAAGCAAAGCTAGTCTATTGCCTACAAATCGAATTACAAAATGACTACAACAAGGCTATGAAATGACTAACTACTAGCTACTATCTACTGGCTAACAAAATGACTAACTAGCTAACCAAATTGACTAACTGAAATGAGGTCTTAAGCCCTCTTATTTATACAATTTGAGGACCCAACAGTCCTCCTAGAATTTAGGGACTTGGCTGCCCAAGACTTGTAGTTAACAGCAGTCCAACTTGACTTGCTTGGCTGCCCTTGTGCTCATTGATTTGGTGGCCTTTGAACTCCGAGCTGATGGTGGAGAATTCGAGGTAAGGGCCCATAAATGAGGGGGACACCTTCCTACAAATCCTCTAGCTTGTTCTCCCACGAATTTGGCTGCCAAGTGCTCATTAAGACCTTCAATTTTGTCTCCAAGTTGACCAAAAAGGCTACACAAAGCACCCATTAGACTTTTTGGCATAATGACTAACCAAATTCACTCTATTAACATAAAAATAATAAAAAACATGCAATAAACCAATGAGAATGGTGGATTAAGTCAAATTAGGAGGTTGAATGAGCCCAAATAATTGTCCATTTTTGGGGCTCATCATCACCCCCCTACTGAAAGTGTTGCTCATCCTCTGAGCAACCAATCTCTCTCCTCATCTTTGATAGCCCCGGTGGCTTCTTTGGCTAACATCTCGGCTGATTCCTCCTTTGGCTTCCCTCTTTTCAAACTTCCTGTAGAGACAGTTCGCTGGCTTCTTGTAGAAACAGTCTGCTAACTTCCTGTAGAAACAGTCTGCTAACAGTTCTCTGTCTTCCTATAGAAACAGTCAGCACTGTCTTAGCCTACTTGTCCTCTCTCTGCTGTTCATCAGATGTTTCCTTGTCTGCTGGAGGCCCTTCTTGCTATTGTTGTTCTCCCAAAATGGAGGGCCTATCTTCGTTATGACTTCCCTATAGCTGTAACTACTGTTTCAGCAGCTCATTCTCCTCCTGTACTTTGTCTTTGTCTCTATCTCTGATCCTATCCCTAAAGTGATTTTCTCGAGCAAATGTGGCCCTTGATGACTTACTCTTTACTTCATTCACTCTTACAGTCCTCCCACCATTTGCCTTTCCATCCATGTCATTGATTGCATTAACTGCAGCTCTGGGATTAGTAAAAGTGACAAATCCATAGCATTTACCCCCAAACTCTCGGTCATTCACAATCATCAGGCTCTCCGCATAGAATTTATCACAATCCAGACAGTAATGATCATAAACAATAAAGCTTGACAATTAGGTCTGCTGCCCAAGTTTTCCTGAAACATTGGCACCTTGATAATTTCTTATAATGCAGTGTATGGTGCCTCTGATATTAGGTCTGGCACCAGAGACCACCAGTGGACCTGACCAATATCTGATTAGGTCCAACAATAACACCGCTGCACTCTTCAAGCCGAGAATAGAGTCCCAATAATGCACAATTACAACAGTAATGAAGTATACATATATCGATGAAAGCCCAGAAGTACCACGTTTCAAATAAAGATAAGCCATATGTTGCCAGACTAAAAGCGATATTAGAGCAAAAAAAAACTCCCGTTGATAAGAAATAATTGTTTTGAGAAGAGGTGTATTGATGTCAAATTCACATGTGTAGAAGCCCAACTATCTCGGATAAGGATGCATGATGAGGCAAATCTGGAATATGAATATCTGGATAGAGCCTTTACTGCAATAATAGTGCCATAAATCTCAAAGGCCCTTTGAATGGAATCTTCAGTAGAATCATATGGAAGGCCACCAACATATACTGAATTTTCATCATCAACCGTCATCTTTCTAATACTTTGGATGCTTGATAACCGGTTTTTCACTTCAAACTTGAAACATCGAAGAACTTAAAGAAGACCAAACACTGGACATCCTTGAATTTTCAGCATCAAAGGTGCAAGAATGCCTTCTTATGAAATAGGAAGTAAAGGAATTGAACTTGTGATATTTTTCTTGAAAAGGAAGTGATAAAGTTCCCAAAATGTTAATAGGCCATTTGTATTTGTTGGTCCTGCTGAAATTAGTCACAACATCTAAAACAAGCCAACAATATGGTGATAGACCCCTTTCTCAAGGTCATCCTCCAATTGATATCAAGGTTCTGCAACCCAAGCTTTCATGCAGACAATCACAGTATCTCGTCTGGAGCTCCAAATTCAACGAAAATTCTGGGTTTTCCTTCCGCAGAGCTGTTCTCTGCCTTTCCTGTAGACGACTTCCTGTAGAAACGCCTGTAGAGTGCGACAGGCGGGAATTTTTTAAGGAACTGAAGAGATCTCGAGAATAAAAGGCAGAAATCGGTAGAGCACCATCGTTTAACTGATCTGGAAATGGTGGACATGCGCTTCAGTTGACCGTTGTTGAACAAAGAGTGGTGAGAGTTTCAGCCAAGCGTCCCTTGAATTACTGTGTGATTTGTGGTGAGGTGGCAAAAAAACATGCGCGCTGGCTTTTTTCGAACTGAAGTGATGTTATGAACTGCATGTCTTCTATTTGTTAATCAACTGATGCCCTGTTCACTGGAGTTCAACACATCTATCATTGCTTGTGTTTCTCAACTTCCACGTGAATGGCTATCCACGCATGCTACGTGATTTTTCATGAGTGCTAGAGGACTGGATGTCGGGTTAAACTTATTATATTCGTGGCTTAATTCCACCATCCCATCAATTCATGCAGTTTTCAAATTAAATCTATGCAACAGAAGAACGAGATCAGTCACATACCTCGAAGTTGAATGGCTGCCGTGAGCTGTTGTGGGCTGTCATTGCTGCATGCATTTGATTTTATGGTTGCATGATGGCTTGGTTGCTGATTCATGGCTGGTTTCCTTGTGCAGGTGTCCTCTGGCCAGATGCATGCAACAAGAGTTCATTTCCACATTCAGATCTGCACCCTCAAACTGCTGCCATTGAATTTTCACAGGACCAGAACTTGTTTTCGCCATTTCTCCCAAACGGTGAAGCGGATTGATCTGAAACTCAGTGAGCATGTTCCTATCATCATTATGCATCTCCCATAGCAAATCGTGATCAATGGATGCATGGATTTCGAGAAAAATGGAAAATGGCTGAAGATTTCAGAGCTCGATTTCTCGGAAACCGTGCATCGGAATCGGCTGAAACTGCTTGGGTAGGTTACCATCACTCACGTGCATATCCCCATGAAACAGGTTTTGAAACGGATGCACGGTTATGGAGAAAATGCAAAAATGGCTGATGGTGATGGAGGCTGATTTCTTGGAAACCGTGCACCGGAATTGGCTGAAACTGCTCAGGCATGTTGTCATCAACCTTGTACAATTCCCCATAAAACGGTTTGTCAAATGGATGCATGGTTTTCAAGTTATGGCAAAAACAAATTTTGCTCTATGGATTTTTGCTTCAAGGCACTTTGCATGTGTTTGCATGGTATGACAAAATGAATTTTGGCTGTGATGCAGGTATGGAGATGATGGAGGAGGAGTTGGAAGATTGCATGAGGACTTCTGAACCCTTGAGGAAGCTACCATGTTCGCCAAACCACTTTTTGAAATGCATGCCTAGTTTCCCACAATTTCTACAGGAAGTTCCTGTAGAAGCACAATGAGAAGCACAAGGAGGTGGAAAAAATGATGGATGAAGGCAAGGGATGGACACACAAGTGCTTGTAGGCCTAATCAACAGATTCCCACCATTAGATTCACTTTTGAAATTGGATTTGGCTCGTCCAAAGGTTCTACAGGATGTTTCCTGTAGAAATACAGAGCTTCCTGTAGAAGGCAAGAAAATTCCTTTGACCTTGATTTGAGTGCTCCTCCTGTCATGAAACGTCCTTCTTGCAACCTGCAATGTCACTGCTGCAACATGAAATTATTCAATGGAGATTAGCTTTTATTTTTCTTTTTCTTTTTCTCTTTTTTTTGAAAAACAACTAGGGCGCCTCATGGAGGTTTTCACCCTAATTGCCTGCCTTGGGCGCCTCCAAGGGAGGTTTTCACCCAAAGATCTTATTCTCTTTTCTCTTTTTTTCCAACCCATTGACCGCCTCATGGAGGTTTTCAATCAATGAGCCAATCTAAGGCACCTCCGAGGAGGTTTTCACCTTAGATTTCTATTTTCCTCTTTTTTCATTTTTTTTTTCTTTTTTTTTTCTTTTTTTCTACCCTACCCTACTTGAAAAACAAAATCGTTCTCAAGTATAAGAATACTTCCAATGGAGCCATGTGCACATCGATATTAGAGACAAGATGATGTAAAGGCTCGGAATGCATGCTTTGACAACTATCCAACTTTCAGAGACAAAATGATCTGACTTTGAAAGTACAAAACATAGCTGAGGAGGAGAGTACTGCTGCAACTTATTGACCTTCTGAAACCATATCTCAATATAGCTTTGATATCCTTGGTCATCTTGCTGATTTGGATCATGTGTCATGTCACCTTCTAACATGACTTTCTCATCTTCCTCTTTTTTTTGATCTTTCTCTTGAATACATGGAAGATTTGATGGTAACCATGAGGAAGCTTTCTCGATCTCTGATTCTGATCTCTTCTCTTCATCAAGTGAAACCCATGGTTCTTTGATCTCCTCTTTTGAATCTTCTTTTGCCGGATGTGATCCTTCAATGCTTTCAAGATGATCTCTTTTTTGCAATGCTTTTCCTGAGCTATGGTGAAGATCATTGAGCTCAAGAGGAGTTGTTTGCATATTTTGTGCCTCAGATTTGCAATGGGGTTGAGCTGCTCCATTGTATGGCTTTGGAAATGGTACGGGTAGTTGAGTGGAGGTGTGAAATTTAGATGGAGATGGATGGCATTGTGGTTGGGTAGGCATTTGGGGCTGCCTTGGTGGAGGAGGAGGCGATGGTTGTGGATGAGCAGGTGGTGGAGGAAAATGAGCGGGATGAGAGTTGTACTGGGGCCTCCACTCCTGATAAGGTGCATTCCACTGAGGCTGTGGCTGAGCATAAGAGTGAAATGAATGAGCAACTGGTTGGGCATAATATGGATCTGTGAAGGAACAGGGAGGATATGACCAAGGAGGAGGTGTAGGCCAGGAAGGATGAGCAGGGGGACCCCAAGAAGGCATGAAAGTGGCTTGATAAGGGTCATAATAGGTCTCGGGTGTCCCTTGTAGTTCCTGTTGGTAAGATCTAGGTCCATGCGGCCAACTTTGGTTCATGTAATAGAGTGATTCAGTGGCTCCTTTGGCTCTCTGATATGCAGCTTTGAATCTGGGTAAGGAAGGGCACTGATCTGTAGGATGGTATTCTTCACAGATGAAACACACTTCTAGGGAGTGCATTGGACATTCGTTCCTAGGATGCTTTCTAGTGCACCTAGGACAAAAGATGACCAAAGCCCTCTTGGCTTCTTCTTGCTTCTTTTGGATCCGCAAGGTATCCAGTTGCATGGCAAGAAACTGCCTCATATCACTCTTGAAATCTTTGATCTGATTTTCAAATTCATCTTTGGACAAGATGTTGCTCCCAACATCTCTACTTGTAGCCATTTTCTCCAGAGGAATGTTTTCTTCTTCTTCTCCCCTAGAGGTTCTTTAAATATGCCTTGATTTCCACCCAGGGGTTCTTTAATCACAGCCATCGAAGAAGAGAGAACGTTGGCTGTGTGAAGCAGTGGGGGTGTTGTGCAATCATTTTTCTAACTTATCTCTACTCCTACAAGGCATGAAATGAAATCTTTTTGGTTGATTTTTGTTTTTTTTCTACTTCTACTTGCAAAACTGAAATAGATTGAACTGCGACTAACTATCTTGCTAAAATGAAAATGCAGAATTGAAATGAAAGCAGGAAAGGACTAATCTATTTTGCTCAAATGAAATTGCAGGAATGAAATGCTAGTCTACGCTTGCGGAATTGAAATGCTAATCTACGCTTGCATAAATGAAATTGTGGAATTGAAATGCTAATCTATGAAAGCAAGGAATGCTAATCTACTTTTGGATAAATGAAATTGCATAATGGAAATGAAATAAACTACTTAGAAGAAGATTGTAGTGGAAAATAGAAGAAAAGCGACAATCACCAATACTCTGACGCTTCCCCGGCAACGGCGCCAAAAATATGGTGGGCTCCAGTATCGTAGCAATAATGCTACAACTCCTGGAGCTTTCTTCTTTAATTTTATCAACCGGGTAGTTCGTAACAAACTTGGAAGCGACGGTGCTGTATGCACAAGTACTAGCTCTTGCCGCAGCTGTCACTTGGTCAGCTGGCACAAGTCCACTAGGAGCTTAAGCCAACTTCTATGAGCTCTTAGAAGAAGCTTTTTAATTGATGGATGAAAGCTAACTCGAAAGAAGCTAATCTAATTGCGAAAAGAAACTGAAAGCCAAAAAGAAACGCAAACCCTAGCAAACCCTAATTCTACCAGCTAGTCCTACTGATGCAAAGGAGAGAATGCAAACTACAAAAAGAGATGCCATTAATTCTAGGAAGGTAAAATGCATGTGTCTAAGTTATCACTATCTGAAGAAAACATCTTTTTGTATTTTTGACTAAGTTATTAGAATGATCATGCATGTGCTTCTAACTATTTTTGACTGTGCAGAGGTGGATCAAGGAGGAGAAATGCTTGGGAAAGGTTGGGAAGGTTCAGAGAGGGTCTAAGGGGTCCCTAACACCCTTCCAGAGAGTCTCACAAAGTTTGGCTGCCACGAAACCGTGTTTATGAGCTTCTACAGGAAGTCTGCAGGGGTTCTACAGGATGTTCAGAGATTTCTACAGGATGTTCTGAAATGGGATTTTGGAGCATGGGTGAGTGAGGGAAGATGCATGAGTGGATATGGAGGTAGGATAGGGGTCTGAAGTGGCCTAGGAACTGATGGATGGAGCTAAGGAATGGCGAGGATGGTTCAATTTGTTCAAGGGAGAGTGAAACAATGTTGCACAAAAATTAGGGTTTTGGGAGCGAATGGCAAACGTGAAGCAAGGGTTCTAAGTAGAGGGTGGAGTGGATGGTGCTGATGGAGAATAAGCAGATGAAGGAGTGGTACAGGTGCTCTGCAAGTCGTTTTTCCAATCTGAACCAACAAAACTTGTAAATTCAAAGGCCTAGTTACGTTGACCTAATTTGCTAGCTGTTAGTAAAGAGAATGATCAGAAGTGTGACCTGCAATGAAACCAGGTATTTTAACTCATGCAAATAAGCAAATGAAAGTTTGAACTTGTAACCAAATTCTACACATGAAAGTCAAACACTAGTGATTGCATGGCAAAGCAAAATCAGTGTTTTTGTGGGCAGCAAAGTCATCCTAGTCACAGCTCCTGATCCCACTAAGGGAGAGGTGAAACCACAGATGTTTGATGGCCCTTTTCTTGAAGCTTTTTCTGTTAGCAACCTGTCAACTAAATCTGAGCATGAAAAGCTATTTTACACATAAAAAACAAACTAAATAACAACACAAGAGTTAGATCTAAATAGTAGATTTTATTCTAAGAATGCAGCAAACACATAAAGATAAACGAAGGAGGTACTGGGCGCTTGAGATGGGCCCAAACCCAAGAGATACAGCCTCCTAAGAGAGATTTAGAGCTGGTGCAAAGCTGGATTCATCTTTATTGATCAAGAAATGAAAAGTTACATCAAAACTGTCCACAAGAATAGCTTGAGAATGAGCTGAAAGCAAAGCTAGTCTATTGCCTACAAATCGAATTACAAAATGACTACAACAAGGCTATGAAATGACTAACTACTAGCTACTATCTACTGGCTAACAAAATGACTAACTAGCTAACCAAATTGACTAACTGAAATGAGGTCTTAAGCCCTCTTATTTATACAATTTGAGGACCCAACAATCCTCCTAGAATTTAGGGACTTGGCTGCCCAAGACTTGTAGTTAACAGCAGTCCAACTTGACTTGCTTGGCTGCCCTTGTGCTCATTGATTTGGTGGCCTTTGAACTCCGAGCTGATGGTGGAGAATTCGAGGTAAGGGCCCATAAATGAGGGGGACACCTTCCTACAAATCCTCTAGCTTGTTCTCCCACGAATTTGGCTGCCAATTGCTCATTAAGACCTTCAATTTTGTCTCCAAGTTGACCAAAAAGGCTACACAAAGCACCCATTAGACTTGTTGGCATAATGACTAACCAAATTCACTCTATTAACATAAAAATAATCAAAAATATGCAATAAACCAATGAGAATGGTGGATTAAGTCAAATTAGGAAGTTGAATGAGCCCAAATAATTGTCCATTTTTGGGGCTCATCATCGATCTTCGACACCCACTGGAAGGGAGCTCCAATCCTCTGATCTCATTTAGTGGCACCCACTAGAAGGGAGATCCAACCCCCTGATCAGATATACCAACTACCACTGGAAGGAAGCTTCGACTTCCTCACTGAAGGCTCCAACCCCTTTATCAGATTTACCAACTACCACTAGAAGGGAGCTTCGACTTCAACATTGAAGGCTCCAACTCTCAACACCTCCTTGGATCACGTTTCATAATATTTAATACTGGATCCACCTGAACCAAAACATCAAATATGTAGGCCGCATTTCATCAAATTTTCATACTGGATGCACCACCATCATTTAAACCCAATATCAAATAAAAAATTAAAACCAAACACTGTATCAAATCACTGAACCAACTTAATCATCAAATCATTGAATAAACCAATTACTAAATCTCAAACAACTAAAGCAACTAGATCATGTCAATTCACTGTATACTCTTCATCAAAATGTCAGAACACTTACTATTCATCATAGAAACTAGATCCTGTCACTGCAAACCCTGATCAATCTTATGTCAGAATATATTTGCTATTATTATGAGACATATCCACGTATATATGTGCTTTCTCTTCAGATAACCCGCATACAGATCTCAAAACATTGAACCCTGAAACTAAATCACTGCACTATTGAAATCAATCACTGAAACACATATTGACCTTGTCACATATCTCTAAACCAAATATAGATCATCTCATAGCATAATCAGTTCAACCTCAACCAATACTATCAAACATAGATCATCATGAAAGACTTCATTGACAAACAACAACAAACACAAAAGATTTATTAAGCTGATCAGACATCATATTCAACAAAACCCTAGCATATGTACGTCACCCTTACAAAACAATTCCACGTATGTACGCGCCTTTCATATTTGATACCCACGTACAGATCTATCCATACTGAAGAATCGAAACGCTACTACTCATAATATGATCTGTGTGTGTACACTCTTTTTCTGAAACGAACATGTGTACATATATGCAATTATTAACTCATACCTTTGTTGCATAGCAGAACTTCAGTCAAACCCATACATAGTAAAAAACACATGTCAAAACATTATCATCACAGATCAAAACAACCCATATGTAGGTAATTCAATGAACAGTCATTTTAGCTATATTGGATCTGATCCATCATTATACTCCCGATGCATACTTATTTGAAATCAAACTATTCACTAATAAACCATAACTTGCACACTAAACACTTTGATCTTCATCTCCTTATATAGCTTAGGCCTTACGCAATACCATGGGTCAAGTCCTTACTAATGTCGATAGTATTCCCGGATGGGATCAAATATCTGTTGTTGCACTAATTAGTATGGGCCAATACCATGGTAAAAATCCCTGGTATTTAGGATACCATGGTGCAAAAAATGTACACGTTTTCTCTTCTCCATAACCGCATGTGTACATGACTTTTCTTCACAAGACCCACGTGTATTTCTCAAAACATCTCCTTCGTCATTCTTTTGTCTCTGGACTTCTATGCCTTTTTTCAAACTGTTTGCCACATGTGTACTAGCTTGTAAAATCATCGTGTTGACAATCTTCATCAAGCAAGTTGCCATCAAGGACAACTCATCAAGTAGGTTTCCATCAAGGACAACACATTTGTTATAATTCCAAGAATCTCCCCCTTTGGACTTGATGGAAACCACTTTATTGTTTGGTTACCAACCATCTATAGGTACCTGTAGATATACCAAGATTCTCTCCAAGCAGTCTTTCTCCAAACACCAAGCTACTCTCCCCCTTTGACATCAAGGGAAAAGGGATGGCCAATGTTGAATGTAGGCATCTCTCCCCCTTTGTATATATGAGAATTTTAGGTCTGATAAGAACATGTTATACTGAACATGCTCCCCCTGAGCACATGCTAAATCTTCTAGAAGATTTACAAAGAAGTACATGACTTTATGACTCAACCATATATGACCTTTCCTAACACCAAAGACTCATGCTTTCATCAATTACCCAACATAATGGTATGTTGTAGCCACTACAGCCACCCTCCAAAATTTTGTCCTGCACCCAATTTCAGAGCCACCCTTAAGAGTTTCACTTGATAACTCCCGATGAGCCTCATAATTGGGTAACTATATGGGCCTTAATTCACC
Source organism: Pinus tabuliformis (assembly GCA_031772625.1). Classification (NCBI taxonomy): domain Eukaryota; kingdom Viridiplantae; phylum Streptophyta; class Pinopsida; order Pinales; family Pinaceae; genus Pinus; species Pinus tabuliformis. The sequence continues at coordinate 370,145,663 of CM062820.1, forward strand.
TCCTAGCTTAGTCAAACCAACTATTCTCATAACTTATTGCATACTTTTGATTATATTTTGTTTATGAAATGAGTTAGAGTTAGATATTTTGCTTTGTGGTCTAACGTGAATTTAATGCAGGATTAAAGGATAAAAACAAGGAATTTTGGCAAAGACCGTGGTCAAAACTCGAAAGGAACAAGGGAGAGGAATTATAGGAGGTAAATCCTCCTCATTGACTACCCCTCCATTCGAATATTCCTCCATTAGCTTGGAGTGAAAACAACCAAATCATGAGGACTAGAAGGTAGCCAAGCAAGTGAAAGACAAAGCACCAATTTATCTCGAGTTTGGGAGCCGAGCCTCCCTAATTTTAAGGAATTCATTGGAGACTTTATATGTATAAGTAGAGAGGTCTAGGACCTTAGTAGGATTCATATTTTTTATTGTAAAATTCTACTCTATTTCCGAGCTACAACACTTGTGACAATTTTTGATGTAATCCATTGTTTTGATAATAAGAATGAGTTTTGTTTTGAGCCAGCATTGAGTTAACTCATAGGGCTAAACTTCTTGGGTTATGGCCCAGCCCTAGCAGCCAAGGCTCCTCTTTATTGTACATGTATGCTAGTATAGATTCACAGTTTAATTGTTCATTTGCTTAGTAGACACATTTCCATTACAACAGTGTAAATTAGATTGGTTGTGTGATAATTTGCTTCCATTTGTGCCTTGTTTCAAGTAGAAGGTTAGCAAGGAGAAAAAGGATCACCATAAGGTTGTCAGCAGGTGTCTCGGCCTCACTTCCTCCCTCTGGGACCATGACTTGAGGAAGGGACCCTTTAGCAGCCCCAAAAACACAGATTTCTAGTTCTTGCATGAGCTTTGGAGTTTGTTTTCTTTGATTCAGTATTTGGTTCATGCTACAAGGTAGATTTCATTGTCATCTTTTTCCATCTCATTTCTACAATAATATCTCACTCATGCTTTCATTCCCTTCAGTAACTTTCTTCATGCATAATATAGGTAATTGATTCATGCTTTTCTAGTTTATGAAAATGTATCTTGTTGCATAGTTCTTGGAAGACACACATGTTTTAAGCAAAGCAGGTACTTTAGGAGGAGACCTAGACTTCATCATCAGCAACCACCTTCCACTTCATCCACCTTATCCATCTCTTGTTCCACCATCACCCTCAATAGTTTATTTTCATTTTTCATTGAAATTCCCCTAGTTACATTGAGCGAATCTAGCCATCTCTTATCTTGGATATTGACTCCTGAGTGCTCCTAGACCTTCTAACACCCCATTCCACTCATCATATACTTTTCCAAAGCTTCCTAACACCTCCAACACCTCATAATTAGTGCTCGGATATATCTTGTAGCTTTCTTGTAATTCCTACAAGATCATCCTGTAGGTTTCTAGTACACCCTATAGGTTTTCCTGAAATGGCCTGTTTTGAGCTCAAATTGATGGGAAACCTCTAGGAAGCCACACAAAACCTCCTAGGACCCTTCCACACCATCCAACCACTCCATAAACCCTCTAGCCATCCTCCATCACCTTCCATTCATCTGCCACATCCACAAGAACAATTAATTTGCATACTTGATTTTGCCTAAAAAACCTAAAAAAGTGAAAACAGATTTAGTTTAGCTTTTTGCTTACATACTAGTATGGTTTGATGCTCTTCACTTATGTAGCTTAGATAGTAGCATTTGTTTAGTGTTTATTTAGCAATTCTACTTAGCATAGTTGTTTAATTGGTTAATTAAGATGTGTTGTGATTTAGCATTACATGTTGTTTTCTTCATTACTGCAGTAGAGTAGCTCTCTTAGAGTAGATTTGCTCTTCTTCCATCAAAGAATCAAGCTTCTTCTAACTCTATAGAAATATGGCTTGGAACCCCTGGGGCCTCTTACCGGACGAAAAATGACAACAGGCAAGACCTTCACTTTTACTTGTGCATACAACACTGTCACCTCCAAGTTTGTACAAACCCCAGGTTGATAAGTAAAGCTAGAAGCCCAGGAGTTGCAACATTCTTGCTGCAATACTGGTGCTCATCACTTTTTGGTGCTGTTGCCGGGGAGGTGTCTAAGTAGAATGTGATTACTGTTTTCTTTTCTTCTATTTCTTGTCTTCAATATTCTATTGTTAGTTTATTTCTGCAAAAGTAATCTAGTTGCTTCCTTTCTTTCATTGTCCATTATCTGCTTTCCTTTCCATTATACAAGTAGGATTTCAATTTAGCAAGTAGCTTTTTCATCCTGTCATTGATTTTCATTCAATCAACAATTTCATTTCTACAAGTACTTTCCAGTTTTAAAAAAAATTACAAAACCAACCCAAAAGCATTTCCTTTCATGCCTCATAGGAATAAGGACAACCTAGGAAAATTGTTGTCAGATACCCCCACTGTCTCCAATAGTCAACCTTCTCTCTTCTTCGATGGCTGTGAATTGGAGGAACCTTTAGGTGAGCAACTTGACATATTTGAAGGACCTAGAGGGGAAGAAGAAGAAGAGGAACCCATTCCTACTAAACCAATGGCTGAAAACCGAAATGACAAAGGGAATAGAGAGAGAGAGTTGAGGATGCCTTTCCCATCAGGGAAACCAATGAGGACACTAAGATGAAAAATATAAGCCCCTCTGTCCTACCTCATTTCCATGGTCTGACCACAGAGGACCCCTACACTTTCCTATTTGAGTTTGTTGTTATATGTTGAACCTATGACTATACAGATGATGAGAAAAAGTTAAAACTATTTCCATCTACCCTCAAGGATGTAGCATTGTTGTTCATGGCCTTACCTGTAGATAGCATCACAACTTGGGCTTAGATGCAGCAAGCCTTTAACAACAAATATCGGGACTACTGTAGGTCAAAGGATACTAAAGAAGAAATTTTTAGAATGACCATAGGCCAGGATGAATCCTTAGAAGACTACTAAGAAATATTCTAGCTCAGTTACAAAAGGGTCAAGTGCACACTTGACCCTGAGTCACTAAAGCTGGTCCTGCTCAGGGGAGTAAGAGAAGATCTTCTATATATCTTACGTTTGTTAGCAGGAGGAGATATCTACCAATTACCCTATGAAGATATTAATATTGTCTTTAGAAACCATTCTAGGCCAGCCAGAAAAAAGGGTAGGGATAGTCAACCTATGGCCAGTACATCATCTTCCAACTCATCCATCAATGGTGAAATTGGAAATATGCTGGAAGATTTCAAAAGTTATATGCTACAAACCCTTGCCTTGCAAATGGACACCATGAACATTAAAAGGAAGCAAGAGGAAGCAGAGAGAGCATTGGACATCTTTTGTCCTAGATGCACTAGGAGGCATCCTAGGAACGAATGTCCATTGAACTGTATTGAAAATTGCTCAATCTGTGAAGAAAACCACTCCAAAGATAAGTGTCCTTCTTTACCTGGACTTAAAGCTGTATATCAAGGAGTTGAAGGGGTCACTAAGCAGCTTTGCTACATTAACCAAAGGAGACCTCCTGGGCCTAGACCATACCAACAAGGCATGCAAGGGTCATCCCATGCATATTACAACCCCAACCAAACCACAGGTATACCTTCTTGGGGACCTCCTACTCATCCTTCCTGGTCTACTCCCCCTCCTTGGTCCTATGAATCTTAGTATCATTCTCAGCCAGCCAGCCAGTCATTTCAACCTTACGCTCTGCCACAACCTCAGTGGAATACACCACTCCAGGGGTGGAGGCCCCAATACAACAATGCTCCAGCTTTATTGCCTCCACCACCTGCCCAACCACAACTCCTACACTCTGCTCCACCCAAGTAACCTCAGATGCCTTCCCAACCAAATCCGAACCCGAACAATAGGTAGGCTCAACAAGTATATAGTGGAGAGACATCATATCCAACTTATGTTGTGGAAATCCAGGAGATTAACCTGAGATCTGGGAGAGTTCTCCCGGATAACCAACCTCCCCCTCTACCTAGGGAGGTTGAGGAAGAAAGAGAGGAAAGCAATCTTAAATTAAATCCACCCTTTCCTAAGAGATTAGCCCAACCACTCCACCCTACTCCAGAAGAAACTGAACTTTTGGGAGAATTGAAAAATCTATGTGTAAAGATCCCCCTTCTCCAGGCAATAAAATATGCTCCCATTTACAATAATTTGATTAAGGAGAAAAGCTTTAGGCATCTAGGGAGGAAAAAAAGGGATGCCCCTAACATTAATGTCATTGGGCAGTTGTCTGACTCAATGTTGGGGTAGGTAATATGTCCAAACTTTTTGGACACTGGAATCCCTGTAGTAGATGTGCACATTTATGGAACCATTGTCCCACACACTCTGATTGATCTTGAGGCTACCATTAATGTGATGACCAAGGACACCATGCTCAAGCTCAACCTCCAAGGGTCATTGAGGAAGACCACGATAGTTCTGCAACTTGCAGACCGTTCCACAGTAAACCCTGAGGGAATTGTGGAGGATGTGATTGTCTCCATTGACTCTTGGGAGTACCCTACAGGTTTCCTAGTTCTCTAGCCTAAGGCTAAGCTTATGGGTTATCCTCTCATCCTTGGGAGGCCATGGTTGGCCACAACCAATGCTTACATTAGCTGTAGGGCTGGGAATATGACCATCAAGAAACGGCATATGTCCAAGAAGTTAGTCCTATGCCCTCCTGCTCAACTATCTCTAAAGCATGATTTACCTTTATGGTTGGAGGAGGAGGAAGAAGATGAAGTTTATTCCGCCCAACTTTATGCTTTGGAAGCAACCATGGGAGGAGGACATCAAGATTAGGATTACTTGATTGAGCACTTGATCCAAAGTCTAACTCCTGGTTCATTACCATTAGAAGAAGAAGTAATGGAAACCCAGAACAATCACCCAATTGACTTATGCTTGGCCGATTCCAACCCACTCCATGTCAAAATCATATAATTCAGCCAAGAGAAAACCTTGAAATTTAATCCACCTCCTCCTGCTCTCGAAGAGGAGAAGCTATGCAACATGTTAAAGTAAAACCTAGAAGCCTTCGCTTGGAGTTACAAGGAAATGAAGGGAGTACACCCCTCAGTGTGTACTCACCACATATATATCAAAGAAGGTTGCAAGCTAGTCCAGCAACCACAAAGAAAGATTAATCCAGCTCTTAAAGATATAGTCAAAGAAGAACTGCAAAAACTGTTAGATCGAGGATTCATTTACCCTATCTCTGATAGTGAATGGGTCTCCCCTTTAGTGTTAGTTCCCAAGAAAAATGTTAAGTGGTGGATTTGTGTCGATTACACGGAGTTGAACAAAGCCACAAAGAAGGATCATTTTCCTCTACCCTTTATTGACCAAGTGCTAAACTGCCTGGCAAGGAAAAAGTTTTTTTCTTTCCTAGATGGATTCAGTGGGTACAACCAAATCCAAATCTACCTAGAAGACCAAGATAGGACCACATTCACCTGTCCTTGGGGTTATTTTACCTATAGGGTCCTTCCTTTTGGCCTATGCATTGCTCCTGCCACTTTCCAGAGAGAAATATTGAGTATTTTCGCCGAATTAGTCCATGATGCAGTGGAAATTTATATGGATGATTTTACACCTTATGGTTGTGATTTTCAAGAAGCCCTGACTAACCTAGGCAAAGTACTGCACAAATGCATTGAAATGAACCTGTCTCTCAGTCCTGAAAAATGTGAATTCTTAATGACTAAAGGGACCGTGTTAGGTCATTCAATATCTCAGCAAGGACTGCAAGTGGACCTGAACAAAATAGCCGTCATCCAAAGGGTCCCACCTCCTCAAAAGCAAGGAGATGTCAAAATTTTAATAAGGATAGTTGGATACTACCGAAGGTTCATAAAGGACTTCAGTAAATTGGCCTCTCCTTTATTTGGGTTGTTGGCCAAATATTCTAAGTTTATATGGTCAAAAAGTTGTCAAGAGGCCTTAGACATTCTAAAGGGTAAGTTAACCACTACACCGATTCTCCGAGGCCCAAACTGGGCCCTTCCCTTTCATATTCATGTTGATGCCTCACACAAAGCCGTAGGAGCAGTCCTAGGTTAGGTAGAGGAAAAATTCCTTATGCCATCTATTTATCAATAAGAACTTGTCAACGGTTGAGCTAAATTATATAGTGACAAAAGAGGAACTCCTGGTTGTTGTGCGTTCATTAAATAAATTCAGGCATTACATTACATGCTATTAAACATTTGTGCATATTGACCATGCTGCAATCAAATATTTAATGAACAAACCAGATGTGGATGCTCGAATTATAAGATGGTTTCTTTTATTACAGCAGTTTGATCTAACCATTGTTGATAAGCCTAGTAAGGAAAATGTTGTTGCAGACTTTTTATCTAGGATAAATGTGCCTGTAGGTGAAGAAGGAATGGTGTATGACCAGTTACCAGATGAGCGCTTGTTTATTTCAGTTCTCTCTCAATAGTTTGCTGATATACCAAACTATTTGGTATCAGCACAGTTCCCACCAAACTTGCCCTCCAAAGAAAAGAGCAAGATAGTCAGGAAGAGTGCCCCCTTCACCTAGATTAGGGGCAATATTTTCAAACTTGGCCCAGATCAAATCTTGAAAAGGTGTGTTAGGGAAGAGGAAGTGTTTGACATCCTTCTGACCTATCATGATGGGCCTTGTGGAGGTCACTTTGCAGCAAAGAGGACATCATTCAAAGTGTTACAAGCAGACTATTATTGGCCCACTCTTCATTGGGATGTGAAAAAGTACACTAGTCAGTGTGATCGGTGCCAGAGGATGGGAAAACCTACTCCAAGAGATGAATTTCCCCTACAACCTCGAGTGACTTTCGAGCCATTTGACAAGTGGGGCATGGACTTCATTGGGCCTATCAAACCTCCTTCAAAGATAAAATAGTACATTATTGTGTGCACTGATTATTTGACTAAATGGGTTGAAACCAAGGCAATTAAGGCAAAAACAAAAGAAAAGGTGGCTGAGTTCTTAAGGGAGAATGTATTCTACAAATTTGGGTACCCTAGAGAGCTATTCACAGACCAAGGTAGCTAATTTACCTCCAACATGATTGAAGAACTGCTCAGCCATCACAAAATCAAGCACAAGACCTCCACTCCCTATCATCCACAAGCTAATGGGCAAGTGGAGGTGACCAACAAGGCACTGGAGGGAATCTTAACCAAGGATTAGGAAGAAAGACTAGTTGAGGCCACTTGGGCCTATAATACCACATGGAAGACCACCACTAGATTTACACCCTGTGAGCTAGTCTGTGGTAAAAAGGCCTTGTTGTCCATTGAGCTTGAGTATAACACATTAAGGATGGCAACCCAACTATATTTGGATCTTAGTCATGCACAGAAAGAGAGATTGTTCCAATTGAATGGCTTGAATAAATTCAGAATGCAAGCCCTCCTACATACAGAGATAGTTCAACTTCAAAGGAAGATCTGGCATGATAAACATATTAAGGAGAAGCAATTTCAAGCAGGCGATTGGGCATTGTTATATGATTCTAGGTATAAATATTTAAAGGGCAAGCTAAGGACAATATGGCTCGGACCTTATGTTGTGGAAATATGCCATGATACTGGTTCAGAAAATTAGAACTATAGATGAAGAAGCCATTTCGTTTCTTGTTAATGGGAACCGATTGAAAAAGTACAAAAGACCTTTATCAAAACAAGAGTTCATTGAAAATATCAATAAAGCAATGTGATGGTGGAGCAAGTTCCAGCTCCTCCCTCATCAAGTCACTGAAAAATAAAAAAGAGAAAAATAATAAGGACTCAGGTGAAAACCTACATGAGGAACCTGAGTCCCATCTTTAGGTTGAAAACCTCGTGAGGTAGCCCAATGATGAAAAAAAATAAAAATAAAAAAAATAAGAAAATCACTGGGTAAAAATTGTTATAGATCTGATCTGAAAGTGTAAGATAATAGAAATAAACCCAAAAAATAACAAGATAGAAATAGATAGAAATTATTCTTTATTGATATCAAACCCTTAAGGTAGGGAAACACCATACATTCACTCCTTAAGGAGAACACTCCACAACCCATATGCCTGTTCATACAATATTCCTTCACATCTCTCAATGGGGAGTCTCTAGCCCCTATATAGGCCTCATACATACAATACCATGGGTCATTACCATGGTTCCCTCAATACCATTTATCTAATACCATGGGCTTATTACATTATTGCTAACTACTTATGGTCCCTTACATGATACATGTTAACCACCTTATTTATTACTATGGCCCATCCCATTATTACATTATTCCCTTGGGTACCTCCCTATGTACCCCATATTATCCCCCCTAGGTATACTACATTCCACCCCCCTTAGACATGTTTCATCCCCGAAACATAAGAAGAACACAAATAATAAGATCTACTCAAATGAGTAGTATTTTTGGCTTATATGGGCCTGACCTAGGTTTGGAATAATTATTTAGCCAAACAAATCCCGCAGCTACCGGCCCTTTCGGCAACAGTCCATGGAGCGCGAACTGAGGTCTCACCCGAGGTAGCAGGGCAGGGTGCTAGAACCAACTTTCTGCACCCTTGGGATGTATAGATGTGATCTAGAAGTTTCACGCACCATTCCGCAACGTCGCATTGCCCTGTTTCGCGCAGATCCAAACCCATACTAATCTTTACTAGTAATTAGCACATTGTTCATAGATCTAATCTATTTGATAAAGTATTACTTAGAAGGGTCTTTAAGAAAAAATTTATCAAATTTATCCAATTCACGCACTTAGATTAAACGCAGATTCACATGTATTCAAAATGTAAGCATATGCGCATAGATCAAATAGTGATATTAACCATACAAAAAGCTAGATCTGCGATACTTCAGATTTAACATAGAATTACCAAAGCAACTTATATTTATTTACTTTCTTCACTAATACATCCAGATCTGCCCTGCGCACATAGCTGTGGACTCTTCCAGGCCTCTGCGCACATAGTTGCAGAACCTCTATCCACTACCCACACCCTCAACTCAAACTTACAGATGCTTACAGATTGTTCTCCTCAAAAACCCATTACATTATAGATCCAAGATCATACCCAAAAGAACTGTCTTTCCCTCATAGAGTTGCGCTCTATTTATACCTTCCTATGCTCCATGGACCGCCTTACTTCCTATTATTCTATGTTATTTCTTTGGCGGACAACCCTTTGACTCAACCTTTTACATTTCGTGCTCCACATATTTCGGAGGTTTACAATATTTTATATCCTACTTTCTAGGCTATCACACCTAAAACTGTTACGCGGGACCTCCCCTACCCAACAAGTCCACTTGTACTATGCACATGCATCTAGCCATCCCAGAGAAAGGTGAACCCTTGATCTAGCTGGTTCCTCGCTTGCTTGAGATGGAAGTTGACCCTGGCGACTCTTTTGTGTTGATGTGTAGTAGGTGGATCGTCATCCCTCTCTATCTTTCATGCAGGGGTTGTTGTCCTTGTGGCTAATTCGTTGCCATCTTGTTGGTTGTTTTCTTGCGGGGTGATGTGGGTGGTGATATGTTAAATTGTTAACCAATGGTGTATCTTTCTTTAATTCACCACCTAATAGAGGTTGATTGGTATCTGGTACATGTTGTGGTGCCTACTATTGTTTCTTATCTTCCAATATTGCTTCAACCACTGAGTCATCATTTGATCTATTAGTACCTGTAACCTTTTTTGCTTTAGCCTCCTTAGACACTACCTATTTTTCTGGTACTTGGTTTGATTTTTGTGTTTGATTGTCTACCATCAAAGGCTCATCATCTGATGTGTAAGTGTCATTAGAGTTTTTTACTTTTGCCTCCATAGTCTCTGCTTGGGTCTTAATGGAAATATCCTGCAATGTAATTTTCTTCTTTTTATACTAGAGCTTAAGGAATTTCTTCTGCACATTAATATTGACAGTACCCACAGATTCCATCCAAGGATATCCAAAACAACATCCATGTTATCCATATCTGAAGTATAAAAATCACAATGCAACACAAACTTATCCATACAAAGCTTCAAATCTTTATAAACTTGAACATCCTCATTATCAACCTATGTGTTTTCAATGTGTTTTGCTGGAACTTGCAATTTTTTTGCTAAATTAACATTGATAAAATTATGCTTGCAACTAGGATTTATAGACATAATGATCTTCTCCTTCTGAATCAATCCATGAACCTACAATAATGAGATACTAGTAGGAAATAACCCCACATGTTTCTCATTATCTTGTTTTCTGGCATGAGACTATCTGTCTAAAAGGAATTTTTCAAATTCTTCATCTAGCAGGTTGGAACACTTCTTTTGGTTAAGTAATCCCCACCATGTGGCCGCCTCATCTTTAAATTTAACCACTACCCAAAATCTCCAATTTTTTCCCATAATGACTTTTTTTTTATGTATTCTTCAATAGTAGGACCATTATCATTTCCTGTAAAATTTGGAATCGCCATGAAGAGTGTTTTGAAAAAAATTCACTTACTTGGCGAAAATTTGAAATAACCACAATTTAGTAAATATTGCTCAGAATCCCTATTATGACATATTTTTTGAAATGGAATAACCTTTCTGCTTCTTCCCATGTGATAGAAATCCCGATCTAGGCACTGGAATTTCAGATTCGCATTGCACTTGTCCCATCGTCGCAAAAAATTTCTTAAAAGAGAACTGTTTTTAAATCAGCGATATCTCCCTCATCCGAGCACCGATTCGGCTGATTTTTTTTTTTTTTAAATTGGGTATTTTTTCTCCAAAAACTTAGATCTGCAATTAGATTCTGCATATTTTTCATTAGAACGTACAAATCTGATCTGCAAACTCGCTGCCCCGAAAAATGTCTGCAACACAGCTGATTTTTAAATCAGCGACATCTCCCTTATCCGGACTCCGATTCGGCTGATTTTTTTTTTTTCCAAATTGGGTATTTTTTCACCAAAAACTCAAATCTACAATTATATTATGCATATTTTTCACCAGAACGTATGGATCTAAGATGCAAACTCACCGCCCTGAAAAATGTCTGCAACACAGCTGATTTTTAAATCAGTGATATCTACCTCATCCGCACTCCGATTGGGACGCTTTTTTTTCAAATTGGGTATTTTTTTACAAAGAACCCAGATCTGCAATTAGATTATGCAAATTTTTCTCCAAAATTTACAGATCATATCTGCAAACTCACCGCCCCGAGAAATATCTGCAACATAGCTGATCTTTAAATCAGCGATATCTCCCTCATTCGGACTCCAATTCGACCGGTTTTTTCTTCAAATTGGGTATTGTTTTGCCAAAAAAATAGATATACAATTAGATTCAATAGATTTTGCACCAAAACATATAGATGTGATCCACAAACTCGCCACCCCGAAAAATGTCAGCAACACAACTGATTTTTAAATCAGCAATATCTCCCTCATCCGGACTCCGATTCGGCCGTTTTTTTTTCAAATTGGGTATTTTTCATCAATAACCCAGATCTGCAATTATATTCTGCATATTTTTCACCAGAATGTACAGATCTGATCCTCAATCTCGCCCCCCAAAAAATTCCTACAAGAAAATAAAAAAAAAATTCTTTGTTTTTCCCAAGAAAGTGCTTTGATACCATTTGTTATATATGTGATCTGAAAGTATAATATAATAGAAGTAAACCTAAGAAATAACAAGATAGAAATATATAGACATGCTTCTTCATTGATATCAAACCCTTAAGGTAGGGCAACACCATACATCCACTCCTTAAGAAAGGAGAACACTCCACAAGCCATATGCATGTTCATATAATATTCCTTCACATCTCTCAATGGGGAGTCTCTAGCCTCTATATAGGCCTCATACATACAATACCATGGATCAGTACCATGGTTTCCTCAATACCATCTATCTAATACCATGGGCTTATTACATTATTTCTAACTACTTGTGGTCCCTTACATGATATAGGTTAACCACCTTATTTATTACTATGGCCCATTCCATTATTACATTATTCCCTTGGGTACCTCCCTCTGTACCCCATATTATCCCCCCTAGGTATACTACAAAAACCTTCCTTGAGGTGCCCAGGGAAAATAGCTATGATGAAAACCTCTCTGAGGCAGCCTAGTTGTTTTTCAATATATATATATATATATATATATATATATATATATATATATAATTGTTATTTGCAGGTGGGTGAGAAAGATAGTCAAGGAGAAAAAAGAGGATCCAAAGGGAACCCTGCCTCACACATATTCATCTCCTCCACTGCTTACCATGCATCCCTCCATCATTTCTATCATTTTTCCACTGCATTGCTTCGATTTATGTGAAGACTGTGTTTTCTGCAGTATCCCCTGTATTCCTACAGGATCCCCTGAAAACTTACAAGATGATCCTGTAGGAATTACAGTGGCCCAAAAAAACTATAGGAAGATATCCAAGGGCACAGGGTAGGCTTGTTAGGACCCTAAAATTCACCCTATGCATGATCTAACACCTCATCTCATCCACCATCATCATCCCTGCACTCACCATTCAAAAAAAAAAGGATCAGTTTCAACAGTTTCTGCCATTCATTAAAAAAAAAGGGAAAATAGAGAGGAGTAAGACCATTACCTGAGTGTCCTTTTCTCTACACACACTCCTACTCCTTCCTTCCATTCATTACACCATCCTCACAACCCCAGCTAGCAACATGATTAAAGAATTCTAAGGGAGAAGTAGCTAAGCACATCTTGTAGGAAATCCTGTAGCAACCTTTCCCACAGAATGCCAATCACCAGCAACAGGTCTTCACCAACATGATCTAGGAGATCCACAACAGTAGCAGCATCAGATCTTCAGCCATAGATACCTATAAAGGCCAAGAAACCATTAGCAAACAACAAGAAGAGGAAGAAGAATGGTATGCAACAAATAAACAACGCAACACCTCTGATCTTTGACAACTGCAGCATGGCATCGAAACCACAGGTAAGTATCCCGCTCGCTCACTCATATGCATCATGTAGTCAAAATTTGCAAGGGTTATGAGATAGTTGGTTTATAAGTGAAAACATGGCTCGTTAACTTGGCCACCTTCATTCAGTTAGCACATGCAGAACCGAGTGTCCTCTCACATGTGGCTATAGTCAACTCAAAGATAGAGGAGGAGTAGGACAAAAGGTGGTTAAAACTACAGATCTACAAGGTGGGATCTGATTAAGAGGAGTGGAAAATGATGAGGTGGTAGTGGGGACCAATGGTCCAAAAATGACAATGTACCTCTGTTGCAAGCACACCACCTCACCCCAAAACACCATAAAGGGAAATAAAACATTATTCCCACGCATTCATGCATTTCACCTCCTCGAAAATCCCTCACTCAAGTCACTCTCATAACCCAGGCCACCCACTAGAAGCAAAGATCCATATTTCTGCATAGGAATTCCTACAATATACACAAAGATAGTCTAGAGGATAGGTAGAGAAGGATTCAAGAGGGGATATCATAGGAATTGTCCACTGCAACCATTCTAAAGAGGTAGGCTCTAAAATTTCATTCCCATTTGCAAGAAAATGAACCAGAGATACTCTAAAATCTAGTGAAGTTAGCAATTGTGACTAGTGAATTACATACACAATCAACTCTGTTTTGCTCCTACATTTAAAAAATTTGTGTCAACCCTCTCATTTTCTCCTCAAGTTTCACCAGTAAGATGACAGGAGGGTTTAATAGGAGAGAGCCCACAAACACTGTGAGGATACAAAAACACCCAAAGGTGCTTGAAATATTTACAAGACACAACTGGATGGGGTTTTTCGAAAAATTCATAGGGTATGATGATGAGGTGGCTCAAGAATTTTCTCACTCCATCACTCCACACAGCAAAATCCATGCCACTATTTTAGTAAGAGGCCTCACTATAGATATCACCCCAGAGCTCATCAGCAGGGTCACCACACTTCCCCTAGGAATTCCATGGAGAAAAGAAGACAAAGGAGACAGTCAAGTGGCAAAAAGAAAATTATTTTTAGAAGGTGAAGAACCCACTGAGGATAAAAATGGAGTAAGCAGGGATAGTCTGCCATACCCATGGAGTGAGGTAGGCTACCAACTCATCAAATATATCTCATGTGAGGGTAGATATAGTGTTGTTTATGGCTATCATTTTAGGATCCTTGAAGAATTAATATTTGGGGTAGAAACACCAGTACACCAAAGACTCAGCATACCCTATTTCTTGTTGCAATCACTCATAGACTCCAACAACAAAGTGAAGGAAGGGAATTCCCAACAATTGGCTCACCATGGGTTGATTAGGATCCTCATTGAAGATGCCCTCCAAAACCTCAGAATCCCTATAACATGGTCAGTCTTCAAAGACTTGCCAGCAGAGGATGACATCAAAACCCTCACTTATGATGTTAGTCCTACTATCAGTGAAGAGGAGGCAAAACAAGAAGAGGAAGATATAGAGAAAGATAAGGATGAGATGGATGAAGAAGAAGCTGACACAGAGGAACATGATGAAGTAGAAGAAGAAGAGGGAGAAGAGAAGGAGGATGATGATGAAACAAAGGAGGAAACTAAGGAAGAAACTGATAGAGATGATGAAGATCCACAAGAGGAAGAAGACAGGAAAAATAGAGAGGAAGAAGGCATTGAAACAGAAGGGAAAGAACACAAGGAGGAGTCACCTAGGGTGTCTCCAGAGGCCACTAAGAGAGAGGCAACAATTTCCCTCACTTCTCTCAGCACCCCAGTCAAGCAAAGAGGAAAAAGGGGGCAAACCCCACGATATTTTAGAATAAGAAAGAGCACCATAATAAAACAAGGGAAGCCACAAACATCAACAAAAATTCCTATTGAGATTGAAGATTCCCCTACACAAAGAGAAAAAATGCCTTCCCCTAAGTCACCAATCACCTATGTAAGGAGGCCTAATACTAGATCAACTTCCTCAAAGGGTAAGGCAATCCTATAGGATCCACAGCAAAACCTACAGGAAGAAAAAACAGTCCTACAGGATACTCTGCTAAAACTACAGGAGGCACAAAAATTGGAAAGAAAGGTAGGGGAGCAACATGAAATAAAATAAGAAGACCCAGAGACAAAGGAACCAAGCCCCTAACCTAACCTGGACTCCTATTACCAGTTTATTGAAGGAGGCAGGGTAATACCTCAATTTTTCCATCCCATTGTTTTTCGAACTTGAGAAGGAGAGTGCCAGAACCCACCGATGGATGCAGATCGCCAAATCAAAGGGGGTGGAATACATTGGGCACATGGAAGAGAAACTCAAACAAATGGGAAAAGAGCTAAGTGGATTAAGGGATAGAGAAGCAATAATGAGAAGTCAACTTGAGAGAGAAAATGCATGGCTAAGGGCATAGCTACAGGAAAGAGAGAACCAACTAGCATATATGGCTAGCCTCTCCTTGGAGACAATCCAGTGTAGGATGCTAGCTAAATCCTATGCTCTTTTCCTCAAAAAACAATGGTTTCAGTTTCAGATTAAGACACTAGCACAGAGGGGAACCATGCCATTTCAGGACTACAGGCAATTTATTGATCTTTGTGATCAAAGTACACTAGAGGATAGGGCTAAAATGGCTGAGTTTTATTTGCACAACATGGCCCTCACAGACATGAATGTTTGGGACCCTAATGCCAAGCTAGGAGATCTACAATTAATGGCTTTGGCATCATGGATGAACCATGAGGAGTCAAGAGCTATAGAGATGAAAAGGATATTGGCCAGAGAGAAAAATGAACCTCTTTTTATCAGAGTTGAACAATCAAATCCCATGGCCCTCATCAATACCCATAATTTGATTGCAAATGATCCTTAGCTAGCACCTAGATATCTTGCTGCCCAAGAGCAAGAAATTTCACATTTTGAGGATATGTTTAGGCTGCTAGGAGATGATAGTATACATGCTTGCCTAAGGAGATGGAACACACTGCCACACAACTTGAAGATAAGATAATATCACTCTCCTCAAAGGTTGAGAGAGGCACTCAACATGACACCTATGTATAAGCAATCTATGCAAAGGTTGAAGATCAATTGGATAGGCCTAAAAATCAGTGTACCACTACCCTTAGGGATGCTAGAAGGGAGAAAATAAGAATAAGAAAAGAGGCAGTGAGAGGAAATAGAAAAGAAAGTAGGATTCTATGAATAAGAGAAAGAGACCACAGAAGAGGCATGGGATGTCAGAGAGGCTACCGGAGCCATGAAGGATATGGATATTGACTAAGTTGCTCAGAGGATGAGCAACACTTTCAGCAAGGGGTGATGATGAGCCTCATCATTGGGTAATTATATGGGCCTTAATTCACCTCCTAGCTTAGTCAAACCAACTATTCTCATAACTTATTTCATACTTTTGATTATATTTTGTTTCTGAGATGAGCTAGAGTTGGATATTTTGCTTTGTGGTCTAATGTGCATTTAATGCAAGATTAAAGGAAAAAAGCAAGGAATTTTGGCAAAGACCATGGTCAAAACTTGAATGGGACAAGGGAGAGGAATTATAGGAGGTAAATCCTCCTAATTGACTACCCCTCCATTTGAATATTCCTCCATCAGCTCAGAGTGCAAACAACCAAATCATGAGGACTAGAAGGTAGCTGAGCAAGTGAAAGACAAAGCACCAGTTTATCTCAAGTTTGGGAGCCAAGCCTCCCTAATTTTAAGGAATTCGTTGGAGAATTCAGATGTATAAGTAGAGAGGCCTAGGACCTCAGTAGGATTCAGATTTTTGATTGTAAAACTCTACTCTATTTCCGAGCTGCAAGACTTGTGACAGTTTTTTATGTAATCCATTGTTTTGATAATAAGAATGAGTTTTTTTTTAGCCAACACTGAGTTAACTCAGAGGGCTGAAGCTCTTGTGTTAGGGCTCAACCCTAGTAGCCAAGGCTCCTCTTTATTGTACATGTATGCTAGTATAGATTCATAGTTTAATTTTTCATTTGCTTAGTAGATGCATTTCCATTACAACAGTGTAGATTAGATTGGTTGTGTGATAGTTTTCTTCCATTTGTGCCTTCTTTCAAGTAGCAGGTTAGCAAGGAGAAAAAGGATCACCGTAAGGTTGTCAAAAAGTGTCTCGGCCTAACTTCCTCCCTCTAGGACCATGACTTGAGGAAGGGACCCTTTAGCAGCCCCAAAAACACAGATTTCTAGTTCTTGCATGAGCTTTGGAGTTTGTTGTCTTTGATTTAGTATTTGGTTCATGTTGCAAGGTAGATTTCATTGTCATCTTTTTCCATCTCATTTTGCAATAAGATCTCACTCATGTTTTCATTCCCTTCAACAAATTTCTTCATGCATAATATAGGCAATTGGTTCATGCTTATTTGGTTTATGAAAATGTATCTTGTTGCATACTTCTTAGAAGACACGCATGTTTTAAGAAAAGAAGGTACTTTAGGAGGAGACCTAGACTTCATCACCAGCAGCCACCTTCCACTTCATCCACCTTAGCCATCTCTTGTTCCACCATCACCCTCACCAGTTTTTTTTCATTTTTCATTGAAATTCCCCTAGTTACATTGAGCGAATATAGCCATCTCTTACCTTGGATATTGACTCCTGAGTGCTCCTAGACCTTTGAACACCCCATTCTACTCATCATACACCTTTCCAAAGCTTCCCAACACCTCACAATTAGCTCTAGGTTGTATCCTGTAGGTTTCCTGTAATTCCTATAGGATCATCCTATAGGTTTCTAGTACATCGTGTCGGTTTTCCTTAAACAGCTTGTTTTGAGGCCAAATTGATGGGAAACCTCTAGGAGGTCACACAAAGCCTCTTAGGACCCTTCCACACCATCCAACCACTCCATAAACGTTCTAGCTATCCTCAATAACCTTCCATTCACCTATCACATCCACAAGAACAATTAATTTGCATACTTGATTTTGCCTAAAAAACCCAAAAAAGTGAAAACAGATTTAGTTTAGCTTTTTTCTTACATACTAGTATGGTTTGATGCTCTTCACTTCTGCAGCTTAGACAGTAGCATTTGTTTAGTCTTGATTTAGCAATTCTGCTTAGCATAGTTGTTTAATTGGTTAATTAAGATCTAGTGTGATTTAGCATTACATGTTGTTTTATTCATTACTGCAGTATAGTAGCTCTCTTAGAGTAGATTTGCTCTTCTTCCATCAAAGAATCAAGCTTCTTCTGAATCTATAGAAATCTAGCTTGGAACCCATGGGGTCTCTTGCTAGACGAATAATGACAATAGGTAGGACCTTCACTTTTACTTGTGCATACAACACTGTCACCTCCAAGTTTGTACGAACCCTGGGTTGATAAGTCAAGATGGTAGCCCAGGAGTTGCAACATCCTTGCTGCAATACTGGCGCTCATCAACTCCACACACTTGGGTCCACTCAGTGAGCTCGTATGAGTCTTTGCATCTACCTTTCTTGTCCATATCATACAATTTTTTGCATGTTGGTATCGAAGTCATGCTTGCGACCATGTTCTAGTCATGCTCAAGGTCTTTGCTTTGTGTGTACATGTTGTGATCGTTATAAAAGCGTCTGTCGCACTCGCACATGGATTCACATTCATTGTTGCACAAGCATCATCATGATTGATCAACGATCAATCACAAGTTTCGTACTTGTCACTGACACCGTCAGTTAGTCATGTTGAGAATGTGTGTCTAGATGGTATGGGTCATCTCGTTGTCAAGTCATGTTGGTGTGTGTTTGCAAGATCACATGTGCATTTTTCACTCATTCACACACTTAGTCATTTTGCTGAATTTTCGGCGACCAAACTCCCCTCTGATAGCCAAGCCATCACCCCGCCATCAACTTGATCGATTATCACCCAAAACAATGCAGAAGCACCAAGCAAGTCATTTGAAGTTGTGCAGACCGCAAGCAATCAATCAGTTTCCAGCTGGTCAAACAAAGGATTTGACCCGGCAGCCACCCCGGGACCCATTTCCCTCAAAAATTACATAGAGGCTACTGACATTGCCTACTCTGCTAAATGAAGACATTGTGCAAATAGGTCGGACAGACACCTAGTGCCCATCCCTATCTCCCTCATAAAATTTCTTAGTTTTTCCAGTCAGTCCTCCCGACAGTCGACCGAATGCTCATCCAGAAAATTGTGCAATTTTTATGAGCAAGCCCTCTATAGTTCAACAGTCCGCTCATCTTAGAAATTGTGGAGAGATGATCAGTAGGTTGGCCTCCCATCCTTATTGTAGCTTCTCTCGCCAGTAGCTCCCAATAGTAGACTGTTAGTTCCCTCTAGGAATTGCACAATTTCTGCTGCTAAACTCCCATTAGCTGACTGCCTGTTCCTCTTGGGAATAGCATAGTTTTTGCTACCAGCTTCCCAGCAACCAGCTGCTAGAACCCTCCACAAATTGCGTAGTTTTGGCTGCCAAGCTCCCGACCATTTCCTCTAAAAAACTACTCAAATCTTGTCTACTAGTCCTCCCTTTAGCGTGGCTATTCCTCCAAGAAATTGCACAAATTTTTCTATCAAACCCCACTACCTGCTCATTCTAAAAAATGTGTAGATTTTGTCTACCTTGCCTTCCCATAGCCCAGATTTTCCCTCACAAAATTTGCACAATTTTCCCTTCCAGCCAAGCCAAACCTCGTGGACAGTCAATGTTGTCTCAGATTTCCCATCTTCATCACCTAGTGACCCTTGTGTAGTTTTCATCAGCAGTGCCCAGAGCCATCATCCTGCCTCGTAACCTTGCTGCCTCTCCTGGTCACCTGCGTCCAAAATGATCATGTATCATGGTAGACTAGGAGGTTTTTTGGATTTGATGTCATCTCGTCATGAGGGAATGCAGCTACAGGTACACCAACAAACATGGCATGCGGATGAATGGGATGAACAAATGGAGTGCATGCAAAAGGACAGGTTCACCAGCAAACGAACAATGCATGTGAAGAGTTGTGCTCGCGAATGGATGATTATGCAAATATGTGTTTGAATATGGATGGATGAGTAAACATGAAATATGTGCTCACGGATGGATGAACGAATGAACATGCGTGTTTCACAAACAGATGAGCCTGTCAAGCCTTCCAACATACAAGCAAGAAGCAACATGCCAAAGAAACATCAAGTGAACCAACGACCATCGAAGACTCCGCACACTTTTCCATGCGGAGGTGAAGCTATAACACACCATGAATACATCCATCACCCAGCAGCACTGCAGCTCAACATACACTCCAGCAGTAGCACGAATGTACCAACACTATCATGTTGAGTTGTGTCATGAGTCATGCTATCCACATCTCTATTGTGGGCCATGTTGTCGATCAATGTAATTTAACGTGGAAGTCCAAGAGACTGACTTGTTGTACAAAGAGTCATGTAAAGTCAAAAAGTCATGGAAGTCAAATAGTCATGAGGGTAGTCGAACAACCACAAGGGTCAGTTTCACCCTTGGCTATAAATACCCCCTCATTTGTACATGCAAAGGACTTTTCACCTAAGCTCCTCCCACATAGCCAAAAATGTCTGTAATATTTTCTTTGAGGAGTAAGTAGTGGCTCCAATGCCGTACGCACGGGGTTAGTGATGTATGGTGTAATGATGTGTCTTGGAAATTTTGCTTAACTCAGAAGCCTGCTAACAGGACATCACATTTTCATACATGTATTGTAACTGTTGTAAGACTAATCTTGAACACTTGTAATGCATGTTGCTTTAACCTGTGTTGAACACTTGAACTTATTTCACTTGTTGTAATACATAATATATTAATGAAAATGTGTTGTATATGCTGTTAACGTTGTCTCGCCCATGGTGGCTACCTCCCCAGACATCAGACAAACCTTTCACATAAAACTTGTTGTAACAACCGTTGCACTCGTGCAGACTCATCCGCTAAGTGTTGTACGTGTTATCTTCCCTTGTGTGTTGTGACTACCACATCCATGTGGACTGCTCCTCTAGAAGTTGTGCATGTCCTGTTGTGTTGTGTGTTCCTAGCAGAGTTGGAGCTTCCTCCCAACTAACTTGGGACTCACAACAATGTAAACTTTGAAATAGGAACTGTAAACTCAAAACGGGAACTCTGGCCAAAAAATCCTGAAAAAACATCAAAAACAGTGCTAACAATGAAAAGTGTGTATACTGGAACGATGATTGTATTTTTTAGGGGTCAGTTTTGAACATGTTTTAAAAATGGCAGTGACTACGAAATTTATATGAAATTTTCATGCAAAAAATAGCTTCAAAACGAAAAAGTGATGATACTGGAACGATGATTTTTTTTTTAGGGTCAATTTTCAAACTTTTTAAAAAATGCTAGTAAAACCAAATTTTTATGTGGCAAACAAAGTTGTTTATGAGGAAAAAAACACATTAATGTTTTTGGTAGAATATCATTTTTCTTTCCTAAGTATAAATTCAACATGTTTTCAACCATTACATGCCATGGTTATTACACCTAAACATAGATGGACAAATTTACCATATCACATCAAGCACATTTTCCTGATTATCATTATTTTAATTTTGAGCATGACTAATTCATAGGAGGCTAGGATGTCGCTAAAAAGAGGAACTGGAGTCAGATTACAATGAATCTCCTCTAATGACCCTCGCTAAACTGATCACCCTGTCCATAAAATATGTTCACAAAAATTTCACAAGGAATCCCAGAAGCAAGTTTCATTTGTTCTAAAGCAACTCAGTTACACGTCAAGAACCTTATTACTCCCTCATAAATGTGTTCCTGAGAAATGAAGGTAGGAGAACTTCATTTGCTATCAATAAATCCCAAACCTAGATGCCAGAGGATTTTCTCTCAAGAATGAAATAATTGGAAAAAACAAGCAAGTTCCCAGAAGATAACTCTAGTGTCAATCACAATCCTAATAATGTATCATCAGTGAAATCATACCCCACATGTAGGGAGAATATTATGAGCTACCTACGACCACTCAATTTACTTTGATTAGAGTATCTAAGGCCATAATAATAATCTATTTTAATTTCTTTCCAAACCTTTAAAGGAAGGTCACTGTCACTATCATCTTATGAACCACAATAATAACTTTGATGGCGTTTTAAATATAGTTACATGGTATTTTGTGTTTGTCTTATTTTGTTGCAGGTGACTCATGAGGAGCACATGGACGCTAATACCACAATGGGAAACACAACCAAAATGAGCAAACTAAGTTTGGACCTCCATTAACATCAATTACCACTGAGAAACGATTACATTTATCAAATTCACTGCGAATATCTTAACAACAGCATAAAAACATCTCCCTTGGCAACAATTCTAAAAAGTCAATTAGGTCAAGAATTTGCACGCAATATCAGGAGACACCCCTATTAATATGGTTATTCAGTGTGTTGCTTCCCCCAATATTATCAATTAGATGTTACCCATCCTCATATCTAAATAAAAGGAAAGGGAGAAATAAAATAAATGAAAAGCACCCCAATGGGGGAAGTAACGAGGGATATAAAAACCTTTTATGGGGCTATGAATATCTAGTTGGTAGTAAATGCTTATTATTTCATTGTGGTGATTACATTTTAGACATAGAAACTCATTAATATTAGAAGAATACTTTTAGAAATCCTTGAGTCATATTTAAGGAGTCAATAATAACCCTAATGACTTCACAACACACCCTATTACCAACTATCTTATATCCGACATTTAGTCATTAATTTGATCTTATATCTATCATTTAGTCATTAATTTGATTATTTTCTTATTATTCAGTTATATAATTATATCATATTATGTTTGATCCTAAATCAAATATTTATTGGAGTGAGGAAAATCGGTCAGTAAAAGATATATTACTTAGTTTTTTAAATTGACTTCCGCTTAATATTCATTCGCAATTTCCGTAAACAAAAACTTGGCGGAAGTACCTACAACAAGTGATGAATTGTGAGAAGAATATGTACAAGATCTGCGGGAGTCTTATCTTGTTGAACGAACACATCGTAAGATGTATCACACCTCATCTCTTTTCTCATTGAACGTCATTGTCAATATTAATATGAAAACAACATACAAACAATTATATCCACAAACAATCAAATGGTCGGCCAGATACTGCCATGTTATTTCCCGAATATTATTACTGTGATACCATTTCTGCCTCAACTTTATGCTTAAAAATTCCATGGCATTTCCCCAATATTATAGATATGATACCATTTCTGCCTCAATTTTAAAGGCACACACTACAAAATATCCACCTCAGTCACCCTTTCCCACAAATCTTTCGCAGTGCTAGGATTTTTCCGCACAACAGTACCAAATCTAAGATAAGTTAGGGACAAGGCAGCATGTAGAGTATGAAAAATATGGGATTCATAAAGTGAAGGCACTTGCTACTAAGTACCCACCGGATTATGGGAAATATCTTTTCCTCTGAAAATATCAGAAGATTGAAAGCGAACCTCATGTCAATTCAGAAGTGATAGGTTTTATATTATTTATTTGATAGAGACTAAGGTTATAGGTGATTGGTAAATTATTATTTATGGGATAATTTATCTATTAAATATAAATATTTAAAATTTGGAAGATGGTAAATAATTTTTGTGATAATTTACTTGGAGGATGTTTTCTAAAATTGTTTTGACTTTGTCAGGAGTTTAATATTTTAGTTTGAAAATCAGAAACATGCCATAAAAATAAAATCCTGTAGGTTACCACCATTGATAAATAATTGTAGATAACATGACTTTTATTGTGATAAATAATAGTAGGTAACATGATTTTCATCGAATATAATAATAATGAGTTAATTATATTAATGAATATGATAACTATCCACACCGCTGATTTGATTTGACCGTGTAAAAAATCATTTTTATATAACTAAAATAACCTAGCAAATTCAGTAAAACTATTTGAAAAGATTTTGGGTTTTGAAATTCCAGCCTACCCTCATGATAATAACTTTATCAGTTTTGGATTTTTCTCACAATTATTTTCAATGCAAAAGCTCTGTCGATGCATGATATCTTCACAACGTTGTGTAGGAGTTGACTATTTTAGCAGTCCAAAACTATCAGTATTGCTCTGCTACAGCTAGTAGGAATATCAGCCCTTAAAATCCTTCATTCCGGGATCTAGACTTGCACGGAGTTAGATTTTAACCTTTTTTTCTAAAAAGAAGCAGCTTTGCTTGTGATCTGTAATGTGAAAATTTAGGAGGGGGGATTTTAATTGAAGAAGAGCCAATCCAAAATGTACAGTGACAAATGCCCTTTCTGCAGTCTGGAAGTGTTGGGCATCTATGCCTCCTTGCTGGGTATGCAGATTAGTTATGCAGTGAACGGTGTTCTTATTGGGAAGGAATTATCAAAGGGGCTGAACCCTCTGACTTTCATTGTTTGCTCCAACGTGATGGGGGTACTAGTGCTTACACCATTTGCCCTCTTTCTTGAAAAGTATGTATGTGGGCATTGTTTCATTTTGTTGGATTTTCTTTATTACTTTGCAGTGCTGAGTATTGCTTTAATTTCTGAACATTTCAAATCCATGGTTTCATCTGAGGAATGCAGGACGAAGCGGCCAGAAACTATGAGTTTACCTCTGTTTGGACAGTTCTTTCTGCTCTCTCTTGGGAGGTAAGTTGAGTATTTGAAGTCCACATTCTGCATCCCAATTACTGTTATTGCTATATAAATAGCAGTGCCATCATCACAGATCTTTCGCAGGGCTAGGATTTTTCCACTTAATATCGTATTGGATGCCTAGTAAGCATTGTTTGGGGCGATTCGTAGCAGATGGGGCGATTCTGAGAATCGCCAAGTGGTGGGCCGATTCTGAGAATCACTTGGCGGGGCGATTCTCAGAATTGCCCCATTAGCTATTTTCAATGCAAAAGCTCTATCAATGCATGATATCTTCACAACGTTGTGTAGAAGTTGACTGTTTTAGCAGTCCAAAACTATTAGTATTGCTCTGCTGCAACTAGTAGGAATATCAGCCCTTAAAATTCTTCATTCCAGGATCTAGACTTGCACAGAGTTAGATTTTAACCTTTTTTCTAAAAAGAAGCAGCTTTGCTTGTGATCTGTAATGTGAAAATTTAGGAGTGGGGATTTTAATTGTAGAAGAGCCAATCCAAAATGTACAGTGACAAACACCCTTTCTGCAGTCTGGAAGTGTTGGGCATCTATGCCTCCTTGCTGGGTATGCAAATTAGTTATGCAGTGAACGGTGTTCTTATTGGGAAGGAATTATCAAAGGGGTTGAACCCTCTAGCTTTCATTGTTTACTCCAACGCGGTGGGGGTACTAGTGCTTACACCATTTGCCCTCTTTCTTAAAAAGTATGTATGTGGGCATTGTTCCATTTCGTTGGATTTTCTTTATTACTTTGCAGTGCTGAGTATTGCTTTGATTTCTTAACATTTCAAATCCATGGTTTCATCTAAGGAATGTAGGACGAAGCGGCCAACAACTGTGAGTTTACCTCTATTTGGACAGTTCTTTCTGCTCTCTCTTGGGAGGTAAGTTGAGTATCTGAAGTCCACATTCTGCATCCCAGTTACTGTTATTGCTATATAAATAGCAGTGTTGAATACATTCTGTCCTGTAAGCCTTTTTCTTGGTTTCAATACATTAGGGTTTCATAGTTAAGGTTTTGATATTTAGGGTTTCTTCGGCAGTCACGATGTCTGTGAGAGCAGTAATGAGCAAGCGTGAAGACGTGATAATCTTCAAGGGAGATGAAACCCTGGACAAAGCCCTGGAGCTTCTTGAAACCTATGGAATTCCCAAGGGTCTCCTCATGCCTCTAGAGAACATGGAGGATGCGGGCGGGGTTGAAGCCACCGGGGACATCTAGCTGAAGCAAAAGAGTGGTGTGAAACACCACTTCAAGCGCGCAGACAGCTTTGTGCAGTATGGTACTGAGATTTCTTGCCAGTTGGATAAGAACAAGACGAAGAACGTGAAGGGAGTGAAGGCCAAGAAATGACACATGCCTTTCTATGTCCTGGTTCGTGAGATCGTTGTGGATGAGGAAGCTACTCCTCCTAAGATTTATTTCAAGAGCTATGCCAATCTTGGGGAGTGTTTCTCTGCCAAGTACTTCAACAGCAAAGACTAAGAAGAAGGCCACTGCGACGTGCTATTGCAACGTGGGATTGCTTATTAGTATTATAAATAAAGACTTCTTGATTGAAGTTCTACTGGTTTAGGTTTTTATGTTGTTGCAACCATGAAAAAGTCTGAAAACGCTAAATTGCTCCCTGAATATATTTGGTCCTCCAGACTTTCTATTCTCACTTCTGGGTAATTATATGCAAACAGTGTGTTTCTCTTTCAGTTTTATATGTTGCATGGAGATTATTAACTACTGGTATTAAGAAAATCTGATTTGCATTTACTATATAGGGGTTATTTTGATTTTTCGGTACGTGGAGAACATTATGAGTGTTGACTAGCAGTACTTTGAATCCGTGTTAATAATATAGTATTTAGTCAAAATATAAATAGCAGTGCCATCACCGCAAATCTTTCGTAGGGCTAGGATTTTTCCACTTAATATCGTATTGGATTCCAAGTAAGCATAGTTTGGGGCGATTCTAAGAATCGCTGGGTGGTGGGCCGATTCTGAGAATCGCCCCGCCACCACTGTGCCACCAGTGGTGGCGGGGCGATTCTCAGAATCGCCCCATCTGTTATGAATCGCCCCAAACAATGCTTATTAGGCATCCAATACGATATTAAGCGGATTTCAGAGGGAATTTTGATGTTAATTAATTTTGGCAGGAACAAACAAAATAGTTTTTCAGTAAAATTTCAGTTTTGATCTGGAGTGAAGAGTAGATCGCTCCAATGCAGGAGGCATTCAGCCTATTCGACACCGACCGTGATGGGTACATTACGGCGGCCAAACTAGGAACTGTGATGCGATCCCTGGGGGAGAATCCCACTCAGGCGGAGCTTAAAGAGATCATTAAACGTGAAGAGATCAGCGACACCATCGACTTCCCTCGCTTCGTGGATGTGATGAAACGAAACTTGAAGGGAGGGAGCTTCCATGTTCAACTCAGGGATGCCTTTAAAGCCCTCGATAAAGAGGGCACCGACAAGATTTCTGCCAGGGAACTCCGTCATATTCTTACCAGTGTCGGGGAGAAGCTGGAGCCGTCGGAATTCGATGAGTGTATTCGAGAAATTAAGGTCGATTCTGATGGAAACATCTGCTACGAGATCGAGTTTTAAACAAAACAATATATTTTGGTTTTACATTTGATTAATAATCAAAGTAGTCAGACCTAGATTTTGGGAGCTTTGTAAAATATTCTTATATGTTATGTTATATAAAAAATAAACATAGGGAAAATTGATACATAAATTATAAATTTTGAAGTAAACAACTTTTGATAGATTGAACATGATGTATGACTTGAGTTTAAAATTTTGAAACTTCTTGATAGATTAAACATAATGGATGACACAACTTTTTGATAAATTGATCATAATAGATGACTTTAATTTGAGCAATTCTGTTCTGATGAGATAAAATAGTTTATATTTTTCATTTGCAAATCTGTAATTTGCAATTTGCAATTCTTCGTTGATTGCATAAAATAGTTTGCATTTTCCATTTGCAAATCTGTAAATAATCACAAATGGATTCCCTGCTCTCTTTGGCTAAGCAAATTGTTATAAACCAAATCAAGTCCAAATGTACGCAAGCAATGTTTGGTAAATGAAGGCAACCAAGTGCTTCAAGACTTGAGATATAGGGTGAGGGTCTTTCGACTATTTTAGTTAATGACTTGAAGTTGGAATGTGATCAGGCTATGTTAGTTAGGGTTTGTTAGGCTGAGTCAACAACTCACTTAATTCATTTTGCTTAGGGTCTGTTAGGCTCATTTTGTTTGAATGCATGAGGTTAAAATAGTCGTTTTTGGGAGATTTGGGATTGTTTTGACTAGATTAGTGTTAATAAATAAAAATTTCAATAAATTCTAATAAATTGATAAGGTTTAATTCCACACATCATTATTAAATTGATAAATAGACAAATCACTTGGTGGAAATTAAAAAAAAAAAATTGAAGAAGCTTATCTTTTATCTCTTTGCATAGATAAGATTTGTTTTCGCTGATAATTCTATTGAGATGAATTGATTAGAAGGGAAACAAGTGTGTAATCAAGTCTTAATCATATAAATGAATTTCACATGTAGACTTGAACATATATAATTTTGATTTTTTTTAATAAATATAAAATTAATTGTGTTTGGATGAATTATAGTGTTTTTTTCTTCACTTGATTAACATTGGTAGTGGATGATATGTAGTGAGTTCTTTTTATATATTACAATTCACCATTATTAAATTAGTTGATTTTGTTTTATTAATTTTGAAAATTGGTATAAAATTGGTATAAAATGTTTTAAAGTGATTTCATGTTTGTGAAAATATTGAATTTTGATAAAAATGAATGTTGAGTAGAATCATAAATACATTCTATTTTACAAAAGTGACATGGGCGTTGAGGAGGTGACAAGGGCGTTGAGTATGTGCTTGCATTACCATCTTTTCTTAAATGGTATTTGAAATAGTTATTCAAGAAAATTTCTAAACATTTCAGCCTTTCATTCAGCAAAGAATTAATGCATTTCAATTTCTTCCAGATGCAATGCAAGAAATTGGGTTGAAGAAAGGGGACATTAGTGAATCACGTGTGGCAAAAAAGGCAAAGGAACCCCAACCACAATTACATGGAATGTTTGGAAAGACATACATTGGGAGATTCACAGACATCCAAGATCCATTAGAAGAGGAAAATGAGCAAAAGGAAGTAGAAAATATTGTGGAAGAAGACAATGATGAAACCCTAGAGGACGAAGAGTTTGGATTACGTGACATTGTTGATTAAATTTAAGTTATGCTTGTAAATCAAGCTTTGCAATGTTTTGATTTTGACATTTTATGAGAAGAATAAACACTCAATTAGGGTTGTTATATGTTCAATATTTGTAATATGTGATTTTCGCATTGATTTTTATGTTAATCATTATTTTTTGAAAAAAAAGTGATTATTATTTTTTTTTGACATGAAATTCATAAAAAAGCTATTATTTAACCATTTTTAGTTAAAATTATCGTATAAAAATTGTGATTTTGACATGTCAATTTTAGCAAAAATTTATCAAAACGTGTAGTTTTTTAGTTATATTATGTTAAAAATGGTTATTTTTATACCCATTGTTAAAAAATATTGTTTTTTAGAAACAATTATTTCATGTGGATTGAAAAATTAATTAAGGATGTATAAATATGTAGAATATCAAAAATTCTAAATATCGACCTCCTAATTTAAAAATGCAAAACAATAAAAACCTCACTAAAAAAAAAGTTAAAATTAAAATAAGAAAACAAGAAAATGTGAAGAAAACGACCACTTCAAAAATGATCAAATTTACAAAATAATTATTTACATTTTATACATTAGAAAATTTAAAGCCAAAAAACAAGTCTTTTAAAAAAAGGGGGTGATGCAGAATACTCACTTTTTTAAATCAGCATGAAAATCACTACCATTCTAAAACGTAATGTACATAAAAAAAATTAAAGTGCCAAAAACTATGCTCTAAAAAAAACATGTTCGTTTTGCATCACCCCTTTTCAAAATCAGGTCACTTTTTTACTATCTCTACGAAACGGGTAACAGTAACAGTTCCCATTTCAAAGTCTACATTGTTTCACTCTCACCCTCTCCCTCTACAGTGAAAGAACCATTAACACAAGTAACACTAGAAATCACTCAGCATGCGAACATCATTTCTTGAAGATAAAGTAGACCACTATGCTGTGTTGAAAAGCAAGAGTTGAGGCAAACCCTTAAGACAATGGAAACTGGGCCATCATACCAGATGGTACTCCCACACCAAATGCTGTGAGGTCTAGTTGGGACTTCATACCAGGGTGATCCCCTGAATGTTGGCAAGTCAAGAACCATCAACATTTATGGCACTATAAGGAGGGAAGCCAGTTGTATATGGCTGAATATCCTCTAACACTCTTTCATCAACCATCTGGTCAAGGCACTAACTCACACTCCCTCTCACCTACATGCGACTGTGTAGTTGGTTACTCCTCACCACCCAAGATTGAACATGAGATTCCATATCAACACCTTCGCTTCATCCATCCCATCACTCGCTAGTTCGCGAAAGTAGTTAGACTGATCCTAGGCATACAACATCTTCCATACACATCATGGAAGCCAATAGCCACTCCCACAAGAGTTTTTGTATCATCAGTGGAAGAAGCAATCCTTGCCACACTTGAAGGTCTGGTAGAAGCTATTGAAGATGGAGAGGAACCTCCGGTCTTCCGACAAGGCGAACAAGACACTCTTGTGATCTTGGGATCGAACTCTGGTATAGGAGGCAGAGGGGAAGGCAATGGAGGATGCAGAAGTGGAGATGAACCAACAGACTCAGAGCCGGAACCATCGAATTCTGAGAGAGAGGAGGAGGATGAAGAAGAAGAAGAAATGGCTGACCCAAATCTTGAATGGATGACTTAAGGACCATTGGCTCTCCTGACTGTTTTGCATAATATGTCGAAGTGAAAGGAGAGAATGAAAATCAATTTCAACCCTGACAACACGGTGAAGGCATAAGACTACTTGGACAACTTGTATGTGCAGTTGTAGAACCTTGAGGTACGGTATGATGATGTAGCTTATAGATTGTTCCCATGTACTTTGGACAGTCATGCAGTTGCATGGTATCACAACCTTCCACCAAACTCTATACAGGACTAGGGTGCATTCAAGCGCATGTTCCTTGAAAATTTTGCTAATGAAAAGACCCCAACCATGATACTAAAAGAATTGGGAAGCCTGAAGATGGAGGGAAATGAAAAAGTGAAAGACTTTATTCAGAGATTTACACGTATGTTGAACAAATTTGCAGTTGACACCAAACCTCATGACTCCATCACTATTGATTACTACACATCTGCACTGCCAACCAGCATTGCATAGTTTGTCAAGCGAGTTGGGAAACCAACACTCTTAGAAAACTGTGAAGAGGCTATTGCTATTGATAAAGACTTGCGCGTAATTGGAGTCATCAAGGATGACGAGTCAACAAAGGACTCCAAAGATGTGAGCAAGAAGTCCCAAGCGATGGCTGTAGAATTTCCTACAAATTCTCTACAAATCTACCTCTGAGATCTATGTAGAAAATCTAACTGTATATCACCTGATAATGCAATGTACTAAAGCAAAATAATTGATCTACTTCTACTATCAAACTTTGCGAAAGCTTAATCAATTTAAGCAAGATCAATCAGAACACATATAATAGAGAAGAAGATACACATGAAACACAAAAGAATACTTTGGGGAAAGCCTCAGCTAAAAACCCCACTATCTGTATTATCATACAAGTGGAAATATCTCAAGATTACAAAAAGAATCAGCTCACAAGCTATCCTACTTTCTCTGCAATCCAATTGCTACTCATAGATAGTCAAAGGCTTCTCACAAACCTTCTCCTCTACCCTCCAAGCCTCCTATTTCCTTGCGCAGTTTTCCTTGGGGTCCAGTGCTGCCACCTGTGTGAATTGGCCTCTTCACACACTCACTAACCTCTGATATAACTGCGCAATCCTAAAGGAGATAACTCCTTCTACATGGATGAGTTTCGTATATAGGAAAAATCCTCCAACTGATAGTACACTATCCCTTCCTCTGATCTCAATTGGATCTCTGACTAAACTGACATGCATGAGTTATTTATGAGAGAATATTCAGTTATCTGAAGTGCAGCAGTTGCATGCATGCATGCATTAACTAACTAAACTCACAATTAATTCAACAAACTATTTGAATTAATCTAACTAGACTTGACTCGGTTAACTGAGCCAACTAATTACAACTCATCCTTATCTCTTTAACTGATGGATAAATTCCTCAATCAATGGAGAAACTATTGCATGTCCCCACATAGACTTCATGTTTGATTTTCTACAACTAATTAACTCAAGATGAATTAATTAATTATTTTTCAAACAGCTGCTAAGATCAAATTCAAATTTTACTTCTCTATTTTAGTTTAGGGACTAACTAAAATAGGAATCTAACCCGAAATGCTATTTTTAGCACTTCCATTTTTCATTCCTTGTTGCTATGTCCAACACTGGTACCCGAACTACTATTTATAACAGTGCTATTTTTAGCACTTCTATTTTTAGCATTTCTTGTTGCTATTTTCAACAATGGCGAGTAAGGGTAAAGACAAGGAAGCAACTGACATTGAAACCCTCACTTGCCTCATTAAGAACTTGTCCACAGAAGTGTACGAGCTCAAACAATGGAAAATGAACACATTTTCAAGTAGCCATCCACCCAAGCAGAGACAAGCAACCATCTCATCAAGCAGCAACTGATTCGCTCCAAAAACTGCATAGAAGCCTGTGCTCCAGCTCGAACAATGCGTAGATCCTAAGTTCTGTTCTTTCCACGAAGAACATCACCCTGAGAAATCTTGTTCGAACTAGAAGTGAGTCATTAGCTTTGTCTGTAGTGATACACTCAATGTGGAAAGCAATATGCAGGAGTAGCCAAAAGACATTGATGATGATGAAGAGGTTGCACCTAATGAAGGATCAAGTTCTGGGCATGTGGTGAATGCATATCAGTGCTCGCAAGTGATGTCGAAGATGAACACTGAGAAATAGCCCCAAAAGCAAAATGATCGTTACAATTTTAGGAGTAAAGGGGCTCCCCTTACACTTGGGGAAGCATAAGAAAAGGTGGGACTGTTGTTGGGGAAGGCTGACCCACCAGCCACACCAAAGCAGAAAACACAGAACAAATTTGGGAAGACAGCGACAGAAAAAGGTACCTCCATGAGCAGAAAACTGCAGAATACTCCGCCAGATAACATGAGCATCAATCTACCCCAGACACCTCGGTGAGCCTACCACCTCTGGACTACAATATTGTGGATGACATGAAGAAAACTCGGGCGAACATTAGTTTTTTCGAGTTAGCTAAGATCCAAAGTCAACAAGACATCCTGCTGCACGCATTGGGACAGAAATCAACAGACAACACAACCCCTACCAGCAAGGGAGCAAGCACACCTCCCGGAACACTATCCATTGTGCTGAATACACTCCAGACGAAAGAAGCAAACTCAGGTTGCCCTCCATTCCTACTTTCATCTGAAGTTTTTAACTAAAATGTTCAAAAATGCTTGGTTGGTTCTAGCGTGGTAGCCAACATCATGCCGCTCTCCATTGCTAAGAAGATCAATGCGCAATGGATCAAGACATCCGCGCGAATCATCCAACTTGATCGGACATCAGTACCAGCCATTAGTGAATTGCGAGATGTGACCATACAACTATCTCATGACATTCGAGTCCATCAATGCATCAACATATTTGTTGTGGACATACTGGAAGCATATGCTTTGTTACTCAGCAGAGACTGGTCCAACAAGCTAGATGAATATTTTGCTACAGACTGGTCTCACATTTGGCTTCCGTACAAGGGAAAATGCAACCAAATCCGGGTGTTATCTGAGAGGTATATGAAACACAATGTCACTCCCCTTAATGGCGAGAATGAACCGTTGGCCTTCACAGAACTCATGTTTGGAAACTGCCTCTTGGAGACAACGTTGGAGTGTTATCCTACATGGTCAGCTCCAACCCCACCAAATGCACAATTGGGACTCCTTCCTTTCGCAGATGATGGTAATGAAGCTTGTACAATTCATTGTACCAATAATAGAAGTAGTATCAACAACGATAGTAGCAGTAGTACAAGCATGTCAAACGGTCCATGTATAAACAATCTGTGGGCCATAGACTTTGATGAATCAAAGACACGTGACGGCTCAAGGATTGGGTATATCTTAGTAACCCAAAACAATAGGAAATGCATGATTTCAAGTTGCTTGGAGTCTGAATGCACAAATAACATTGCTGAGTACAAAGCACTCATGTTGGGCTTACAAAGGACCATTAGCCCCAACATGGTCGCACTTAAAGTGATACTACACTCCAGGAACGGTGTTGATACTTTCAAGGACATAACAAATAATGAAGGTAAGCATGAGCAACTTCTGAAAAATGCAACTGAGAGCTAGAAAGGAAACCCCTTCCTTAAGGGGTTGGTTTATCTCAACAATCTCTACGATTTGCAGAACTTCAGTTAAGGGCTAGGAAATATCAGAATACACAAGCCCAACACTACGAACAAACAAAGCAACTTGGGGACCAATCATGATCCGAAGATAGTCAGTCTTGGTACAAAATGCACGCCGCAGTAGTGGTTAGCTTTTGACTGCCTGATCAAATAGTACCGGTATGTGTCCACGTGGGTAGATGATGATCTAAGTACATACGACATGCGAATAACCCAACACGGGATTCTAGTTAGATGAGGAGCCAAACCATTGCAGCAAAAGTCATTTAAAACACATATGTCATGTGAACTCCTTATATAGAAAGAATTGACTAAGTTGTTGGATGTTTGGGTTACTCACAAAGTTTGTCACCATACATGGGTTTATAATTTAAGTTATTCATGTAAGAAATCTGGGGAAATTCGCTTATGCTTCAATTTCAGAAACTCAAACTGCTTCCGGAATAAAAGCAACTACCCCGTGAAATCATCAGAGCCTATGTTGCACACAGTGTCTAAAGCAACAATATCATCCTCACCTAAAGGTCTTTTGGGATACTGTCAGATTCCAGTAGTGAACCTGGTAGTCTTATGCTGGTCCACGAGAAGCTTGGCTCGCACACGTACCATTTGCCATCACTTGACGGGAGGGTTGAAAACCTTCCTGTCAATGGCCAAGATCTCAAGCATCACTCCCAGTAGGTCGGGCACACCCCATGCCATGTACATAGTCTTCTTGCTACTTATTGTTTTCATTTCATTTTCTTATTATCTTTGTTTTTACTTTGTTTTTTTGCTTACTATTTTTTTACATTTTTTTGGTTTGTTTGATATATTACTATTTTTGTTTCTGGAAATAAGTGCTAGCAACCACTACGTTCTGGCTCTTGAATAGAGTATGTGGCTGAAACTTGAAGAGACTTGTGACATTGTAGCATTTGGCTAGTCTTGTGTCTGTCTTCTTTATGCTTGGTTATAACCTTCGGTCGATGAAGTTTTCACGGAAAATACGAACCCTCTGTAAGGGAAGTTTTGGTCCAACCATGAACCTATGTCCACAATGGGAATCCCCATGCATGTACTCACCCTTCTGCTCTGTGTGTTCAAGCTCTTCAAACTAGTAGAAACGAAGAAGGGGAAAATCTAAACGAGCAAAACTATGTCAAAGGTCTTACATGCTTCTTTGAAGGAACAACATATTCTACTCTCAATAAGTTGGGATCCCTCTTCTACCCTAAAAATAAAAAAGTGCCTATGCATAGTCCTCTTGAAAAAATACAAAGGCGGAAGAAGAGAAATGCTTCCTGCGTAGAGAGGTGAAGCATGCAACTCCACCAGGTACTGACCAGGCTCGCTAGTAGTGGAGCAATATGTGCGTTCCTACGTGACTTTGCTGGGGTACTGTCCAGGCCTATTGGAAACAGATCAACACCAGAGATGTAAACTTATACTCTGAAAATATTCAGCTCGCAAGCTAAACTACCCTTCCTGGATTCGAAACATTGTGATCAAGATGAACTTTTGATTGTGTTTGACTGAGTTGGAAAAAAGTGAACCACGTGTGTCCATGGGGTAAGTGGGGAAGCTAAAGTGACCCACACAGTGATTCAATACTCCCTGAAATACCAAGGCGATGTGCTACCAATGAACCAAAATAGAGAAGATGGAGTTCTACCAGTGTGTCACCATGTGTTGTATCGGCTACAACCACACTCCAAAATTTTGGTTTGCACCCAATTTCGAAGCCTCCCTTAAGAGTTTCACTTGATGAATGCACACACTTGGGTCCACTCCATGAGCCCATGTGATTCTTTGCATCCACCTTCCTTGTTCATTTCATCCAATTTTTTGCATGTTGGTATCGAAGTCATGCTTGCAACCATGTTCTGGTCATGCTCAAGGTCATTGTTTCATGTGTACATGTTGTGTTCGCTATAAAAGTGTCTGTACACTCGCACATGGAGTCACGTTCACTGTCACACAAGCATCGTCACGATCGATCAACGATCAATCATAAGTGTTGCACTTGTTGCTCACACCATCGTTAAGTCATGTCGAGCATGTTCGTTTAGATGGTATGGGTCGTCTCGTTGTCAAGTCATGTTGGTGTGTGTTTTCAAGATCACATGTGCATCTTTCACTCATTCACACACTTGGTCATTTTGCTGAAGTTTAGGCGACCAGACTCCCCTCTAACAGCTAGACCATCACCCTGCCATTGACTCAATCGATTGTCACCCAGAACAGTGCAGAAGCACCAAGCAAGTCATTTGAAGCTGCACATCCCACAAGCAATCAATCAGCTTCCAGCAGGTCAAATAGAGGATTTGACCCGGCAGCCACCCTGGGAATCATTCCCCTCAAAAATTGTGCAAAGGTTGTCGACCTTGCCTACTTTTCTGACTGAAGAAATTGCACAGGCAGGTTGGATAGATACCTAGTGCTCATCCCTATCTCCTTCAGAAAAGTGCGCAGTTTTTCCAGTCAATCCTCCTAATAGTCGACTGGATGCTCATCCAGAAAATTGCGCAATTTTCATGAGTAGGCCCTCTACTGTTCAGTAGTCCTCTCAGCTTAGAAATTGCGCAGATATGATCAGAAGGCTGACCTCCTAGCCTCAGTACAGTTTCTCTCGCCAGCAGCTCCCAACAACAGACTGCTAGTTCCCTCCAGGAATTGCGCAGTTTTGGTTGCCAAGCTCCTGCCAGTTCCTCCAAAAAACTACACAAATCCTGTTTTCCAGTCCTCCTTACAGCACAACTTGTTCGTCCAAGAAATTGTGAAAATTTTGCTATCAAGCACTGCTGCCTGCTTGTTCCAGAAAATGCGCAGATTTTTTTTGCCTTGCCTTCCCGCTGCCCGAACTGTCCCTCTCAAAATTTGCATAATTTTTCCTTCCAGTTGAGCCAGACCTCATGGATAGTCACTATCGTCTCAGCTTTCCCATCTTCATCACCCAATGACCCTTGCGTAGTTTTCATTAGCAGTGTCCGGAGCCATCATCCCGTCTCACAACCTTTCTGCCTCTCCTAGTCACCTACATCCAAAACGATCATGTATCATGGTAGACTAGGAGGTTTTTTGGATTTGATGTCATCTCGTCATGAGTGACTACAGGTACAGGTACACCAAAAAACATGGCGCGACGATGAATGGGATGAAAAAAGGGAACACATGCAGAAGGACAAGTTCATAAACGGACGAACGGACGATGCATGCAAAGAGATGTGCTCGCGAATTAATGATCATGCAAAGATGTGTTCACGAACGGATGAATAAACAAACATGCAAGATGTTCTCATGGAGGGATGAATGAACGAACATGCACCTTTCATGAACAGATGAGCTTGTTAAGCCTTCCAACATACAAGCAAGAAGCAACGTGCCAAAGCAACATCAAGCGAACCAACAACCATTGAAGACTCTGCACACTTTTCCATGCGAAGGTGAAGCTGTAACACACCATGAAGACATCCATCACCTAGCAGCACTGCAGCTTGACATGCACTCAAACAACAACACGAATGTACCAGCGCTTTCATGTCGAGTTGTGTCATGAATCATGTTGTCCACATCTCTACTATGGGCCATGTTGTCGATCAATGTAATGTAACATGGAAGTCCAAGAGACCCACTTGTTGTACAAAGAGTCATGTAAAGTCGAAAATTCATGGAAGTCAAATAGTCATGAGGGTAGTCAAACAGCCACAAGGGTCAGTTTTACCCTTTGCTATAAATACCCCCTCATTTGTACATGAAAAGGAATTTTCACCTAAGATCCTCCCACATAGCCAAGAGAGTCTCTAATATTTTATTTGAGGAGTAAGTAGTGGTTCCAACAGCCTGTGCATGGCGTTAATGATGTATGGTGTAATGATGTGTCTTGGAACTTTGCTATAAATACCCCCTCATTTGTACATGAAAAGGAATTTTCACCTAAGATCCTCCCACATAGCCAAGAGAGTCTCTAATATTTTATTTGAGGAGTAAGTAGTGGTTCCAACAGCCTGTGCATGGCGTTAATGATGTATGGTGTAATGATGTGTCTTGGAACTTTCGCTTAATTCAGAAGCCTGCTAATAGGCCAACACATTTCACACATGTATTGTAACTGTTGTAAGACTAATCTTAAACACTTGTAATGCATGCTGCTTTAACTTGTGTTCAGTACTTGAACTTATTTCACTTGTTGTAATACATAATCTGTTAATGAAAATGTGTTGTATATGGTGTTAAGGTTGTCTCACCCATGGTGGCTACCTGCCCAGACAACAGGCAAAAATTTCACATAAAACTTGTTGTAACAACTGTTGCACTGGTGCAGACTCATCCACTGAGTTTTTTACTTGTTATATTCCCTTGTGTGTCATGACTACCACATCCATGTGGACTACTCCTCCAAAAGCTGTGCATGTCCTATTGTGTTGTGTGTTCCTAGCAGAGTTGGAACTTCC
Organism: Pinus tabuliformis; assembly: GCA_031772625.1. NCBI lineage: Eukaryota > Viridiplantae > Streptophyta > Pinopsida > Pinales > Pinaceae > Pinus > Pinus tabuliformis. Next base: position 370,184,256 of record CM062820.1, read on the forward strand.
TCCCAACCTACTTGGGACTCACTCTCACCCTCTCCCTCTATAGTGAAAGAAACATTGACATAAGTAACACTAACAATTACCAGGCATGCGAAAATCACTTCTTGAAGACAAACCAAATCACTTCTTGAAGACAAACCAAATCACTCTCTTGTGCTAACAAGTAAGAATTGAGGCAAATCCTTAAGACAATGGCAACCGGTCCACCATACCAGATAGGACTCCCACACCAAATAGTGTGAGGTCTAGTTGGGACTTCATACCGGGGTGATCCCCTAAATGTTGGTGGGTCCAGCACCATCAACATGGTTTTACAAATTTGACTCAACATTACATCAAATTCCCAACATGGGATTACATACATAATTAACTTGACCCCAATAGTCCAAACATGACTAAATATTAAAATGATTACATCATGGGTATTTACATGATCTCTACATCAAGTGGCAGATATGACATTTATAACAAAGTACAATGACCTCAATAGTGAGGTAGTAAGACCAAGATAGTCTTCAACAATCATCATATACCATATAGGATCTGCACCGCAACACCATGAACATCATCAATAAGTAATGTAATATCATCAACATATGATCAAGTATGCATCATCAACAACATAATATTGTTCCGTAGAACTCATCCCCTTGATCTCATCAAAGTCATATAGATATTTTGCAGCCCAACAATCATATCTTTTCATGCATCAACAAAATATGTGAGAATCAAGCATATCAACATAAAATAATATAGGGAAAAGTAGAATTGTTCCTCAACGTCATGAATATATGACAAAATATTCCATGTCTCCAAGTATCATTTAGTAGATTTAGTAGTATTATATTAATAACCATGTCTTCATGAAAACTTGCAGTAACATCATTCTCTTGGCCCATTTTCTTCATGCAAGAAGAAACACCAGTGCCACTTCATCAACTTGCAACTTAAGTAATCATTCATATGATCCTTATCTGTAAGTCACATCAATGATATCCCATGATAGAAATATAGCATGATGCAACATATAGTCATCTTTAAAAAACTTCATAAACATGATTATCTTATGCAACATCATTAATATAAGCATCATTATGTAACAAGAAATTCTCAAGTAATCATAATGCCAACAATGCACTATTAGAAGCATAGAAAATGCTCCCCTTGAACCTATGCCAACTGTTCATTGTCATGTTTGATCACATCAACTCATCAATCAATAAGGTCATCAAAGCAACTTCATCATTTAGTAAATCCATGTCATTTTGTAGTAACTCATAAAATATTATAAGCTAGTACCATTTTTAAGTAGCATCCACTAACTGTAACCAACCAAAGTCAGAACAAAAAATCCAAATAATAACTAACTGAAGCATATCATAACTTCTCCCTGGGATAGTCCTATTGTTTCTTCATCATAGAGAAATATACCTGACTATCTGGATCTAAGCTTGCATATATATGTGACTATCCATCATAGGATCCACATACAGAAAATAAAATGTTGAATTTTCATAACCACAACTCCCCTGAGCTTGTATTGTTTGTACCTATTTAATTTATTACATCACATGTTTTGTTAGTAATTATGAATATTAAAATGACTATGGGAATCATCATCAACATATGTATTTTCTCCCTGATATTATACATCACTGATTCTAAGGACCTAATAATAATCTTATGTTCTCATGAGGTCAAGTACCTTACATTACTTCTAAAGTCACTGAGAGAAGTAAGATTTAAGAGAAATGGACTATATTAGGGTTAATGTTCCCAACATTTCTGACTAAAATTCCTTCTTCCTCTAGATCTGCTTGCGATTTCTAATTATGTGATGGAGCTTATTCCATCTCCTAGATCTATTCTGCATACTTGACCTACAATCAGTGGCCTTATGCCCAAATGAGTTACAAGAGAAACAATATCCATAAAACCATCCTTTGTTCCTAGGAACAGATCTTGTCCTTGATCTAGGAGATGTGTGACTTGATTCAGATTTCCCTTGAACAACACTATACTGGTTTTTTTCATCACATTGTGTATGATCATACCCAATTCTTGTCTTGATCAAAGGAGAGTGTTGTTCATTAATAATATTCTCTAGAGACTCAGATTCCTTTGCCCATTTGTTGATCTTCTCATAATCTTCCTTTAGGGTCATAATTTCATATTCTAATGTTTCACAATGCTTTTCCTTTTCTTGAAGTTGTTTTCTTATGCTTTCAGTTCTTCTATTGGATGCTTCTAATTCCATCTTTAACATGTTTATTTCCTCAATCATACTATTTCCTTTTGATTCCAATTCTTTGTTAGCATTCCTGAGTTTATCATTCTCCTTTAGAGATTTCATTGAATCACTTACCTCACAACTAACTGATTCATTTAATGACTGATCTTCAAGAGCCATAAGTACTAGATAGTTATAATCTGAATTTGAATTCTTCGTCATCGAATGTGGTATGACTATCTTCATTACAGTAAAATATTTTCTTGTCATAGAAATTATTTTTAGCAACATTCTTTCCATTCTCTTTATGATTTTTTTTATAAGGACATTTGGATGCATAATGGCCTACTCTTCCACAAGAAAAACATTTAAAGGGAAGCTTACCTCTGAATTTTCCAGTTCCCACTTGTAACCTTCTTACAAAGTTTTCTTCTTCCCAATTTGATATGTAGCTTGTGTCTTTGGGTGGTTCCTTCTATTTGACTTTATATGCGTCTTTGAAGGCTACTTCTCTCATGTTTGAAGGACCACCTTTCCTCATCTCAAATGTTGTCAGTATTCCATGGAGTTGATCAAGTGTGAGACTTTTCAGATCCTAAATTTATTTAATAGGGAAGACTTTGGAATCAAAATTAGGAGTTAGTGATCTCAAAATCTTCCCAAGAAAAGTAGCATCTTTTATTTCATCACCAAGATTTGTCATGAAATTAACAAATTCATATACTCTAAGGAAAAATGTTTCAATGCTTTCATCATCATGCAATTTCAGGGTCTCATACTGTATTCTAAATTATTGGAGTTTAGCACTTCTTACCTTGGTGTCACCTTCATAACTTTGGATAATCTTGTCCCACATTTCCTTTGTTATGTTCTGATGCATTACTTTCATGAACTTGTCCTCGGCCAGACTTCCCAAGATGGAATTTACAACCTTTGCATTGATTTCATACTATTTTTTTCCTGTAGTATCTATGGGAATGGAGGTTGGATATTGACATCCACTTTCAACGATTTCACATACACCAACTCCAAATGCCTACAAGTATGCTCTCATCCTAACTTTCCAAAAGACAAAGTTAGTTCCACTAAATAAAGGTGTCCTAATACAAAATACTCCTTGACTACTCATCTTGATGTATCTTCTTCAACCAATCAAGCTTCTATTGAAGGACCTACTTTGATACCAATTGTTGGGAAAAATATTGGTGGGGGGGGGGGGGGGGGGGGGGGTAGGCGGGGGGGCGGTGTGTTGAATCATATTTTAAAACTCACTTAAACTTTTCTTTTCTTATTCAAATTTATGTACGCAACTATACTGAAGTAAACATCAACCGTTACGCAGACAACTAGTGTATATTCAGTTAACTTATTTTTTAGTTAATTCATCATCGGTTTAAGTTGAACCAGTATATCAGTACTTCAATATGGATTAATTAAATAGTAACCATGTGAAGTAAGAACAGAATAAACCATGACATATAAGAAACACATGAACACCATGATTTTTAGGTGGAAACCCATTGTGGGAGAAAACTACCGTTGTTGTCTTCTCTATATTTTTTTTACTATAAAGAAATACTTCTTACAACATTTTATTGGCACAAACTCATACCAGCATGCAGACACCCACCTGCATAAGTCTACAACCTTTTCTCATTCTTCAGCACCCACTGGAAGGGAGCTCCAACCCCTTGAGCTCGTTTACCAACACCCACCAGAAGGGAGCTCTAACCCCTTGATCATATTTACCAACTACCACTAGAAGGAAGCTTTGAATCCCTCAATGAAGGCTCCAACCCTCAATACCTTCGTGGACCACGTTTCATAATATTTCATACTATATGCACGTGGACCAAAAAAACAAATCTGTACGCCACATTTCATCAAAATTTTAGATTAGACCCACTACCATAATTTAAGCCCGATATCAAATAACAAACTAAAACCAATCACTGTATCAAATCACTAAATGAACTTAATCATCAAATCATTGAATAAACCAATTACTAAATCTCAAACAACTAAAGCAGATAGATCATCTCAATTCACTTTATATTCTTCATCAGAATGTCCAACCACTTATTGTTCATCATAGAAAGTAGATCCTATCACCGCAAACCTCAATCACTCTTATGTCAGAGTATATAGGCTACTATTATGAGACATAACCGCGTATATGCGCGCTTTCTCTTTAGATAACCTGTGTGCAGATCTCAAAACACTGAGCCCTGAAACTAAATCACTGCACTACTAAAATCAATCACTGAAACACATAGTGACCTTGTCATGGATCACTGAACCAAATATAGATAATCTCATAGTAGCATCATTACTATTCAACATAACATAATCAGTTCAACCTCAACCAGCACTGTCAAACACAAATCATCATGAAAGAATTTATTGACAAAAAGACAGCAAACAAAACAAGTTTGATTAAGCTAATCAGACATCATATTCAGAAAAACCCTAATATATGTAAATGACCCTTACAAAACCCTTTCGTGTATGTATATGCCTTTCATATTTGATACCCACATAAATATTTGTCCATACTGCAAAATCAATAAGCTACTACTCAAAATCTAATCTGCTTATGTATGTGCTTACTCATAAACAAACCTACATACATATCTGTAATTATTGACTCATACCTTCACTGCACAACACAACTTCAATCAAACCCATACACAGTAGCAAACACATGTCAAAACATTATCATCACAGATCAAACCAACCCATAAGAAAATTATTCAATGTATAGTCATTTAAGATCTATTGGATCTGATCCATCATCATGCTCCTGATGCATATTCACTAATAACCCATAAATTTCATGCTAAACACTTTGATCTTCATCTCCTTATATAGCTTAGGTCTTATCCAATACCACAGGTCAAATCCTTAGTAATGCCGATGGTATTCCTGGACGTGATCGAATATTTGTTTCTGTGCTCATTACTATGGGCCAATACCATGGTAAAGATCCCCAGTACTTAGGCTACCATGTTGTGGATAATGTACGCACTTTCTCTTCTCCATACCCACGTGTGTATGCAACTATGCTTTACAGAGTCTGCATGTATTTCTCAAAACACCACCTTCAACATTCTTTTGTCTCTGGACTGCTACGCTCTTTTCCAAACTCTCTGTCACATGTTTACTAGCTTGTAAAATCATCATGTTGTCATCATGTTGACAATCTTCATCAAGTAGGTTTCCATCAAGGACAACTCATCAAGTAGGTTGTCATCAAGGACAAAATATTTTTCATAATGCCAACAAATGAGAATAGACAAGATACATTTGCAATTATTAATTTCTCAATTAATATATTTAAATAGTTATTTCAATTTTCATATGTGGGAATCACATCATTACTTTTTATAATATGGGGATTAAGACTAATACCTTCACATACATGTCTTTGCAGTAAACAAGGAAGTGCATCCTCTGGCATCTTAGTATGACACAAGGATTTCTAGTTCTATGTAGTTTGTCAAATCCTACATATTCATGGAGGTAGAAATTTTTCATCGTGTTCTATATTATGCAGGCATGCCAAAATTTTTCTTATTAAAGTAGTTGATGAGGAGCTCTTAACTTACAACTTTGATTATTTCCATCAAACAAAGACTAGATCAAGGGTGAAAATTTAGCTAGAAAAATGTAGAATTTTTGGCACTCTATTGCTTATCATTTATCTAGTTGGCATATTCATGTGAGATAGGGTCCTGACACCTACCATTTATGGTATGTTGTGATCATCTGATAAGTTTTCATGACAGCTGACTAATTATATTTCCTTTGTATAAAATATATTGATGTTAATGTAGTTTTTTACAGGCATTTGCTAAAACAAAAAACTTATGTTACTGTGCAGTTTTTTCTACAATGTCAGGCCTCAAACTCTTAATGTCACACTATGAATGTAAGGTATTTTTACAATTAAACGCTCTTGTTATACCACCATAAAAATCAATGTTGAGGTAACCTGCTACAACTTGTATATGATCAAACCCCAATATCCTATTTTATGATGATGCTAGAAATAATCAAATGTACTTTTCATTGAGTTTAACTTTTTCTTAACTATTATGTCATAAATTACACTATCTAATGTATTTTATTTTTATTTAAACCACAAGAGAATTATAAGGCATGCAAATTTTAGACCCTTGTTGAACAATGCACAGTCAATGAAGTTTGTGGTATATGAAACCCAACCAATGGGGGTGGGGTGAACTAAATGTCAAGAAAAAAAAGAAATTATTAAAAAAAATTGAACCTCAAGATAAAAGGGATGGAATTTTGTAATTTTAAAGGTATTATGAGCTATGGATTGATGAAATACTTAAATTTTGAAGAATAAAGTTCACCCTGCCTGAGGTAAGAATGTTGTTTTTGTCTCCCAAAATTTTACCTCTTTCTTTCTTAACCAGTGACTAAATTACAAAGTCAATGTGCTTAGGTTTTTTCATGAATTTATATATTCACTTTGCCCCTTGTGGTTTGGTAGAATATGCTTGTATTGAAGCTATGTATATAGGAAAATCCTTTCTCTTCTATTCATGAGCATCTAGTAGTCTAGTTTTGAAATATTTTCTTGGTAACATAGATGTAATTTAGATTTCATGGGATTTCATTTCACGTTAGTACTCCCATTTAAAAAGTGAACCTTGTTGGTGAGAGAAGGGAGTTTCTATACCCTTACAAGAGTTCAGTTTCCTCAAATATTGGATGGTTTACCCTATAGAGTTTGTGTGCTAAAGGTTAGCATGCTCTGCAATTAACAAACCTTCTGATAATAGTTTTTCCGACTTGTTTTTAGGATTATAAAATCTCTCCCCCTTGCTAAATTATTTTAATTCCCCTTCACCACATGATAAATGGTAGATGTCGCACAACTAAAACTAATATTTTCCCAAGAGGTATTAATACCAGACTCTTCTCCATATACAGTTTTAGGAAGTGGGCTTCAAAGCTCTCGTCATATATTAAGCCCATTTTTTGCATTATTCTTGGGTATGAAATTTTCTATACTTAATCACTTTAATATTTGATTTATAGGCTGCCATACTATTTTGGGTTTTTCAGTTTCATTGCTCTTTCTAGAATCTTTGGGTTAATATTTCTAGATATCAAGAAGGCCTAGGTCTCAACCATGTTAGACGTAGGAGACATAACATAATTGGTTGAATCTAAATTGAAATATTAGGCTTATCTATCGAAGGCCTCCATTATAATATCCCAAATTTTCAATAGGGTTATGTAGAAGGAAGAATGGGTAATCGAGCAACAACTACTCATATTGAAATATGGAATAAAAAATGTGGCCCTTGTTCTCGACAATCTGAAGTTATATGGCTTAGTTTATCATATTGTGGTCCAGGTGGATATTGGTGGCCACCTGGCTATTCCACCTAGAATTCCATTTAGTTTCATCTGTTTCCTTTTTTATTTCAGCATCTACTATTTTAAGTAGTTTTTCGGGTCCTGAACTTTGGGAGCAGTTTTGACCCCCTAAACGACGTCTTTTCAAGTTCCATTATAGGCTTATAGCCATAGGAAGGGGCTTCCTACAATTCCTGTAGTAGTCAAAGAGATCTTTCCAACAAGGTATTATACACGCCAAACAAAGATAATATGACCAAGTTACAACCCCAGGAAGTTGGCTGCCCAACTGACCCCAACGGGGCCCAAAAACTCTTGGCATTCCATCTCCTAGGGTTAGGATTTTGGTTATTTATGGTTTTCCCTTGTTTTTCAATAATAAATAGGCACTTGAGCCTCATTTTAACAAAGTTCAAAGACATGTATCGATCACATCTCTTCTCAGAGATAAGATACCAACACCCGACCTAGTTTATTTCCATTTTGTTTGTAAGCATATTTCAATATTTTATATTAATGAAATGAAGTGTTATTTTTGCTACATCTCTGTATTTATGGTTATATCTGTAATTTGTTACATTCTTGTTTAAATTCAGATTAGTGGTATCATAGCAGTATGCTCTTTCTCTTTTTTCCTTTGCATGTGCCCAACAAGGTTAGGGTATAAGGAGTTAGGGATCGAACTAGTTGAACCTTTGCAAGACTAGCCTCACAAACCCCGATGGCCTCCCATGGCATAAGAAAAGAAAAACGAGGGGGATGAGATCCCTTCAAAATACTACTCAAGGAATCCCTTGAGTGAAAGATGATTGCGATGATGGATAACTTTGCCTAGATCCTTCGATGGCTACCCACAGGTGACACAACTTCATCCAACAACCACTCTGGAGGCACCACTCCTTTTAAGGTACAAGTTAACTTCAATATTCCCATATTTGAGGGATGGATAGATGTAAACAACATAGATAAATGGTTAAATCTATTGGAATGATACTTTTTAGTTCATGACTTTTCCAATCAAGAAAAGATTACTTTTTCACTTCCCAAAGCCACCCCTGTGAACAAAAGGACGAGATGGAGTCCTCACTGTTTTCAGTCGCACCCACTTGGGATTATTTCTGAGACACTATCAAGGAATAATATTATAGTTTCATGAGATATGAAGATAAATACAGCAAGTAGACCATGCTACGGTAGGGAAGGGACCAAGATGTGCCAGAGCTCACAAATGCTTTCCATACTCTTTGTACGAAGATGGGTATCATGAATTCTGAGCAACATTTGGTACTTAAGTACTGCGACTATCTACACAAGTACATCTAGGACAAGATGGAGTTCCTAGACATATCCTCACTTGGCATGACGTACTGATACATTGTCAGATTTAGCAGAAGTTTAAATAGAAGAAACGAGACTTTGGATCTGTAAATCCGAAGCAAGGAAAAGGACCCCCAGACCATAGAGCAAAGGACAAATCCAAGGCGGTGCGACCCAGGACAACCCACCTATTGTAACATGATTAGTTTTGATAATTTAAATTTGCTGATATAATAGGTTTTAATAGTTTAGATGCGCCCTCAAAATGTAAATTTAAGTTTAATTAGCTAGTTGATTTAATTAATCATGCATTTAAACATGATTAAATGATGTAATAAATTAAATTCAAACATGGTTTACAAACATATGAGAACGAATTTTCAACAACTGAAAGAGGGTTTTGTTGATAACATCCTCATGTACAAAAAACCTCTCTCAATTTTCTAACAACTATTATGGTTTGGGATATGAAAATGCATCTTTGAAGGCATGTTTTCTAGAAATTCCCTATTTTAGTCACCCTTTTGCAGAGGATATTGTGATTAAAAAAAGATTAATGTTTGGAAACTGGAAGAGTTTTTGGTTCATAATATCCCAAAATACAAAAACCTATCTCACTTTTCATACAGGTATCAGCGGTTGGGAGATACACTCTCATCATGTTTAGCCTATTTTTCCGACTGTGCAATGTCATGTTTAAGCCACCTTTTTTTAGAAACTATTGTGGATAATCAGTGATGAATTTTGGGAAACTGGAGGAGGTTTTTGTTCCTAAGATACTATACTACAAAAACCTCTCTCATTTTCACACAGCTAGCTCGAATGGAGATATTTGAAGGGATGACTAGACCCTATTTTTCAGAAATTCGGGAGGAAAAAGTTCAAAGACAGTTAGTGACTTGGAAGCCACCTCATCAAATATGAGTTGCAATCAAATTCTAATTTCTCTTCTTTATCAACAGAAATACTCAAGGATAGTACAAGAACTCTTCAAATAGTTTTAGTTACCTCTATTTTTGTTCTATTTTTGTAATACAGTTTTCAGATATTTGTAATAGCTCTTGATATTTTTATCAAGATATTTTGTGAGGAAATTGTATAAATACTTCATCAATTGAAGTAATATGGGTTGGCTTTTGATGCCAAGGCTCTTAAAATATGTAATAGCTTCTCTTGTAGAATTCTAATGAAATCCTTCCGGCTCCAGTTATGACAGAATTTTGTGTTTCTCGTATGTATTTCTAGTGTTTCCATAACTTGTTTCTACATATGTTCAAAGCAATTGTAGGAAGGTCTGGGTAAGGTAGATTAAGTCTTAATCTCTCTAAAATTCTCTGCAAAATCATAACCTTTAGAAAGAGATAAGCTTATTGGAGTATTTTTCCCAGATAACTCCTCTTTAACTGGTTTTTGCTTTATGTTTTCTGTTAGCCATTAAAAAAGATAAGCTTATTAGACTATCTGTCTGAAATAACTCCTCTTGGAATTGGTTTCACTTTGGCCTTTTGTTACCTTTGAATATGTTTTTGTTGGGCTGTAGAAATATTCTACATGCATCTAAATTTCCCTAGTTGTTAAGTAGTCAGTATCACTGCTCAATTATTAGGAATCCCCTTACATACTTCTACCATAATTCTTGAAAAAGCTAAGTCATTATGTTAGGCTGGAAGCTAACACTTTTAGAAGGGACCCTGTGAGAGAGGCTTAATCATGATTAGGGATTATCATTGATCACCAACCATCCCCAATTAAAACCATAAATCTGGCCATTTTGCTTCAAAGGTTGTTGCTCAGTGACAGGTGAATAATGTTAAACAAAGCCTCGTAACACCTGAGGGAGCCCCCTCTGGTTCAAGGGCCAGCTTCAACCTAAAGGCTGGTTGAGTTGGTTTCCTGGCATAGTTTTTTTAGCCAAGGACTACCTATGGGAAACAGGTACAACATCTGGCACCGTTTCTAGGGAGCGAAGTAACGAAGATATCTTTCTCCGAGGAACGATAAAGATTAGATATATTCCTTGCTGGTGAACAAGGAGTAGGCATTTATTATTGGTTGCATTTCTTTCACCTGGTGACTCCACTTTGTCATATGGTGATTCCATTGGGTAACCGATCCCACTATTTCAAAATTTCAACTGCCTTTACTGCTATGCAAGGTTCATTGATACTTGTAATCAATAGTATATGTCTCTCCCTCTCAGCCATGGTCAGAAATCTAAAATGTCTATAGAGGATGCAACTTTTAAAGTACACCTGTGAGTATAAGTTTCCCATGGGATTTCATGTTCATATTGTATATATTCTTCATATTTTCAGCTTCTCGCAACGTGGTTTGTCAATAAATCCACTCCGCACTTGGTTACATTGGAAAGTAGATTACACCTAACAGTGTAAAGTTTTTTAGTTCAGTTAGATAGAGGTGTGGGGATTGAATAGATATTCTGAGTTTCAGTATGCAGTAGATCATCATGTTCATTGTTTATGAGTGGTGTTATTTCAAGAGTATATGATAGATCATCTTATATTTTCAGTCTCTAGAAATTTCCAGTTTTCATATTTCAGTATGAAAGAGTATCCGAATTAGCGCAGGCATATGGTTGCATTTTACAGTTGTAGGTTGTAGTGTGCAGTAGCAGAGTATTCAAATGACAACAATGATCCATGGGGATTGGTTATATTTCTACATAAGATGGGAAATCAGTGGTTGTTGGTTCTACGATATGACTCCATGCCCAACACTAAAGGCAACAGGTCTACTAGTTCTCTGCATCCCATAGGGGGAAGCAGTGCCCATTGGAGCCGATGTTGTAACATGATTAGTTTTGATAATTTAAATTTTCTGATATAATAGGTTTTAATAGTTTAGAAATAATAAATGGGTCTGCAAGAGTAAATGTGCCCTCAAAATGTAAATTTAAGTTTCATTAGTTGGTTGATTTAGTTAATCATGCATTTAAACATGATTAAATGATGTAATAAAGTAAATTCAAACACGGTTTACAAATAGATGAGAACGAATTTTCAACAACTGAAAGAGTTTTTGTTGATAACATCCTCATGTACAAAAATCTCTTTCATTTTAACAGTTGTTATGGTTTGGGAGATGTAAATGCATCTTTGAAAGCATGTTTTCCAGAAATTCCCTGTTTTAGTCACCTTTTTGCAGAGGATATTGTGACTATACAGAGATGAATGTTTGGAAATTGGAAGAGGTTTTGGTTCATAATATTCCAAAATAAAAATAAAATAAAACCTATCTCACTTTTTATACAAGTGTTAGGGGTTAGGAGATACACACTCATCATGTTTAGCCTATTTTTCCGATTGTGTAATGTCATGTTTAAGCCACATTTTTTCATAAACTATTGTGGACAATAAGACATGAATATTGGGAAACTGGAGGAGGTTTTTGTTTCAAAGATACTATACTACAAAAGCCTCTCTCATTTTTTACACAACTATCTTGGATGGAGATATTCAAAGGGATGACTAGACCCTATTTTTCAGAAATTCAGGAGGAAAATGTTCAAAGAAAATTAGCGACTTGGAGGCCACCTCATCCAATATGAGTTGCAATCAAATTCAAATTTCTCTTCTTTATCAACAGAAATCCTCAAGGATGGTACAATAACTCTTCAAGTAGTTTTAGTTACCTCTATTTTTGTTCTATTTTTGTAATACAGTTTTCAGGTATTTGTAATAGCTCTTGATATTTTTATCAAGATATTTTGTGAGGAAATTGTATAAATACTTCATCAATTGAAGTAATATGGGTTGGATTTTGATGCCAAGGCTCTTAAACTATGTAATATATTCTCTTGTAGAATTCTAATGAAAGCCTTCCGGCTCCAGTTATGACAAAATTTTGTGTTTCTCATATGTATTTCTAGTGTTTTCATAACTTGTTTCTACATATGTTCAAAGAAATTGTAGGAAGGTCTGGGTAAGGTAGATCAAGTCTTAATTTCTTTGAAATTCCTTGAAAAATCATAACCTTTAGAAAGAGATAAGCTTATTGGACTGTTTGTCCAAGATAACTTCTTTTTGACTAGTTTTTGCTTTATGTTTTCTTATAGCCATTAAAAGAGATTAGCTTATTAGACTATCTGTCTGAAATAACTCCTCTTAGAATCAGTTTCACTTTGGCCTTTTGTTACCTTTGAATATGTTTTTTTTGGGATGTAGAAATATTATACACGCATCTAAATTTCCCTAGTTGTTCAGTAGTCATTCTGACTGCTCAACTATTAGGAATCCCCTTACATTCTTCTACCATATTTCTTGAAAAAGCTAAGTCATTCTGTCAGGCTAGAAGCTGACAATTTCATAAGGGACCCTATGAGAGATGTATTTAATCATGATTAGGGATTATCATTAATTTCCAACCACCCCCAACTAAAACCATAAATCTAGCCATTGTGCTTCAAAGGTTGTTGTTCAGTGACAGGTGAACAACATTAAACAAAGCCTCATAACACCTAAGGGAGCCCCCTCTAGTTCAAGGGCCAACTTGAACCTAAAGGCCGGTTGAGGTGGTTTCTTGGCATAGTTTTTGTAGCCAAGGGCTTCCTACGGGAAACAGGTACAATACTGTCGAAGCCGCAAGCAAAGAATAACACCACGAAGACAAAGAAGGACATGGGAAAATGGTGTGAGTTCCATAAGATATCCACTCAAAACATAAGTGAGTGTCCATCCAAGCAGTCACTTGTGGCCGAGTTGAAGGCTTCTGAATCATACGCCTATTCTGACTCTGAGTCAGAACCCGACAAGGTGAATGAAAAAGGGAAGAAGATCATTAACACGAAGCCTAGTGCCACCATGGCCACTACCAAGATCTAGAAGAATGAGCCTGGAGATTCAGAGGAGGGGGAAAGCCTCTTCCACTCACAGATGTGGGTGAAGGGTTCTCCATTGCAGTTCATTGTCAATAGTGGGATCCAAAAAAACTTCACTTTAGTAGAAGTCATGAAGTGGTTGGGCTCCCAACTATAACACATCAACAACCGTACACTATCGATTGGCTTCACTAAGGACGAGATCTCTACGTAAGCTAACAGTGTCACCTTCCCTACAGCATCAAGCCCTCCATGGATGAGGTATTATGTGATGTTGCTCCTCTTGAAGTTTGTGATGTATTATTAGGAAAACCATACTTGTGGAAGCAACATGTTGTATATGAGTCTAGACCTTGCTATGTGATTATTACTTTGGGCAATAAGTTGTATAGGATACTAGAAGTAGCCCCAGCCTATTGCCATCTCTTTGATCACTGCAAATCAATGCATTAAGATCATTTCCCATACCAGGAAATTTTTTTTTCTTATGATTCTCCCTCAGGGCAAGAAGAAGGTTGTGGCCAAGTCTTCTAGATAGGGCTCCTTCACGCAACAACGATAGATGGAAAAGGTGGTGGAGGAGTATAGGGACATTTTCATCTCACCTACAAGGGTACCTCTGTATTGTCAAGTAAAGAAATCTATCGATCTAACCCTGGGTGCGTCACTACCTAATGGAATGATCTATCAATGTTCTGTTATGGACAACAATGAGATCAAGAGGAAGATTCAGGAGTTGTTACAAAAAGGGCACATCGGGCCAAGCTCATCACCATGTGGGAACCCAATTGTATTGGTGCAGAAGAAGGATGGGACTTGGAGACTTTGTATTGAATATCAAGCATTGAACAAGATCACTGTCTGGAATAGATACCCAATCCCACAAATTGATGACCTTCTCGACCAGCTCAAGGGGGCCAAATATTTTAGCAAGATTGACTTAAATTCCGGTTATCACCAAGTGCCTATCGAACCCTTAGATGTGTGGAAGACTTTCTTCAAATCCAAGGAGTGCCTTTTCGAATGGTTTGTCATGCATTTCAGGTTGATGAATTCCCCCACAACCATCATCAGATTGGTGGATGACATCTTGAAACCCTTCACGAATGCATTCATGCTAATTTATTTAGATGACATCTTAATCTAGCCATAGTTGGGAAGAGAACCTGCACCATATTCGTCAAGTCCTTCAAACCCTACGAGAACACAAGTTATGTGCCAATTTGGATAAATTCACTTTGGCATGACCAAGGCTGAATATCTGGGGTATATCATTAATGGTCATGGTGTTCATGTGGACCCAACCAAGATACAAGTCATTCGGGATTACCCAGCCTCAACCACTCTAACAGAGCTCTGCATCTTCCTGGGTCTTGCTAATTTATACCGCAGGTTCATGTTGGAATTCTCTCATATCACTTAGCCTTTAAGTCAAGTCACTAAGGGTGAAGCAAAAGTAAGAAAAAATGGTCTGAAACCAAACAAAAGCCAATTGTCGAGTTGAAGCATCACCTTTGTTCTGCACCAATACTCACATTACCATACCTACAACAACCATTTTAGATTGAGATTGATGCCTCCGATAGTTTGAAAGTATCACACCTACGGCAAAGAAATGTATTCCATTGTGAATTCCTACTATAAATGGAAGCATTACATTATGGGGAAGGAAACAGTCATCCACACATACCATCGTCCCCAATAGTTCATACAGACTCAAGGGAAGTTGCAGAACGATTGCCATCCGAAATGGTCCACATGCCTGCAATAGTTCCATTTGAACATTAAGTACAAGAAGGGCAACACCAATAATGTTGCAGACTGCCTCAGACAACCACTAGTCATGGCATTGATCACTGTGCTCAACTCCTATGGGCACGAGACTTCGAGGTGGCCACATCTTTACAAGAGCGATCCAAAATTCGGTAGCACATACCAAAGACTCCTAGAAGGTAAGAAAGTTCCAAATTTTCACCACCAGGATGCATTGTTATTCCACCTGGGACACATCTATGTTCCTTCAAGCAAGCATGAAAATATGATTTGGGAAGTGCACTATAGTTAGGTCGTTGGACATTTCAAAGTAGAGAAAATAGTGGCAGTAGTGCAAAAGTATTTTTACTGACTAAAACTTCATCAGGATGTTGTGAAGTACATTAGATCCTACACCACCTACGTCATTTATAAACCAACCATCAAGAAGCAAGGCCTATACACTCCTCATCCTACTCCTAGTGGACATTGGGAATCCATCTCCATGGATTACATGTTGGGCCTTCCTTCTACTAAGCATGGAAACAACTGCATTTTCGTGGTCATCGACAGATTTTCTAAGATGACCATCATGGCGACCTGCAAGAAGAGTATCACAACAGAGGCCAATGCTAAGCTCTTCTTTGAGCGAGTGTAGGTACACTTTGGGATCCCACGATCCATTATCATAGACCAGGAAAGCATATTCATGAGTGCATTTTGGTCATCTTTGGTCGATGTTGGATACCTAACTTACTAATTCCATGACGTTCCACCCCCAAATTGATGGCCAAATAGAGGTCATCAATAGGATGATTGTATACATTCAACGCATGTAAAATTCAAATCATCTGCACATGGGATGAAAGCCTCCCCTATGTCTAGCACAAATACAACAGATCTCTCCATAGCTCAACGAGCCATAACGCCTTTCAGGGAGGTCTGGGATTTCAACCATTATGTCCCATTTATGTAGCCATACCATTTGTAGCTAATCAGGCAGATTCAGCTCACATCTAGTCCAAAGGCGATAGGGGCTAATAGCTTCACTAAGTGAATTGAACACATCTGATAGCAGGTCCATGGTATATTGGATAGATCCAACGCTAAGTACAAGCATTTCCATGATCAAAATCAAGTGTCGCACAAGTTCTACGTGGGCAACAAAGTTTGGCTACATTTGCAGAAGGAGCGCTTCGCTAGACCCCACCGCAAGCTTGGCCTACTCCAATTTGGGCCATACACCATCACCAAGGCTATAGGGGACAATTCCTTCGAGCTTAGCATCCCACCGTTCCTTGGTCTACACCCAGTGTTCAATGTATACCACATTCGACCATACTTTCCACCATTGCTAGACACATCCAACATTGCAAAACAACTCACACCAACAAAGCTAAACTCAGATTGCTTGGAATAGACAACAAATGATCAGATCATGGACACATAGATCAAGAACACTCACCAGCAAAGGATCCATCTATATAGAATTATTAAATCAGGAAAACTCCTTCACCAGGGCAAGTGATTCACCAGGGACCAAGTTGAACAAAAATTTCCTCACCTCATGGAGGCTCTGCACCCAATGGGGACCATTACTTCCAATGGAGGGAGGACTGATCCAGGTGGATATTGGTGGCCACCCGCATATTCCACCTAGACCTCTATTCTGTGTTATTTATTTCGTCGGTGTTATCTGTTTCCATGGTGTTATCTATTTCCTTTTTTATTTCAGCCTTTACTATTTTTAACAGTTTTTCGGGTCTTGAAATTCTAGAGCAGTTTTGACCCCCTAAAAGGCATTTTTTTAGGCCTGCTTCAGGCCCATGGCCATAGGAAAGGGCTTGCCACAAATCCTATAGTAATCATAGATACATTTACAACAATGTATCGTATGCTCCAAACAAAGATAATATGACCAAGTTACGACCTTGGGAAGTTGGCTACCTAACTAATCGCAATGGGGCCCACAAACTCTTGCATTCCATCTCTTGGGGTTAGGGTTTTGGTTGTTTAGGGTTTTCCCTTGTTTTTCAATAATAAATAGGACCTTGAGCCTCATTGTAACATATTTAAGAGGCATGTAGTCGTCACATCTCTTCTTATAGATAAGATACCATCGCTTGAGCAGTTTATTTCCATTCCATTTGTAAGCATATTTCAGTATTTTGATACTAATGAAATGAAGTGTTATTTCTACTTGATCTTTGTCTTTATGGTTATATCTGTAATTTGTTGCATTCCATTTTAAGTTCGGATCATAATTTTTCTCATTTAAAAAATAATTCTTTCAAAAGGTAATGCAATAAATGTTATAAAATATCTGTCGATTTTACGAAAGTTTTCTCTTATTGATTTTCATATTGAACATAATCAAGTAGGGTTTAGTCAAGTAAGAAAAGATGTTTTGGAATATGCTCTATTGTGTGTAGTGTACTGGTTTTCATATTTTACATGATGTAACAAGTATTCTACCCTAAACCTTGCAGACATGTATGTTTTCAACTTCCCTACCTATGATGCCAAGGTTGTCTCAGAAAGTTTGCATGGTCCTTCTAATTAGTGTGGTATATGGGGCTAATCACATCACTCTTTTATTTCAATCCTTTTTCTCCCATAATTTTATAAAAGTTTGGTTAAATTTAAGATTTTAATTTCAACAATTGTAAATTGCAAGTTTGAACTAATTCCCGAGTTCATAATGTACTTAGATACTCAAAATTACAATTTGAATAATAAAAACTGCAATTTTGACAATTCTACATCTATCAAATTCTAACAAATAGAGGGTAATATGAGTACCCGATATAAGTATCCATATCAAATGCTAAGTGCAAAATATCAAATGCCACACAAACTCTACTTAGTACTAAAAATAGTTTATTGTGTAATAATGATTGCATTTTCTTTGTGAGAGGAAATCATTATTTATCATGTTGAATATAGTCATTTCTCCCTGAAAATGGGCAGAAGAATATGTGGAGTAGGATATTTCTCTATGTCTGGAAAGAGGTAGAGCTATGCATGGGATAGGTTACAAATGTGAATGAAATGGCTAGAACTCTAAAATATGGCTAGGGGTAAATCTAAGAACCTGGAATGAAGGTCTAACTTTCTATGGGTTTTCCTATTTCCAGACATCAATCATTATGAATCTCTATGGTGCTTAAGGATAGCCCTTTGGATGATAGTTTTATTTTTCTGTAATCATTCTTGTTTGACTCAGCCAAAATTTATGAGTCTTCTCGAGCCTTGCTGAGTCTTAGCTAGGAAGAGTATTGACCTCATACTTGTCTTTAAACTCACCACTCACTATAGACTCGACCAAGACTTGCTAGACTCATCCAGAATCACCAGACAATATTTTGAGATTTTTTGGGGTTAGCATTTGTTGTCTTTTCCAAGTCTATATTGATTGTTTCTGAAGTCACAATGTTTTTCCAAGTCTTAGGCTAGTTGATTCTTTACTGAGTTCAAGTGTGACAACTTTTTCTATAATTAGGGATCAATCAAGTAAGAAGCTACAGTAAAGATATTTTACATATTAGATGGTTATGTTAATCATTTTTTTTTGTTTTCACTGTCAATATATTAGTATTCAATCATATATGAAACTTTTCTGAGGTTAACAAGTTAGTCCAATTGTGGGAATTAAGAAATGATGGAGAAGGTATTGAAGGTATATGTCTATCCTGATGGAGAGAAACCCTATTTTCATGAGGGTCCCATGGGTTTCATATATGCATCAGAAGGATGGTTTATGAAACATATGGAAGAGAATAAATAGTTTGTTACAAGGGACTTCAAGAAAGCCTGCATATATTACATGCCCTATAGTATGAGATGAGAAGAGGAATTCCTACACTAGAACAACATAACATGCCAAATTTATCATTGTATACAAGAGATGGTGTGAACATGATTGTTTTGAAATACCCTTTCTCGAACAAAACCCATGGGAAAGATAAAAAATTTTTGCAAGCCATGATTGGGTGAGTGTCAGTTACATATTATGCTACTAATATTTCTATTAATAGGATGGAAATATTTTATTTATGTTTACTAGAAACTATGTGAGCATATGAAGACATTGGAAATGAAATAAATTGCATGCACAATTTCAATTTCAATTATCTCAAAGATGTCACAGTCATTGTGATTATATTATTTTAAATATTTTTTAACTGTTATTTATGAGTTATATATCAATTGATTAAAGTGAAGTTTGGTCCCCACCAAGTCTCAGGTTCAAACCTCATGGGTAAAGGTTGAGGAGTGAATCCATTTTTGGAGGAATTAAACTATTCCCAAAAGTATCCAAGACTAAGCTTACCACCATCCCACTAGTGGGTATATTGTTAGTGGGTAGATTGTTTGGAACTAGCACCTACCTAGGATCTTAGCGTAATTACAAAAAAAGAAGAAAAAAATCTTAATTGCTGCAATTCATTTTATTTTGTTTTAAAATTATTTAATATAACATTATAAAGGTCTATTTTTTTTGTCTATGTTCCATATCAAATAAAAGAAATATATGTTTTAAAATAGTTTTCATATTATTATGCTGAACGCAAAGAAGTTATTTTGTCTCTATTTTTTACGTGGTAGATCAAATGACCCTATTATATAACAATATATATCTTATTATGTCAAAAGGGTTTGTTTTGTATGTTGAACAAAGAAAAACTTTCTTGTAGGGACGTTACATAAGAAAAGATCATCCTAAACTCAAATTGAATGCCATAAAATTTCTTTGCAATGCCGACCTATCTGAGGGCCACTTTTTATCATTCAAGGATGGAACTTTTCTTGAAACCAACTTGGAGTGTTTATAGCATCCACCTCATGGTATTGGGGGATTTCCTGTAAGAAAGCGGTCAATTCTTACATTTTTTTGTTGGACTTAATTATGGCAGGATAGGTCCAATTCTATTCAATTAGTAAAAAAAAGGACCCAGGCATGAATATCCATTATAACTTACCTCTAGAAATATAAAAGGAAAAATCCTATAGAAATCACATGAAGGAGAGTAAATATTTCCTTTTGTCCCATGGTCTATGAAGTATGCAGCCCAAGGCTAGTGGATGAAACTTACTATGGTTGTGTCCCTATAATAATAGAATACCCTTTTGTTATCTTTTTCAATGAGGTACTCAACTATGAATCCTTCTTAATAACAGCGGCAGAGAAGGACCTACCATATTTGAAGTCCATTCTTCTCAGAATTTCAAGGAGAAGCTACATGCCCATGCAATTTAGACTTAGTAAAGTTAGAAGACATTTCTTATGGAAATGGAAGTATCCTTCGATCCTTATAGATATAGCATATTTCGTATGATTCCATTCAATTTGGAAAATTAGACTTCATGAAAGCGATTTTACAAATTAATTTCCTGAAAGGAGAAATCCACAGTAACATTGACTTGTTGTCCTACTCTGTAGCTATGCTCTAGCTTGAATCAATGATGCTCCAGGTTCAAAACCTAGAAGTTTGCTCCATTTATAAAGAACCTTCAATGGGGTTGAGGCCAGATACAAATTAGGATTGAATTTAATAGAATATTTGCCATAACTCCTCACGTAATTCTTAAAGGGTGTTATCTCGATGGAGGAGAACCTTCCTTATATACAAGAGGTTGGTGGTTGGACTCCATTGTTTCCTAACATGAATTAATGGATGATATTGTAGTTTATTTTTAATTAATTCTTTTTATATTGATTCATTTCAATGGTGAGATATTTTTCTATATTCATTATTTTATGTTGTCTCTAAAGAGACAAAATTGATATTGTATTGTTTTTAAATATAATTTTTTATTTGTCTATAGAGAGACAATAACTAGGATTAAAGACATATTGTCTCTATAAAGACAATATGTCTTAAATCCCAACTATTGTCTCTAGAGAGACAAAAATGAATTTGTCTCCTAAGAGGCAATAATCCTTGTGTTATATATTATCTTTATAGAGAGAATTTTTTAAGACAATAATTTGAGACACTCGCTTAAAAACAATGGCAATATGCAATTTTTTTGTCTCAATTTAAAACAATTTACCCAAAAATGTCTCAACTATTGTCTTAACACTCCCCTCTATGTTGTAGTGTATATCATATTTAAATATCAAATTAAAAAAAAAAATAGAAAACATGTCAAAAAAAGGCTACATGTAATCATGTATTATTAGGGTTTCAGTAAAATTAAAATTAAAAATATATGTAATTGATCCAAGAGGTTCATTGAGACATCCTACAGCCAAGTATGAGGGTGATGTGTAATTTTGTCTATACCCAACCTAGAGTTGACACATCTGCCTTCTAAAGTATAAATAAAATATTCTTTAAATTGTATTTAAACTATGAGGGCAATGTGTAATTTTGCCCATTTTCAACACACTTTTTAATGTATCTTCATTTTTTATCAGTGTGGGCCTTCTAAAAAATATGCATAATGTGTACTCGTTGGATATAGAATTTAATCTACATCCAACAAGTGCCTACACTTGAAATTTGAATAAACCTATAAGGAGATAAGCCAAAAATACAATTAGAAAAAGTAGTTTTTCTTCTTTTCCCTCTAAAATATTTACATGTACATCTTTTAAAATTTGAAGGATTTTTATTGGTTCACATATTATGACATGGAAATTGCATGTAAATGTCATAGGTAATTTAAGGCTAAAATTTCCTCTAATGTCATTTTTCAAAGATCCCAATTGTAGAAGGTTTTATGTTTGATGATTTGCATACCATTGGCCTCACTAAATAGCTCCAGGAGTGATTGGAGGTGGATAACATAATGCAGGTCCCCATTTGAAAAAATGAGGATATCAACCATAAGGAGAAGGCAAGTGATAAAATAATTTGGATAAATGACGATAACCTTGTAGAGTATAGAGTGAACAACTAATGAGATCATTCCACTAAGACCTTCTACTACCAAGAGAAAAAGCAGGGGAAAGAGAGGAAATCCCTAATGGAAGTCCCATTCAGCATCAAAGAAAGGGGAGGCAGCCCCTTTGATAAGTATTGGAGAATGTAAATGATTTTGATATTCATAATTTGTACATTAAAAAAAGGAAAAGAAAAAAAAATTATTATTATTTTTCTACATATGCATGTTCTTCATGCTTCTAGGTTTTTGAGTCAAAGAGTTAAAGTCCTATTTTGGGCCAATTGTAAAAGAAAAAGAAAAAGAAAAATTTAAATGTAAATTTTGGGACAAAAACCCCTCTTGATACCAACTTGGCCTACATTTCAAGTCGGCTCCGTCCCAATGGACGTGTCTATTCACACCCCCTCTAATCTATATAAATAGGGGGTAGATGGAGCTCACTTGGACATATGCTTGGATTTTTTTGGTCTGAAAAATCATAACGAAGATAGAGAGAATAAGAGGAAGGCCAAAATATGAAAGTAAGGGTTTCTTCTTGAAGTTAGGGTTTGTGGATTATCTTCCTTAATATATCTCTTGTTGTTGGTATCTTACTGATGAATTTGCTGGAAGGAAGGAAGTTTTGGCTTGAAATTAAAAATTGAAGGCTTCTTGAAAAAGTTTGCAAGCTAGTTTATGTCTTGTGGGCAATGAATCAAAATTGAAAAAGCACATAAGCTTAGTAATTTTAGTTAAGTTTTGTATACTTAACCAGAGAAAAATAGACAACATGCAACATCACAAAATAACAATTCGATGACGAAGTTTACACCTCCTAGGCTACATTTGGGGGGGCAACTTCCAATGTTGGTCATTTATATTATACGCTCAAAATTTCAATTACATCAACATAAAATGTTCAAATCACAAAAATAATGCTACCATTGTGTCCAGAACACCCAAAAACCCTTATGTAGGCTCTTCTTCGGCTCAAAAAGGCTAAAAAATGTCCAATTTAGGCCTCCTTCTCCATTTCTCTTCTATTTGTCTTACAAATTGAGCAAACTAGAAAAGATGACAATGTTTTCCTCCTTTGGCATATTCACCAAGAGAAAATTTCATTTCGGGATGATGAAAGTTTCGCCAAAATTGGTGTAAAATTTCAAACACTTAGTTGATCACTCGCAACTCAACTTCTGCCTATTCCTTGGATCACGTGGCAGACATGTGGCTAGGGGCCACATGCCCAGTGGCACTCCACCCTTGGTCACATTTGGTTCCATGTGGCAGCGGGCTAGGCCACATGCTAGCCCCCTACTCTGAGCCCTCTGCATATGGTATTGTTACATTGAATTAGATCTAGGGCTAAGGATAATCACCCGACCCCTCCACTTCTTCCATGGGTACATCACATGCCATACAACCCAAGGTTGGGGCCATGTGCCCCGCCCCCTCTAGCAATGAAAAAACAGTTTGATAATAAATATATTTGACCCGTTTAATTATAAAAATCAACACGATTGGCGGAATGGTAAGGAGCTTGGTTAGTTGTGGTGAGGTCATGGGTTCAATTCCCCACTGGGTCATTCGACTAACCCAACAAAATTTTGCATGGAATCTGAGGGCCAACTGGCACCCTCCTGTTGGGCCACATGGCACCTCCTAATTGGTTCACGCAAAACACAACCAACAATAAAATTTCGCCACCCAGGCTTGTACAACCTTCCAAGTGTGAGCACAAGATTGACCCGTCTGACCATTGTACCTCCCTGTCATCCTTCTTACCTCAACACCACGTCATTGTACAGCATGCCCAGTCAGCAGCCTAGTCAACCTTGCAAGTTGACTTTTTAGTTGTTTGCCACAAACTTCAGAACGAGATAAATTGCACATACTGTGTCAGATTGAGTCGATTCAAGCATCGTTGGAATCAAAACGATGAGATCTATGATTTGGCACTAGATTTGGGGTGATTTTGAGAACTTTTATTTTTGAGCATATTTTTTATCCCCTAGATCATTCCTCCCCACTAGAAGCTTTTGGACCACCAAAAGTTTGATTTTACTTAACAAGAAAGTGAGGGTAGAACTCCCTCACTTTCCCAATCTCAATCCACCTCTCTTTGCTTGGATTGGTACCTTTGAGCCCTACTTGAAGATACTCTACATTACCTTTGCGTGAAGTCCTGATTCTCCTATTAAGAATTGATTCTTCCTGCAACTCATCTAAATATTCAAGAGAAAAATCTTTAATAGATGGAATATGAAAATTCTCTTCATGATCATCAACCATTGGAGGCTCATACAATATCAAGTTTTCCACATTCAAAACATAATAAATTTGAATGTAAGGTGGAAAATATAATTGGAAAGCATTGTTACTACTATTCTCCAAGATTTTGCAAGGACCATATCTAATTGGTTTGATTTTTTTACCTTCACCTTGAAGTCTTTCCTTGCTGATATACAACCAAACTTGATCTCCCACTTGGAAATCATGATCAACTCAATCCTTGTCATGTCTTTCTTTGTACTTTGGTTTTCTTTTCTCAATCTACTATTGTACTCTTTGATGCACTAGTTGAATTTGTTCAATGAAATTATTGGCTTTGTCTACATCATTATGTCCATCTACTACAATATATTTATCAAAGATGAATTCCAAAGGAGACTTTGGAAAATAACCCAAACAAGATTCAAATGGAGATACTTGTGTAGATGAATGATTCGCATGATTGTAAGCAAGCTAGATGTAATGCAAATGCTTATCCCAAAGTTTAGGATGGTTACCAAAATATCCTCGAAGGAGATGTACTATTGTTCTATTTACCACTTCTTTCTAGCCATATTTTTGTGGATGAAATGTTGTGCTCTTCTTCAACGTGGTGTCTATCATTTCCCACAAACTTGACCAAAACATCCTAACAAATCGAGAATCTTGATAAAAAATAATAGAAATGGGAAACCCAAAATGAACCCATACATTTTGGAAGAACATTTTTACGATTTGTTTATCCGTAACTTGTTTCTTACATGTCATCAACACACACATTTTGTTGAAACGATCCACAATAACATATATATAATCATGACCTTTTCTAGACATTGATAGCCCACCTATAAAATCCATAGAAATACTTTCACACGGACGAGAAGGAATAGGAAGTGGAGTGTACAAACCCAATTTCCTATTTCTAGGCTTGCTAATAGCACACATGGAACATCCCTTTACATATCTTGAAACAGTTTCATTCATGTGAGGCCAATAACAATACCTCTGAATTTGTGCAACTATTTTTCCTACACAAAAGTGACCAACAATAAGAGAAGTGTGGGCTTCCCTTATGACATGAATCTTTCACCCTACGAAACACATAACTTTCTAAGATGATAGAACAACTTGTTGTGAACATGATAATCCAACTCTTCAAGATGATTGCCTTGAATCAATGTTTCTTAAACATCTTTAAAATCGTCATCTTGAGCATATTTTTCAATATAACTTTCATGCATGATTGAGTTATGCTTAAGAATGACAGATGCATTAACAATAGGCCTTGATAACATATCAACAAATTTGTTGTATATACCTTTCTTGTACTTGATTACCAAATGAAATTTTTGTAGGAATCCCATCCACCTGAAATGTCTAGCTTGTGGTAGCTCAGTTCGCAATTGTAAATATTGCAAAGGTTAATGGTCAGTATGAATAATCATTTCTTTACCCATAAAATAATGCTTCCATTTCTTCATGCTTTGTACCAAAGCATAAAACTATTTATCATAAACTAGATAGTTAACTACTGCATTGTAAAGGTTTCAGAATGATAACAAATATGCTTACCATGTTGCATCAAAACTGCTCCCATGGCATAATTGTTTGCACCAATTTGATTCTCAAATGGTTTCTTAAGATCTGATAGTGCTAGAACTTGTGTTGTATTGGTTTTCTCTTTCAAAGTGTCAAAGGACTTATTTTGCTTGCCTCCCCACTAAAAGACTTGTTTCACGCTTGTCAAAGAACGTAATGGTGACTTAATGAGTGAGAAGTTAGCTATTAATTTTCTCCAATATTGAGTTTCTCCCAAAAAGCTCCTAATTTATGTTCCATTCTTTGGTTTAGGCCAATTCACAATGACTTAAAATTTTGAGGGATGAATCTTCAATTCACCCTCTCCTACAATATGACCCAAATAAACCAAAGAGGTTTTCCCAAATTCACACCTAGACATCGTCAAACACAATTTCTCTTTCATCAATACATGTAAAACTTGTTTCACATGCTTGACATGCTCTTCACGAGTCTTACTGAAAATCAGAATATCATCTAAGTAGACTAAGACAAAACCATCAAGAAATGATCTCAACACATCATTCATAACTCTCATTAATGTTGCAGGTGCATTGCAAAGCCTAAACAACATAACTAACCATTTGAATAAACCTTGTTTCTTATTGAAAGAAATTTTCCAAATATCATCTTCAGCAATCCTTATCTAATGATAACCGCTTCTCAAATCTAACTTAGTGAAGTAAACAACATCATTTAATTGATCTAGAAAATCATCAATGTGAGGAAGAGGATAGCGATTCTTTATTGTGATTTTGTTCAAAGCTCTAAAATCCACACACATGCGCCATGTACCATCCTTCTTTGGAACCAAGACAATAGGAGACCCACAAGGAGATGTGTTAGGGCCGATGACCCCCTTTTCAAGTAGCTCTTGAATTTGTTTCTTTATTTCTGCATTCTCCGAAGCTGACATTCTATGCATGCCTATATTTGGAAGAGGTGCATCCTGTTGCAAATGAATCTCATGTTGGATTCCTCTTTTAGGAGGAAACCCTTCAAGTTCCTTAAACATATTTTCATAAGTGTTAACGACTTCAACTAAATCATGTTTGAGTTTAGAGTAACATCCTTTAAAAGCTTCATATTCAACAGTATTTTTAGCTTTAATCATCAATAAAAAGAAAATCTTACTAGAATTGACAAGCCTTTTCATCTGACCAACACTTACAAGAGATAATTTCATCTTCTTACTGTGTGCTCTAACAATATACTCAACTCCATCTTTAAAAATATTATATTTTTTCTCATGACGCTAGAATATGGCTTTTTGGTCATACAAGTATGGACTCCCTAATAGAATTCCACATATGTAAAGTGGTACAACATCAAGCTCTACCTCATCAATAAGGTTTACAGTGATGGCGAATTTGAGTTTACATTTTCTTGTCACTTGCAATTTGGCATCATCAAATACCCAACCCAAAGGGTAAGCTTTACTTTGACGTGTAGTTTCTAAGTTTAGTTTCTTGAAAATAGCTTCCAAGATAAGATTGACTCGGGATCCACTATCAAACAAGGTATCAACTTTTGTATGTTTTGTAATTACCCTAATATGTAAATACTCAATTCTTTCTTTATTATTTTGAGACTCAATAGGCTTATTAGAAGAACTAGTACTTGCCTTAGAAGCTTTATCTTTCATTCTCATGGATTTTCTTTTGGTTTCATCACCTAAATCAAATCCTAGATCTTGTTGAGTTGTTGTAGCAGTGTTTTGTTTACCCTTCAAGTTATTGAATGTCTTTGGTGTCATTTTTGGATGTAATTTCCAATAATTGTCTTCATCGTGACCTTCTTTCAAGCAATGTTTATAGGTAATTTTCTCTCCCTCTTTCTTGACTATAGAATTCTTTTTTCCTTTGCTTTTAAACTTCCCATTTCCTATGTCTGCATATTTGGATGGTTTCTTGCTAGTCTCTCGAGGAACATTCTTGCCTCTTGATTCTAAATGAGTTTCCTGAACACATACTTCATCTATATTGGTGGGATTAAACATAAGTATAGTATGTATAAAATAACTATGTAATCCACCTATGTATTTAAGGGGAGTATCTTGTGAAGACAAATCAACACTCAAGGTTAAATCTCTTCTTCTAAATTCTAGTGCGTAACTTTGAACACTTTGGCCTTTAGCTTGTCTAAAATTTTTCGAATCCATAATTGTTTTTTGCATATAATCTAATGGATAAAATTTCCTTCTTAATGCAGCTATAAAGTCATTCCAATAAGATACAATTTTACCACTTTTCTTCAAATCTTCTTGAGTTCTAGCCTCCCACCAAATGAGAGTTGCACTTTCCAAATGAAGAGAAGCAAGTTGGATCTTTGTAACATCATCCTTAATCTTTTGAATCCTGCAATAGACTTCAATTTGAAAAACCAAATTATCCAACTTTTCAGCATTTAATTCCCCATTATACATAATAAATTCAAACTTGACATCAAGCTTAAGCAAAGGAGACTTAGCATGTGCTTTTGGAGATCTAGGAGGAGTATGTCTAGGTGTTGAATGAGGTGAAGAAGGAGGTGAGGATGGAGGTGAATATGGAGGTGAAGGAGGAGGTGGAGGTGGAGGCTTGCTCCCATCACCACCATTACCTTTTTGTTGATTAGAAATTTCTCCTTGCAACCTTGATTTCCTTTCATTGTTCAACACTTTCACCATTTTAGACATACCATAAAAATACTTTCTAAAATCTCTCTTATCCTCGAACATCAACTCTTTTCCTTTGATCCAAAATTATGTAGGAATGAAACAATACAAAAATACCCATATACACAGAGATGTAGCAGAAATAAAACTTCATTTCATTAATATCAAAAAAATGAAATATGCTTACATACATAAATAGAAATAAATTATCTTGGGTGATGGTAGCTTATCTCTGAGAAGAGATGTGGTGGATACATGCCTCTGAACTGTGTTACAATGATACTCAAGGGAAAACCTTAAACAACCAAAACCCTAATGCCAAGAGATGGAATGCCAAGAGTTTGTGTGCCCCATTGGGGTTAGTTGGACAGCCAACTTTTGGGGTCGTAACTTGGTCATATTATATTTGTTTGGTGCGTACGGTATCTTGTTGGAAATATCTCTCTGATTACTATAGTATTTTCAGTAGACCCTTGTCTATGGCTTTGAGCCTGCCGTGACCTCAAAAAAACATCGTTTAGGGGGGCAAAACTACTCTATAAGTTTAGGATCTGAAAAACTACTAAAAATGTAAATGCTGGAATAAACAAGGAAATAGATGAAACCAACTAGAGATCTAGGTGGAATAGGTGGGTTCCCACTAATATTGAAGCAATGGTCTCCATTGCGTATAGAGCCTTCATGAGGTGAGGAAATTTCTGTTGAACTTGGTCCCTAGTGAAGGAAGTGGCCTGTTTTGACAACTTGATATAGCAGGATCCTTTGGTGGTGAGTGTTCTTGATTTGAGCATCCATGATACGATCATTTATGGCCTATTCCATGTATTCTAGGTTTAGCTTTGTTGGTGTGATTTGTTTTGCAATGTTGGATGTGTCCAACTATGGTGGAAAGTATGGCTGAAGGAGGTCTACATTGAACACTAGGTGTAGACCAAGGAATGGTGGAATACTAAGCTTGAAGGAATTGTCCCCTACAACCTAGGTGATGGTGTATGGCCCATATCTGTGTGAGCAAAGCTTGTGGTGGGGTCCAACGAGGCAATCCTTCCTTAAATGTAGCCAAACTTTATCGCCCACCTAGAACTTTTGTAGCACTCAATGTTGATCATGTGGTTACTTGTACTTAGCATTGGCTCTATCCAATATATCATACACCTACGAGCAGATGTGTTGAATTCACTCAATGAAGTTATTAGCCCTGTAGGCTTCAGACTAGACGTGAGCCGAATATGCTTGAGTAGCTTCAAATGGTATGGCCACATCAATGGGACATAGTGGCTAAAATCCTAACCCTACCTGAAAGGTGTTGTGGCCTGCTGAGCTTGGAGAGCTTTGTGGTAGCTATGCTAGACATAGGGGAGGATTTCATCCCATGTGCGTGGATGCTTTGAGTTGTACATACACAAAAATGTGTACGATCATCCTATTGACAATCTCTGCTTCACCATCAGTTTGAGGATGAAAAGTCCTGGACTAGTAAGTTTCGTATCCAACATCGACTAAAGACTTGACCAAAATGCACTTAGGAATATGTTGTCCCGATCTGAGATAATGGACTGTGGGATCCCAAAATGTACCCACACTCACTTAAAGAAGAGCTTAGCAGTGGCCTATGCTGTGATACTCTTCTTGCAAGCTGCCATAATGGCCATCTTAGAGAATTTGTCGACAACCACTAAAACACAGTCATTGTCATGCTTAGTAGAAGGAAAGCCTGTCATGTAATCCATGGAGATGGATTCCCAAGGTCGACTAAGAGTAGGAAGAGGATTATATAGACCTTGCTTCTTGATAGTTGGTTTGGCAATGGCATGAGCAATGAAAGATCTAATGTACTTCCCAACATCCTAACGAAGGGTCAATCAATAAAGATACTTCTACATTACTGCCACTGTTTTCTTTACTCTGAAATGTCCAACAACCTGACTGTAGTGCGCCTCCCAAATCATCTTCGCATGTTTTTTTGAAGAAAGACAGATGTGTCCCAGGTGGCATAACAGTGCATACTAGAGGTGAAAATTTGGAACTTTCTTACCTTCCAAGAGTGTCTGGTATGTGCTGTTGAATTCTTGATCACTCTTGTAAAGATGTGGCCACCCTAAAGTCTCATGCCCACAAAAGTCAAGCACAGTGATCAACGCCATGACTGGTGGTTGAGTGAGGAAATCTGCAACATTATTGGTGTTTCCCTTCTTGTACTTAATTTTCAAATGGAATTTTTGTAATTATGTGGACCATTTCTGATGGCGATCATTCTACAACTTCTCTTATATTTGTATGAATTGCAGGGGTCAGTGGTCTCTGTGGATAACCATTTCTTTCCCCAGAATATAATTCTTCTATTGATGGCAGGCTTGCACAATGGAATACATTTCTTTGTCATAAGTGGGATACTTTCAGACTGTGTCTAAACATGTCTCACTATGGTAAGCCACTGGATTCCCCAGTTGAGTAAGAACTAAGCCAATAACATAGTTGAAGGCGTTTGTCTCAATCTCAAATGGTTGTTGCAGGTTTGGTAATATGAGTACTGGTGCATAGCAGAGGTGACACTTCAAGTCAGAAAATGCCTTTTGTTGGGTTTCCAACCAAAAAAACTTTGATTTTGCTCCACCCTTAGTTACTTGACTTAAAGTCCAAGTGATATGAGAGAACCCCAACATGAACCTGCGATAGAAATTGGAAAGACCCATAAATTTGATGAGCTCTGTTAGAGTGGTTGGGGCTGGCCAATCTTGAATGACTTGTATCTTGCCTGGGTCCACATGCACACCCTACTCATCGATGATGTAACCCAGATATTGAACCTAGGTCATGCCAAAAGTACATTTCTCCAAATTGGCACACAGCTTGTGTTGTCGCACGGTTTGAAGGACCTGTCAAATATGGTGGAGGTGCTCTTCCTAACTATAGTTGAAGATCAAGATTTCATCTAAATACACCACCACGAATGCATTGTTTAAGGGTCACAATATGTCTTCCATCAATATCATGAAGGTTGCAGGGCCACTTGTCAACCCAAAAAGCATGACCAACCATTTGAAAAGGCCCTCCTTGGATTTGAGGGCAGTGTTCCACACATCGGAGATTTCAATAGGCACCTGGTGATAACTGGACTTCAAGTCAATCTTGCTAAAATATTTGCCCCCCTTTAGTTGGTCCAGAAGGTCATCAATCTGTGGGATTGGGTACCCATTCTAGAAAGTGATATTGTTCAATGCCTAATAGTTAATACAAAGTCTCTAGGTCCCGTCCTTCTTTTGTACCAATACAATTTGGCTCCCACAAAATGATGAGCTTGGCCTGATGTGCCATTTCTGCAACAACTCCTAAATCTGCCTCTTGATCTCATCATTCTCAAGAATAGACCATTGATAGATTGTTCCATTGGGTAGCGATGCGCCGAGGGTCAGATCAATGGAGTGCTTGACCTAAGAATTCAAAGGTACCCCTGTAGGTGACGTGAAAATGTCCTTGTAATCATCCATGACCTTGTCCATCTGTTGTTGTTGTGCGGAGGATCCCTTTCTAGAAGCCATGGACACAACCTTCTTCTTTCCCTTAGGGTGAATCATAAGGAAAACAAATTTCCTTGTTTGGGAAATGATCTTACTGCGTTGCTTTGCAGTGGTCAAAGAGATGGTGGTAGGAGGGGCTACGTCCAGTATACTGTACAAAATATTTCCCAAAGTAATAATCATAGAGCAAGGTTTAGACTCATATACAACATGTTGCTTCCACAAGTATGGTTGTCCTAATAATACATCACAAAATTCAAGAGGAGAAACATCACACAGTACCTCATCAGTGAAGGCCTGATGTTGTAGGGAAGGTAACACTGCAACATGATGCAAAGGTCCCGTCCTTGGTGAATCCACCCAATATTGTATAGGTACAGATGCGTTGTCGTTATTAGGCCTAACCGCTTCACGGAATCTGCTGAAATGGGGTTCTTTTGGCTCCTGCTCTCGAAAATGAACTGCAACAAATAACCATTCACCCACACTTTTGAGTGGAAGAGGTATTTCCCCTCCTCTTGATATTCAGGCTCATTCTTCTAGTTCTTAATGGTGGCCACGGTGGCAATGGGATCCACATCAATGATCTTCTTCCCTTTTTCATTCCCCTTGTCGGGTTCTGACTCGGATTCAAAACATGCATCTGATTCGGAAGCCTTCATCTCAACCACAAGTGATTACTTGGTCCAACACTCGCTTGTGTTATGAGTGGAGCTCTTATGGAACTCACACCATTTTCCTGTGTCATTCTTTGCCTTTGTGGTGTTGTTATTTTCTTGTGACTTCGATGGTTGTCTTGGGTCACCCTGTTTCATATTTGCAGATCCAAAGTCTCGCTTCTTCTATTTAAAACTCTACTCAATCTTGACAGCAGATCATTATGCCATGCCGAGTGAGGAGATGTCCAGTAACTCCATCTTGTCTTACATGTACTTGTGTAGACAGTCGCGGTACTTGAGTACCAAATTTTGCTCAAAATCCTTGATACCCAATTTCATGCGAATGGTATGGAAAAAATTTGTAAACTCTAGAACATCTTTGTCCCTTCCCCGCTATAGCGTGGTCCACTTTATGTATTTATCTTCATAGCTCCTCACAGGGTAATATTGTTCCTTCATGGCATCTCAGAAAGAATTCCAAGTGGGTGTGGTTCAAAAGGTGAGGATT
This sequence comes from Pinus tabuliformis, assembly GCA_031772625.1. NCBI lineage: Eukaryota > Viridiplantae > Streptophyta > Pinopsida > Pinales > Pinaceae > Pinus > Pinus tabuliformis. The sequence goes on from CM062820.1 coordinate 370,217,846, forward strand.
CCCTCTCGTCCTTTTGTTCACAATAGGTTTCCCACCAATCTATGACACGTGGGGCAGCTTTGAGAAGTGAAAAAGTAATCATTTCCCGATTGGAAAATCCATGAACTGAAAAATATCCTTCCAATAGATTTAACCGTTTATCTACAACATCTGCATCTATCTGGCCCTCAAATCTGGGAATATAAAAGTTAACTTGTACCTTGAAAGGAGTGGAGCCTCCAGAGTGGTTGTTGAATGAAGATGTGTCATCTGCGGGTAGCCATCAAAGGATCTGAGCAATGTTATCCATCATCGTGTTCCTCTGTCACTCAAGGGATTCCTCAAACAATATTTTGAAAGGATCTCCTACCCCCTCGTATTTATTTTCTTTCGCCATGGGATGACGTCAGGTTTTGCGAGGCTGGTCTTGCAAAGGTTCAACCAGTTCGAGCCCTAAATCCTTATACCCTAACCTCGTTGGGGACATGTAAAGAAAAATAGAAAAAGAGCAGCTCACTTTGATACCATTGATATAGACTTATGCAGGAACACAACAAAATATATAAATACCCATATACCCAGAGATACATCAGAAATAAAGCTTCATTTCATTAATATAAAAAAACTAAAATATGCTTACATATAGAAATAAAAATAAAGTAGCTCGGGCGATGGTAGCTTATCTCTGAGAAGAGATTTGGTGGCTACATGGCTCTGAACTGTGTTACAATGGGGCTCAAGGGTCTATTTATTATTGAACAACAATGGAAAACCCTAACCCTAGGAGATGGAACGCCAAGAGTTTGTGGGCCCCATTAGGGTTAGTCGGGCAGCCAACTTCTTGGGGTCGTAACTTGGTCATATTATCTCTATTTGGCGCATACAATACCTTGTTGGAAGGATCTCTCCCAGTACTACAATATTTGCAGTAGGCCCTTACTTAAGGCTATGGACTTGCTGCGGACCTCAAAAAATGTCGTTTAGGGGGTCAAAACTGCTCTCGAAGTCGAGGACCATAAAAAATGCTAAAAATAGTAAATGTTGCAATAAAAAAGGAAACATATGAAACCAACTGGAGGTCTAGGTGAAATATGTGGGTGGTCACCATTGTACATAGGTAATTCAAGCTTAATAAAATGAGACTTAACATGTCCTTTTGGAGATCTAGGAGGAGTATGTCTAAGTGTTGAAGGAGGTGAAGAAGGAGGTTAGGATGGAGGTGAAGATGGCAAAATTAAGGAGGAGGTTGAGGTGGAGGCTTGCTTCCATCACCAATTACCTTTTCGTTGATTAGAAATTTCTCCTTGCAACCTTGTCCTTTCATTCTACAACACTTTCACCATTTCAGACATATCATAAAAATCCTTTCTAAAAGCTCTCTCATCCTCAGACATCAACTCTTGTCCTTCTTCATGTGCCATGACTAGTGGAGTTCTTGGATTTTGTGACCTCTTTGAACCAATTTGAGATTTTCCTTCTTCAAGCACTCCTCCTCTCATCAACTTAGACCTTGTAATCATTCAAAAAAACTTGCAAATAGTTAAACATTCAAAAGAACCATGCCCTAATACCAAATTGATCAGAAATTAAAAATTGAAGGTTTCTTGAAAAAAATTGTGAGCTAGTTTATGTATTGTGGGAAATGGATCAAAACTTCAAAAGAACATAAAATTAGTAACTTTAGCTAAGTTTTGCAAATTTAACCAGAGAAAAATAGATAACATGCAGCATCAAAAAACAACAATTTGATGACGGAGTTCACCCCTTCTGGGCTATGTCTCTAAATTCAGCTTCCAATGCTGCCCCTTTATATTATATGCTCAAAATGTCAATTACATCAACATACAATGCTAAAATCACAAAAATAATGTTGTCATTGTGTCCAAAACACCCAAAAACCCCTGTGTAGGCTCTTCTTGGGCTCAAAAAGGTTGAAAATTGCCAAGTTAGGCATCATTCTACATTTCTTTGTTATATGTCTTATAAATTGACCAAAGGCCAAAACTAACAACGTTTTCCTCCTTTGGCATATCCTCCAGGCGATAATATCGCATAGGGATGGCGGAAATTCCACCAAAATTGGTGCAAAATGTCGAACCCTTAGTTGGGCACCCACGGCCCAACTTCTGCCCTTTTGTTTGGTCATGTCGCATACATGTGGCCAGGGGCGCTGGCTAGAGACCATGCACCCGCTGGCACTCCACGCTTGGTCGTGTTATATTCCATGTGGCCATGGGCTAGGTCACATGCCAACCCTCTACTTCGAGCCCTCCGCCTATGGTCTCGTTACATTGAAAAGGACCTGGGGTCAGGGCTAACCGCCCAACCCCTCTGCGTCTGCCATGGGCAAGTCGCATGCCACATGACCCAAGGTTGGGGCCATTGGCCCCAGCCTCTCATCCAATGTCAAAAAAGTTTGATAATTGTTATAGGAATTTTTGTGCCTTACAGCATTGAGCATGAAATGTCCATAATCTAAGGGATCCAAAGTCCCTAAACATGTTGTTCCTACCCCTAGAGGAACAAGGCTAACAAACCACAGCAATTCACAGAAGTTCTCCACCAAAAACTGCTCAAAACAAGTCAAATCAGGATCATTTCAGTGGCTACACTAGCTGTTTGCGCTGAATGTCAAAGCCAACACTGGCTACCTGCGTTGAATGTCAAATGGAACACTGGCTACCTGCGCTGAACGAGAGTGGACATGTGGCAGGCTCATTTCTCAAGGTGTCAAAACCCAGGAAGCTTCCAGAATGACACTTGCCTCAGGGAATTTGACTGGTGATGAGTAAGAGGTTCCAAATCTCCAAGTGGAAGCAAGAACCTCCAAGTGGACTCAAGAACTGACAGAGGGAGAGGACACTAGTCAGATCTCAAGCTGACTCGTCCTCTCTCCAAACATCTATATATGGATCTCTCCTCCATGAGATCTAGGAGGCTGGAATTTTGTTATTGCAAAGAATTGCTGTTGGTTTGAGACTTGAATCATTGGGTGCTTAATGCTTTTAAGGGGGTGAAGATAGGAATTCCATTTGCTGGGAAGGAGATGCTGGTTTGAAGCCCTCTGGGTTGTATCTCTTCCTGAACCTTGTTATTCATCAATAAAGTTATCTTGGTTTCTCCTATATGCTGATGTATTCTTGATGTATGATTGCATTAGTGTATTTGGTTTATTTCTAATCCTAAACTAGTTATGAATGTGAATATCTGTCTTTGTGTAGTGTTCTTCTCTTGTCTCAAGTCGTTGTTCTCTTGTCGCAAGTAGCTATTCTCTTGTGATCTCGCAGGAACCTGTTGAAGCTGGGCGAGTGAGAAGGCAAGTAGCTGTGAACTCCCAAAGAGAAGAGAGACCGGATCGAGGGACAAACGGAAGACACCGGTAAGTCTATTGATCTCTCTTCTTTCACATTTCATAAAGGAAGAAACCAGAATAGCTGTCTCTGTTTGTTGCTAAGGCACTGTCACACCTTAGGTGGATAGGATCGTCCTGCATAGGCATTTTTCCCCACAACAAATTGGCGACTCCGCTGGGGACATCTGTTTAGTCATTTTATTTGTGTTTCTATCATTGTTTGTTTCATAGACTTGACAACAACAATCGAACTGCATCTGCTATTCCCGGATGCAAAGTAGACAGTTGCTGCCTTGATCCAATCACTGGACTTGTCTATGATCTGAACAATGGACTCACAAATGATTTGATGGTCCTTTGTGATAGATCTTAGTACCCCCTCAAAGCATCCCTTTGATTGTACCTTGCTTGTTGCTTTTATTTGGCCTAAAACAGTGAATTAAATAGCAATCTGTGACCCAGAATCTGTGAGAAACGAGAGTTTCTCCTTCAGCGCAAACCCAGTGAAGGGATTCTGCATTTCAACGCAGTTCCCGTGAAGGCTACCTGCACTGAATGTCAAAACCCTTGTGTTGAGGTTGCGCTGAACCAGTTTTCCCTTGTGCAGCTGGGGTTCTCTGCTCTGTTTTGCCTTGTTTTGATCTCTGATTTTTGCAGCCTGTAACCAGCATAGATACCAGTCTGATAACTCCTTTTCTCTGCTTACATTCCGCCTCCTTTTGTACAAAAAGACTGTGAGTGTTTTTATGTGTTTGTGGCATCATTTACAGTTTTCCTTTGCATGAGTGAAATAGTCATCTTGTAGCCCTTGATTCAGATCTGTTGATTGTGATCTTAGAAGAGAGTTCATTGGTTGTTTGCAGATTGATTATACATTTACTTTTGCTTATTGGTTTGAATTTGTCTCTTTTAAGTGTCGAAACAAGTCTTCATTTCGAAAATCATTAAGTGTTGTAATCTCTTCTACCCTCTCTGATTTCGAAAAAGTAAACTTGTTTGTATTGATCATTTAAAAGCAAATTCAAAGTTGTACAAAAAGCTTTCTTTGTAGGCATCAATACTAAGAAAGCGGAAAACAAACACCTGCATTGTGCATTTGCATTTGATAGTTTGCATGTTGGATTTAGGAAAAGTGCATTAGAGTGTGCTGATTGCTCTTTGAGAAAATATGGTGTCTTTCTTTTCCCTTAGTAGCTAGGATTTTCAAAGTTGAAAAAGATATAAAGCTTGCTTATCATCTTTAGACTGCATTTAGGAATTTTATCATACATCTCGTGGTGAACCTTGAAAGGCAAACTTCTAAAAAGATCAACCTAAAATAAATTGAATGAACTTAACAACACTTTGCAACATAACGCACAACATAGAGGTCTATGCTAGAGACGTGTTCCGGCGTCGTTAAGCCTGGTGACTGTCGATCTCGTGGATGGTGGGTGATTCCTCCTGAGGGACGATAGCGCCAGTACGGATTGTGCTCCCACGTACCGTCGCGTATATATTGGGAGACCCCTATAGGCATAAAACCTTTATCCTTAGGAAGCCGTGTCGGCCGCCCTACTGATCGCAATGCACTGAACACAGCATTCAGGAAGATCGACCGCCCGTACCCTAAAAAGTATTCTGCGGTTTTGCGAAAAGTTTGGCACACCCTCTGCCTAGAACTCCAGAGCAGTTCCTTTTGGCCTTTTTCAGACTCTATAACGGAAAAAGTCCATCCGAGCATTTGTCACTTCGGGCTCGTTAAAACATCGAAGGAGACTAGAGTCATCTTTAGCTTTTTCTCGACTCTTTAAAACTGAAAAAGCAAGTTGTGTCTAAGCGTCGTTAAAAAATTATTTTAAACGGAACAATCACCCTTTATTCCTACGTTGATATTTAGGTTGAAAAAATGGAGCACACCAACCAAGGAATTCCCCTTGGTGGAAATCCTAGTCCCTTCTCCTCTTGGGGAGATGTTGGTGCACCACATATGGCCACATTGTCGCTTCCAGGACTGACAATTGGCCTGCCAGTCTGGCTCTTTTCAACCAATGTCGTTCAGAACATCACCATTCCTGAACAGTCGAGTCAACAGTTAGACCAGACCAGAGTTGCCAACCAGCCTTCTACCTCATCTAACTCTTCCTCTCCTCCTTCCTCTTCGCTTGACGGAACTGGTAAAGCAAAAAACCAAGTTCCTAAGGAAAATAAGGAAAAGAAGAAGAAAGAGAAGAAGAAGAAGGAGCCAAAAGCGACTGGGGGCAAACAAGTGTCGTCTGACAAAAATCCACACACAACACTGACTAGGCCTAAATCGCCATGTGTCATATGCAAGGGAGACCACTTCCACAGAGATTGTCCCTGCATCCCTCGGATACTAAGGGACTGGTCTCCCCGTTTGCACAATTCGATAGCGTCAACCTCTGATAGCCATGTTGACTGCTCACCGTCAACTAGTGAAAGTGAAGCCACAGGACAGAGAGGGAAAGCTAGATTTCCCTGCAAACTGTGTGAAGGCGACCACGCCATCCACCGTTGTCCCTTCTTAGACGAGGCTAAAAGAGTTCTGGAAGATCGCCTGATTTTACGAACGCAACTTCCTCCTGGATATCAAAAACTCCTGCCAAGTCCTTCACTAGTTGAAAACCCGGCTGGCCCGCCCAGGTGGTCAGCCGAAGCACCTATCATTGAAGATGAACCGTCTGGATCCATGCCTGACGAAAGTCAAAAGGTTGAGACGGCAATTGACCCGGTTTTGCCTTCAGAGGCTCTATCTTCGAATGATACCATCACAGAGGAGAATAAAGACGACACCGTCCAAATTCTCTTCATCAACACAGACTCTGACGAACAAGGGGGCAATTCGCCCATTCCTTTATCGCAGGAAGGAACTTCGTCAGAGTCATATCCGGCCGTCTATTCGGTCCCACCACCAAGAAACCTAGTTGTCTCGTTCGACTGGAACCAACTAGGCAGACCCCGGTTGCCAGCAACCATACCATTCAGAATTATCGTTCAAATATACAGAATGGTAATGGCTGGCACTATCATTGATGAGGGGGCATCTGTGAGTATCCTTTCCTCTATTGTTTGGAAAGCGCTTGGTTCGCCGGCGCTTTTGCCTGAAATGAGAAATCTATCAGGCTTTGATAAAGGAACCAATCGACCTTTAGGGATCCTCCCCAATGTGCCCATTACATTGAAAGGGAAGACCGTTCAAATGAACGTGATGGTCGTTCAAGGACCCTTGGATTATAACCTACTCCTTGGACGAGACTATATATATTGCATGGGAGCTATTGTCTCCTCACTCTTTAGAGTAATGTGTTTTCCGCATGAAGGAAGAGTGGTCAAGCTCGTGAACCAACTTTCATTTCCCGGATCACGCATCGCAAATAGTCATATGCCATCCCTAAATGGTCTATTCACGCAAGAAGTGTCTCAACCCACGGTCCGTCCTCCTGATGAGTGCGAGTAATCCAGGAGGATATGACTGGAACCCAGGGGGCATGCGTCCTGGTCTGCTTCGGCAGGAAAACTTTGGGTATAGGGTAGGTTTCCGCGGGAGAATATGACTAGTCCGTACCCCGTCCGTGGTTGGAAGAGGGGTTGTTCTAGAATAAGATTCTTTTGTCAAAGTTATGTGAGAGGGCGGGCGTCGTCACTCACCTTTTTTTATCTCGGTAGACACCGCCGAAGAAGTGTTTTGTTGAAAGAATAACAGGACAATCTTTGGGTAACCTGAAAGAGGTAGGCCTCTCCCGGTAAAACAAATGTTTTATCTGCAAATTGAGGGGTAACCTTGAAATCGTACTTTATGCCTGGGGGCATGCAAACCTTTTGGAGTGCAAGCAAGGGGCGGCTATTTATTTTTTTAAATTTTTAGGTCCTCCCTTTAAACCTGTAGGTCTAACCCTTTAAACTCATAGGATTAGTTGTTTCCGAACTTGCGTAACGAAAGGATGTGGAGCAAAGCTTAGTGAGATGAAGCTCCATAAAAAATAGAATCTTGATGAGACACTCTTATCATATGACTGGGTTATCGAGCAGTTTTAGCACACAGTTCATGCTCGTTAAAAAATAAACGCAAGATCCGAGCAGTTTTAGCGCATAGTTCATGCTCGTTAAAAAATAAACATAAGACCGAGCAAATGTTTCCACCCACGTTTAAGCTCGTTAAAAAATGAACTATCCCGGTAAATAACCACTGTGAATGTAATATTATCAGCCGTTAAAGCCTTGGTCGTGTTTGCCCGTCACTTCCACTTTTCATTTGGCTGATCGTTCACCTCCATATGATTGTTTACCCATTTTGAGGAACAGCTGCGAAGAGTGATTTCACCTAGCCATCCTTGTGACACTGCCGTGATTGGAAAATTCCAACCTGTACCTGGAATCAGCTGCTAACCCTGTTTATCACTCGTTCCTCAAAAGATGAGTCTTCTTTAAGCTCTTTTCATCTGACTCGTAAAATATGAAAAGATTGCCGAGTTTTGGCCTCCTAGCTCGTTAAAGCGATCAGAAGAGCTATCCCTCCTCTAGATTTTAATCTTTTTGGACCTGAGGGATTATTGCACAAAAAGATCGAGCGCTTGTTTTGTTCGGCTCGTTAAAACTATCGAAAACTCATCCCTTCTGTATTGTTTTATACTTTTTCGGACTTAAGGGATTAGATGACGAAAAAGGACTTTGGGAGTTAACTTTATGTACCTTTTCAGACTCTCTAAAAATGAAAAGGACCGAGTTATCTTTGTCGTTAGACTCGTTAAAATCATTAAATAGCGACAAACTTGTCTTTAGATGAGAACGAGTTTCACTATCGCTAGGCTCGTTAAAACATAGCGATGGGCTTGCCCGAAGGGCAGGTTATAGAACAAGCATATGTTATCCTCCTCAAGTTTGACAAAAATAAAGAGGTACTGGTCAGCAATGACTGGGGAAAAATTGGGAGAAACTAAAGAAAACTTTGATGGTAACAAGTCGCTCTTGAACATGACACTTTTCCTCCGTACCACAATCGGGTTGGGTTGTTTCATTCACCGGTCACATCCATGGTCTCGCCATACCATCCATATTTGGGGTAATGCTACCAATCCATCGCATCAGTGTCGCCATATGTTCAAGAGAAGTCGTTCAGAAAAGTCAACCGTGTCCCATCCACTACCATACATTATCCTTCATCCTTTCATGACCGCCACCCTGAATCATATGTCATAGATCGTTTTCACCTCCATTAAAATCATTAGCTCCGTTCTGCGTCACTGATGTGGGATTCATTAAGGCCCTCCTTTGACGGATCGCTTCTTGTCGACATCAGCTCATTATCCAAGAAGTTGATCTAGGAACAACCCTTTCAGTACTTTGAAGCTTGCATGCCTCAATGGCAAGTTTCTCACTTCCGGCGACAGGTATACATCAATGACCTTCGACCGAAAGATTTTGCGTGGTGTTTGACGCCAAGTCCTTTATTCACACCATGTGAATTGTACTGTAGTACCTTGAGGGTCATTATCATTATCGGTGATTCCTCTCGCGCTTGTTAATGGTTTACATCATTGACCGGTAATCAAGCGATGTCTTTCCATGTTCGACTTCAGAACATTTCTCACATGGATCAACTTGTACTTAGAGTGAAGATCGAACAAGTTTGAAGACCCCGGATCTAGTTTCATCCATCCGGACTGCGATATATATTCAGGAAAGATAAAGACATTGACATGTACATCATTGCAGCAGATAATCATCCTACTCAAAGGATGATAATTTCATCAAAATTATCAGTCTACCATCAAACGATTGTCTATTCTATGTACAGAAAAATGAATTTATAAAGCTGAGCATGGGAATGCCCGCCTCAGCTAGATCATGAAAACAGTATGAAAAATAATGTATTGTATTGTATCTTATTACAGGTCTCCTCTCAGCATTGGATGAACTTCGGATCCCCCTGATAAAGCATTTCACCCGATAAACAGCCTCATACTTTAGGGGGCAACTGTTATAGAAATTTTTGTGCCTTACATCATTGAGCATGAAATGTCCATAATCTAAGGGATCCAAAGTCCCTAAACATGTTGTTCCTACCCCTAGAGGAACAAGGCTAACAAACCACAGCAATTCACAGAAGTTCTCCACCAAAAACTGCTCAAAACAAGTCAAATCAGGATCATTTCAGTGGCTACACTAGCTGTTTGCGCTGAATGTCAAAGCCAACACTGGCTACCTGCGTTGAATGTCTAATGGAACACTGGCTACCTGCGCTGAACGAGAGTGGACATGTGGCAGGCTCATTTCTCAAGGTGTCAAAACCCAGGAAGCTTCCAGAATGACACTTTCCTCAGGGAATTCGACTAGTGATGAGTAAGAGGTTCCAAATCTCCAAGTGGAAGCAAGCACCTCCAAGTGGACTCAAGAACTGACAGAGGGAGAGGACACTAGTCAAATCTCAAGCTGACTCATCCTCTCTCCAAACATCTATATATGGATCTCTCCTCCATGAGATCTAGGAGGCTGGAATTTTGTTATTGCAAAGAATTGCTGTTGGTTTGAGACTTGAATCATTGGGTGCTTAATGCTTTGAAGGGGGTGAAGATAGGAATTCCATTTGTTGGGAAGGAGATGCTGGATTGGAGCCCTCTGGGTTGTATCTCTTCCTGAACCTTGTTATTCATCAATAAAGTTATCTTGGTTTCTCCTATATGCTGATGTATTCTTGATGTATGATTGCATTAGTGTATTTGGTTTATTTCTAATCCTAAACTAGTTATGAATGTGAATATATGTCTTTGTGTAGTGTTCTTCTCTTGTCTCAAGTAGTTGTTCTCTTGTCGCAAGTAGTTGTTCTCTTGTGATCTCGCAGGAACCTGTTGAAGCTGGGCGAGTGAGAAGGCAAGTAGTTGTGAACTCCCAAAGAGAAGAGAGACCGGATCGAGGGACAAACGGAAGACACCGGTAAGTCTATTGATCTCTCTTCTTTCACATTTCATAAAGGAAGAAACCAGAATAGCTGTCTCTATTTGTTGCTAAGGCACTGTCACACGTTAGGTGGATAAGATCGTCCTGCATAGGCATTTTTCCCCACAACAATAATAAATACATTTGGCCCTTTTATTTATAACAAGCAACACGTTGGTAGAACAGTAAGGCACTTAGTTAGTTGTGGTGAGGTCATGGTTTTGATTCTTAGCTAGGTTGGTCGGCTGGCCCAACAAAATTTTTCATGGTACCCATGGGCCACGTGGTTCCCTCCCATTGGGCCATGTAGGACCTCCTACTTGGTGCACCGAAAACACAACCAATAAAATTTTTCCACCCAGACTTGTACGACCTGCCACGTGTCAACATAAGATTGTCCCATTTGACTAAGGTACCTTCCCAATTAGCCTACTGACATCAATGCCACATTATTGTATGCCCTGCGTAGTCAGCATCCCAGTCAATCCTGCATGTTGACTTTTTAGTTGTCTGTCAAAAACTTCAGAATGTGATAACTTTCACATATGGTGTCAGATTGAGGCAATTCAAGCATTGTTGGAATCAAAACTATGAGATCTATGTTTTGGAACTAGTTTCAGGTGATTTCAAACACTTTGTTTTGGAGCATATTTTTTGTCCCATGAATCACATCTAGAGGCAGAATTTTTGTGGTTATGGGTCTTGGATATCTCATTTGATATGATTCTATAAGAAGATTTTTTCTAGGTTTTCCCCTTATAGGGTTTTTCTCTAGCTTGGTGCCCATATCTTGTGTTCTATTGTCTTTTGTGATCTTCATGTTTTATGGTAATTACTTAATGGAGAAAGAAAACATAATAATAATAATAATTCCGACATGTTCACAAGTAATTATCATGTAATGGAAATCTAAGATAGTACTTAAAACCTCCTGATTTCGAACATGGTATCAAAGTAAAGGTTAAAGGGTGAGGCTTCAAAGATCACTTTTTGTTGGCACTGTTGTAACCCTAACATTGTTTGTCAAAATGGTTTAGTAAGTCAATTCCGAGCTCAATCTAAAAACCTCAATTTATAGTGGCAAGGCAGTTACAGATTCATATTGTGTCTCGTTAATTGACTTGCACTAGACTGTTGAATGCTTGCTCATGACAAGAAATTCAAATTGCATGAAAATCAGATTGATTAGTTTATTACAGACTCGCATTATAGTAATAGGCTCAACCTATAGATTGCTTCTAGTGGATCAGATCCTACTTTCCATGACTCAATATCTCAGTCGATCAACAAATATTCATTGTGGCTAAAATTGCATTGTTTGTTGGCATTACAAGGGAATACGCAGCAGTATAACTTAACTTTGAAATAGCTCATATGACTCATATTCTAAATTGGTTTTCGTGTAACTCAAAATTATTATGTTTTTATAACTACTCTATGGTGTGTGTGATAACTCACATTATAATCTGCTGGCTCGTATACTTTGTGATTCATATAGGTAGTGCAAAAATGTATGTAAGGGCATGTCACAAAGAATGTATAATGTGGCTCGATGACCAATTTCATCATGGTCCAGTGGCCTATATTATAACTAGTTTTTAAATGAAGCATTGATGTTTGACTGTAATGGCCTGCATAGTTCGATGGCCCAAGGGTTCTGTGTCATGCCAATAAAGGTTCTCACAACAGAAGCATGGAATAATCAACAACAATTTGTGACAAGGAGATCATACGCATTAATTCAATAATCGTGGCTTCACCGGAACTGTCTAGCATAGTTTGTATAAACTCCTTTGCGGATCAATGTATAAATGGATGAAACAAACATCCATGGATCATGGCTCGTTTGAATAGAATTTAATGAGGAGACATATAGGTTGTACTCTACGCAGTAATGAACTCGATATATATTACATCAGTTTAAAACTCTTAGGCTCAAATTTTGTGGACATTAACTATTGTTTGGCAAGTCACGTTATGACAACCAATAACAAGATCTATTGTCGACAATGATGAAGCATGGATATCAATTATAAAAAGACTATGTTTTAGTTAATTAATGGACAGAAGGTTGAATATATTAATTTGTCCTTGCAATTAAAAGCAGTCTTAAATTCATAGGACGTAGATGGAACAAAATTGATTCCATGACAAATGATATGGGTATCGATTAAGATAAGTGGTCATTATATAGTTGACCTGAAAGAAATCAGTATTGGAAGCCTGTTAAAACAATGGTCGCACACGGAAACTGTTGTCAATAGTAATAAGATTGAATACCCTTCATAAGTCAATGGCACCGGTGAGGTTGAATTAAAGTTCAAAAAAGAAGGATGATTTTGCAAAAGAAGGTAGAAACTTGCAAAGATATGTATAATTGTTATATACATAGATTCTGCATAGATATATAGGGTTTATAAAGTAATTAGGGTTTTGCAGCGTAATAAGAATCTAGGGTTTGTGGATTTTACTTTTTGAAGTTTTTGAAACCCTAGATGAAACTTAAATTGGAAAACCTTATAAAAAGAAACTTTATATAATTGTTCCCTCATTGAAAAACCCTAGCTTTTGATATCTAAGGTTTGCAAGAAGAATCTAGGGTATATGATAAAACCCTAGCAAGGGTTAAGTTGGATGAACCTTATGACATCAAAATCCTAGGATTGATGTTTCCACTGAAAGTAAAAACCTTATCCAAGGTAAGGTCAAGGAATTTAGGGTTTGCATTTAATAACCTTAGGAATTCACCCTTTGAGATACAAAGAAAACCCTAGATCAATAAATTTGACATCATGCTCTTGTATTTGTATATTGTGCTTGGTTGTACTTGTTTGGTGAAAATTGTAGGTACATAAAGGAAGCAAGATAAGAAGGATGAAAGAACAAATCAAAGCAATGATGAGCATGATGGAAGGAGGGAATTGTAAGGACCCTGAAGGAATTTATAAGTTCATTGATGATTAAAAGAGTAAGCATGCATCGTTGCATTTTCTAGAAGAGTCTTGATTTTGTAAAAGGCATGGAATCATAAATGGAAGCACTTGATAGTAGAAAGATTAGAATCTACTTGTTTAATTTTCTTTGGGAACGATTACCTAGTTTAAAGAGAATAAGAAGAACAAGACCTTATTACATATTGTTGTTCATCCTAGCATTTTTCTAACATCATGCTATAGGGAGTCATTTTTCAAAGAGCGATCATAAAGATCCTATAAGAATCATCACTTTGGAAGATTCTTGGTAATAGCATTATGAATGGTATATATTCCGTATGGAAACAATTCTCTTGAAGGATGAAGGAATGCAGATGGTCAAAGTTCTAGGTACAAGAAAAAATCTCATTCAGAAGAGATGGCTATATGATTGTTAGAAAATCAAAGTTATGCATATTTTAACTCTTCACGAGAAGGTTCATATTTACAAGAATCTTGCAGAAAGAGTTGAATATAAAATGGGCTCAGTAAGCTCTCCCTATGGATGGATAATTTATGAAAGAAGAAATGTGATATGCTTTGATATGGAAAGATAGCAGTCTCTCTCACAATATTACATGGCATAAGAAAATGTTGATCGACATCAAGTATAGTCTCAGAAAGAAAGAACGAGAGTTAACAACGGAAACTCCAAGGAATATATTACAACTTGGTAATCAATCTCGATCCATGGGAACTCTAATTAAAATGAAAGATTCATGTGTAGATGGATCGTGTGAAAGGATGTTTATCTTGAAGAACTCGAGAAAAAAGATACTTTGACGAGAAGGCCATCATGATATGGTAGGTATGATGTTAATATTTTTGTTACTAGTTATCTGGTTAACATGTTGTTTTGTTACCTATAAGGATATTTCATGAATACATGATGACAGTTGATTGAATTTCAATTGTATATGATTTTGGCAATCATAGAGTCAAGATGTTTTCATCATCATATTGGGATTAAAAGGTAATAGTGTGAAAAGGTGACCTAAATTTCAAGTTCGTACATTGAAGATCACTTTCATAGGGATCTATGATTGGCTTGAAGTTTGATAAGGCTCAATATAATTCCTTCCTTGATGATAAAGAAAGGAAAGTAATATGCAAGGTCGATGGCCCGAACCATTTCACTAGATTGAAGGAAGAGATACCAAGTAAAGAAGGAACCATGCAACTATCCCCATGAATAATTGGTAGTTTATACTCTTATGGGAACAAGATAGAGAGCTTGTGATTATGAATTCCCAATTGAAAGGAAGAAAGGATATCCTTTATGGTTGAGAGGGAGTGATGATAAACATCAAATGTGCATTCTCTTCTTCATGTGTCATGTACTTAACCAAGACTAATAGCCATAAGTCTAAGTGAAGGCCATGAAGTGAGAATTATGGAGGATTGGATAAAGCATCTATGGTTTCCTTGAGGATAGATGATCCATGAAAGGAAAGGTGCTAACACTCTTTGAGGATAGGACAGGTAAACAAGATAAGAGTGGTCGAAAAGGACCAATATTCTTTGAGGATTGAGGGTTAAAAATCCAAGAAAAGAATAGTCCTAAAGGACATGCCTGGTGAACATCCTGATGGGGTATGTGCCTTAGAGGTAGCATGATATCTCATGCAAACCCTCCCAACACAATGCTCTTGAATAAAGTTGAGCTTGTGAAGTTAGGCCTGAATGATAGTGTTGGTCATAATGTGGATGCTTATAAATGGCTTAGCAATCCAACTCTTCTTATGAGAATATTTTAATTTAAGAATATCCTTATACTAGGAGTACAATTATGAATACCTCCCTAGTTAAGAGGGAGCGTTGGAAATGTAACTAGTTTCGGTCTTCATAATTTGTACCATTATGTAAAAAGAAAAATAAAAATATTATTATTATTCTAGATAAGGATTTTCTTCATGCTTCTAGGTTTTTGAGTCAAAGTCCTATTTTGGACCTATTGTAAAAGAAAAAGAAAAAGAATTTTTTAAATGTAGATTTTGGGATAGAACCTCTCGAGATGCCAAATCAGCCTACATGTCAAGTCAGCTCCACCCCAATGGATGTGTCTATTCGCACCCTCTCTAATATATATAAATAAAGGATAGATGGAGCTCATTTCGACACACACTTGGATTTTTTTGGTCTAAAATATCACATAGAAGATAGAGAAGAAGAGGAAGGCTGAAATTTGAAAGCAAGGGTTTATTCTTGAATCTAAGATTTGCGATGATCTACCATAATATATCTCTTGTTGTTGGCCTCTTGCTAATGAATCTACTGGAAGGAAGGATGTTTTGGCTTGGTATCTAGAGGTGGAATTTATGTGGTTAGGGGCCTTGGATATCTCATTTGATTTGGTTCTATAAGAAGAGTTTTTCTAGGTTTTCCCCTTGGAGGGTTTTTTCCCTGGCTTGGAGCCTATATCTTGTGTTCTATTGTCTTTTGTGATATTCATGTTTTATGGTAATTGCTTGATGGAGAAAGAAAACATACTAATGATAACGTTGACATATTCACAAGTAATTTTAATGAAAATATAAAATAAAACTTATAACCTCTCGATTTCCAACAATAAGGAACATAAAAGAGGGTGAAGAGATGTAGTTGAGGACCCAGGAAACAAAGGAGACTGATAACCATTGGTGGATTAAGAGGAGACGAATATAGAGCCAATTTACACAATAAAATTCTTTTGACAGATAATATTTTAGAACAAGGGATTTTTGTTGAGTGAAGTGAATGGGATGGACAGCTTCTTGGGTCAGCCCAATGGCCTCATGAATTTTATTTTCCATGAGAAAACATAGCTATTCATACGAGATATGGATAAAAAAATATGTTTTATACATAAATAAATGATTTTTGTAATAATATTATAGATGGAATTATGGAGAGAGATAGGATGAAAGTGATCAAATGAAGCAAGGTTGTCTAGTTTGGGAATAAGGGCCAAAAAAGTAGAGTTGAAAGGACCCAACATTTGACCAAAAGAATGAGAATATCCAACCATGGAGAATATATCATCACCTATGAAGTCATAACATTCGACACAAAATTTAATAGGAAGGCCATCTTGTCCTAGACTCTTGTCCTTCTGGAAACTATGAAGGACATCTTCCAAATCCTTCTTAGATCTCTCCTCCATTATCATGTCATTATTCACTTGCCCCCCAAAATAGGGAAAGTGTTTGGATACTTGGATGACTTTCTCAATAGAGACTTGATTTTCCAGGTGGAAAAATATTTTTAAAGTAGGAAAATCCTTCGAAAGAAATATCAGAGAAAGAGGTGGCATAAGCACCAAAAGGCACCGTGATACCCCAAATGGTATTTATGTTTTTTCTATTATTTGTCACTCTATGGAAGAACTTGGTATTATTGTCCCTTGCTGATAACCAAAGAGTGTGATTCTTTAAATGCCATTACTTGTCCCTTTCAAGAAGGATCACCCTCCTTGATTTCTTGAGAGCTAAGATTTTATCATGAAGGTCATTTGAGGCATCAAGGGAAGGAATAAAATTCTAGAGGGATTGAATGTTAGATTAAATATCAATAAGGGCTTTTAAGGAATCCTCATTCTTCCTAGACCAAGCCCCTATGATCTCCTTTAGTTTTTTTAGATTCCTATGGAGTTGAAGTGAGGTTCATTCAACGAAAACAAGGGACATAGGGGACAAAGCTGATTTTGATAGAGTTAACAAAAAATAATCCTCTAACCAACAAGGGATTATTTTGAAAGGGATGGATGGTTTCTCAGGAAAGGATTCCAAATCCAAGAAGATAGGTGAGTGGTCTGAGCTTCCCCCAATAGCTAACCATTATTTGATTTATCAATCTTGAATCCAATAGCTTCTCTCATATGAGAAATGTATCCAACCTTTTTCACTATTCTTGTTGATCCTGAGCAGTTGTTTGACCATGTGGGTGAGAGATTAGATGGGAGAATATCATAGAGGTTGAGGTCATCAAGGAGGGAAATCGTGAAATCTGGATCAGGTCTAACAAAAGACCCCATAAATTCAGAATTTCCTAGAGTAAAATTCAGATCCCCACCTAGAATAACTCAATCGGAGTTGAAAACAAGTAAACAAGTAACAGAGGTCCAAAATTCTTAACGGTCAGTATATGGGTCATAGACATTTATAAAATGAAATGAGGAATTTAGATCTGTAGAAAGAAGGTCTACAGCTAATAGACCTTGAGGACGAGGCTAAGATTAGATGCAATAATTTTGGATTCCATCCAATGAGAATACCATCTACTCTTCCCGTAGCATCAATAGTTAAAAAATACCAATTTGTAAGGATAAAGTGTGGAACATTTGAGGCTTTTCCACTTTCTAGCATCGTTTCCTGAAAGAAAATGACTTGAGGAGAATAGCAATCGAAGAGTCTCTTCAAGGAAGTTTTTTTGGGGGGCTGACTAGACCCCTACAATTTAAATAAAGAATTTTCATAAGGAAATTGATGGAGGGCTAGTTGCTTTGAGTGCCCTTTTAATGGATGACTATTTTCCAATCGTGACTTTGAGATGTGCCTTTCGTTGGGCTTAGGATATGAAATATTTCTAAACCCTAATAGAGGAGTGGGTAGTCAGGTCTACAAAAATACCAAGCCCTTCCCCTGGATTCGAAGGGGGAGGAAGATATTCAGTGGGAGGGTGTGAGGAGTGACAGCCTGAGGAGTGGAGTTTGTATCGAAGAGGGGAGAGAGGAAGGGATGAAGGGGGGACTAGAAACCAAAGGAAGGAGACAGAGAGATGTGGCCCCTAAATGAGAGAGAGAAGGGATGGAAGGCACCAGGGAGGGATGGGATAAGAGAGGGGATGGGGCGAATGGGCAAAGAAATCCCTAAAAGAGGGATAAGGCAAATAGAATGAAATATAAAAGAGGAAGAATCCATCAAACAAGAAAGATGCAATGGTACACCATCATCCATAATAAGGGGGTCGAGGGACCCGTACCTGTAAGACGAGGGGCATCCAAATGGGATTAGGAGTTGGAAAGACATGTGCAGATGTCAACATGAGATTTGTTGTTGATGAGACTTGCACAAATGTCGACCCCAAGGCTTGAAGATCCAAAGGCCTAGGAGACATTTGAGAGGGAGAGAGTTGCACAAATGACATAGAAATAGAGGGTTCCATAAGTGGAGAAGATTGAGAGGGTATTTTTTCATCCTTGGGTGTTGTCAATGAGTCTAATGGAGATTTTGTAGGTGATGGAGGTGGGGTGGTCAATCTTTGCTATAATGTCTGTAGGCATGGAAACGAGAGCATTAGAATGAAATTCCTTTGTAACCAATGGACTACCTATGAGTTCTTTGACCTGCAATGATGGAAATGGTCTCTGGAAGCCCCAATGCCATATTTAAACCTACAAGAATATGAGCAATTACTGTTCGGAAGTGGATCCCTCCATAAGCGGGCTTTTGGGGCTGGTAGCCCGAATTTCGGTTAAATGTAATATAAGGCCCCACGAAAGGAGGGCGCAGAGCGCGAGAGTCTAGGGTTGTCCTCCCTAAAATAATATAATTTAATGTATGGTATGTCGGCTTACCCATGGTCCAGGAACCATGGGATTGTATAAATAGAGAAAGGCTCTAAGTATCAAAGTAGTCTTAGTCTAAGCTTTGAGAAAGAATATGGTTTTGGGATAAGGAATTCACTCTAAGTCTGTAAGTCTGATTCATGGATTGTAGTAGAGGGAAGAGGCTCTGCAGCTGAGTGTGCAGAGGCCTAGTAGAGTCTGCAGCTATGTGCGTGGACTCCTGCAGCTGAGTACACAAGGCGAAGCTGGGATTGTACTGGAACAGAGGATTAATAAAAGATAAGTTGATTCTAAAATATAGTGCATCTACTCGTAGATCTGTGTGTTTACGCTTCTGTTATATCTTTGCATCTCTTTACAGTTTATTATTGCGTGCACTTGTTATGAATGTTGAATGATTGATGAGAATATTTGGCCCCCATAATTAAGTTAAGTTCTATAATAATAACACAGTAAGGCTAAAGGATCTAGACAACGCCTCTTCGCGCTCGGTACAGAGCTACGCAGAAGCAAGCGCATAAGTTGTGAAGGACAGACAGTTGCGCGAAGCAGCACAAGCGCGCAGATTTGGTTCACGAACTTCCTAGACTTCATCAAGACATCCCTAGGGTGCAGAAACCTGGTTCCATCACCCGCCCATACTACCTCGGGTGAGACCTCAGTTTGCGCTCCGCGGATTGTTGCCGAAAGGGCCGGTAGTTTCAGGATTTGTTTGGCTAAATCACTTCTGAACCTGGGTCAAGCCCCAAGAAGCCAACAAATGGTTTCGTTTTTGGGACCAGGATCTCCCTAAGGGATGTCTAATGTCGAAACACTGGAATCCCGCAAACAAGGAAATTGAAGAGTGGTTGGACAAGAAGCTTCACAAGTTTGTAACATAGGAAAACAGAACTCCGCAGATATCGAAGAAGAGGTGGCTGGATCACTACATATATACGGAAATCCATGAGATCTTCTTCGTGTCCTTCTCTTCTGAACTATATGAGTGGATCGTGAGGTTAGCCGATAGCCAGGGAAGGTACAAACTCGATCAACCGATAGTGTGGACTCCGAAGTTAGTGCGCAGACTAGAGGCATCAGAAGATAAGATCACGTGAGCTATGGACCATTGGCTCGACTAGATAATAGTGGGGTTTATCACTGAGTTCGTGAAAGACACGACTATGAGATATAGTGAAGAACAACGTTTTTTCAAAGGACCATAAGGTAGGTACATTATATCCCTAAATACCTGGATTAAGATGCTATTATGTGAAAAACGGGTGATGTGAATACATTAATGTTTGGAACGACGTGGAGTAGAAGGATCTACAATGGAATTGAAGGATTAGGAAATAGTCCCTTAATTTCACCTTCACAAAAGAGCGAGGAAGGGTGCGCTTGGGTCTCTCCGAGAAGTGTGGTCAGTTTGATAAGGTTGTGTATTCCACAGTTACCACCTCCACTTATGCCACCACGAGCATCACCTCCTTCACCTCCATCTTCACCCACCCCACCTCCACCACCCCCACAGTTCAGCATGGCGAGCACGATCAAGGTACCCGTATTCAGAGGAGTAGGGAATGAGGATCCAGACCAATTTTGGTTCATGGTAAGAGTAGTGTGGGAAGCACGAGTCACGGATGACAACATTAATAAGGCCACATTGGTGAGTGCACTATAGGATCGCGCGCTAACATGGTATATCAAGAACTCAAATGATCACCCAAATGCAGGAATAGCGGAGATCTAGAATGTGCTGAACAAAGAATTTAGCCGGCTGAAATTAGAGACACAATCAATCATCAAATTTAAAGAGATCGCGATGCTTCCAGGTGAGACCCCTTGGGATCTGGATTAGAGGTTGAAGAGTATGATCCGCGAGGATAATATGACGCTAGCAGATACGCAACACCACGCATGGTTTGTGGCATCTTTGACACCACACCTGAGGACGATGCTGTCACAGTAGAAGCTTTCAACCTAGGCTGAAGCACTGGAAATGGCGATGAGGTTGCATGAAACACCGATACAAGATACGGGGTTGGGAGTCCAACAAATCCACGTGTAACTACATAATCTATGCTTGGAGATGCAAATTTTGGAGCAGGATAGGGCGCCACAGCTAGAGGCGCGCGAAGAAGTATGGTGCATAAAATGCAAAGGCCAGGGTCATGACAAAGACCACTGTCCAATATTCAAGAACTACTTGGCAGGAGGGGGACCAATGCCATTAAGACTAGAGGCACAGGTAGGGCCAAGTGTTGCACCCGTGCTATGGTGTGTAATCTGTCAGATAGGAGGAAAGCACACGACAGATAACTGTCATTTGTTACAGAAGTATACACAGACTCCCCAACAACTGTTTTGTAATTTTTGTAGATCAGTGGGCCACAACAAGCGTACTTGTCACAACTACGAGTTAATGATGGAGCAGACCCTAGCATATAGAATGCAAACAGAAACGCGAGGCCTTGACCCAGCCGTGGGGATGGCGCGCGTTGGATTTCAGGGCTGAGGTTGAGGACGAGGAGGAATGGGGCGAGGAAGAGGCCGCGGACAGTTAATATTTTACAATTGCAGAGGACTGGGGCACTATGCTTGCGATTGTACCAACCCAACGAGAATATCTTGTTCGTACTATTCTCAGTTTGATCATGAAATGGTAGATTGTCCTACGTTGATCGCACAGATGTGCGAGAAAGGGGTACTACAGCCTACTCCAACTCAAAATATCTAAATGATGAGGTCTGAACCATGCGAAGAAGACCCCAACATGAACATGGTGCTCAGAAGTGTTGTGACCACAGGGGAAGATAAGGGGAAGCAGCCCAAGGAAGATACATGGGCTTGCAAGGCTCCTGCAAAGGAACCTAAGTTTGACTTGGAACGCGCAAAGGAGACGTTTGTGGAAGCTAAGAAGAGCTTCGCGGAGGCCTCTACTTTGGGTAGTAAGGATCAACCAAAGACAAGGATGGATCCTTCTATGCTGACTACCTTTTTAGAGACATGCATGAAATTGTTACACGACAATAAGGTGGTTAAAGGACTACAAGAGTTGATAACTAGGTGCACAGGGTCAGGGGAACCGCACGTAGTCCGGAAACTGGGAAAGCATGCATTGCGCACCGGGAGGGAAATGAGATTGACAGCACATATTGGCGAGTATGAAATGGATCAGGTAATCCTAGACCTAGGTTCGGACATGAATGTGTTACCAAAGTAGACATGGGAATGCATGGGCAGGCCCTTGTTACAGTGGTCCCCTATTCAGTTATGAATGGCGAACCAACAGAAGATTTTTCCCATGGGGAGATTACAAGGGGTAACAGTTGATATCGAAGGCACAAGCATGCAGACGGACTTTGAAGTGATAGAGATTGTTGATGACAACAATCCTTATCCTGCGTTTCTAGGAATAGACTGGGCCACTGATATGAATGGAGTCATCAACCTGAAAAAGTGAAAGATGATATTCGAGAAAAATTCCCTACGCGTAGTAGTTCCGCTAGATCCAGCCAAAGGAGCACGCTACACTAAACCTATGCGCGACGATGACAGCAACAATGAGCTAGATTGCATTTACCAGATACTGGCACAAGACTAGGATTGGGTGAACCCGACTGTAGATGGGAGAATCTCATGGGAGCGCGATAGTTACTGTACTTTGGATTCAGATGAAGAAATAGAACACTGGCAGAACCGGTTGCACGAAGTGACAACACTAAATTGCAACATGATCATTAGATCACTACGGTGCATGACGACAGAAGTAAGGAAACTCCCAACATATGATGGGGTAACAGCGGTGAATGAATTCTGAGACAAATTTGAAAGTACAGTACCGGATCAGTAGTGGTACAGTGTGCTGGAATGGGAGTACACATCACGATTGTGGAGTACACATCAAAAGACTATGGGGAACTGGCACGAATGTAGAAGACGGATGCGCTCACGGTTTGGAAGTCCCTAGCATTGAACACGAGCCGGGTAGCCAGAACGAAGTAGTTTGCGTGCCCACCTGTGTGGATGGGTGCAGACGTATGCTGTGCAAGCACCTCCTAGACTAAAGATCGAAAATCAAAACCCGACGCAGCAGCAGGGAAAGAGACGCACACCACAAATATTCCACATCAAAGCATTCACAAAGCTATGAGGAATCATGAACAGAGTTTACCAGGCGGGACGCACTGATTAGGACCTACGCGTGCCAGCGGTATGATGGGCCTATAGGGCCATGTGCAAGAATCTCAACGCGGAAATGATTTCGAAGATGACTAGTAGAGTCAAGGCCATAGCTTTGGGAAAGAATCCTCACGCGATCACTCCCATAAGTGCAACAGCATACGAGGACCAGAGCGAAGAGATTATGCAGCTGCGTGAGGATGAACATATGCAGATTCAAGAAGCCATTCAGTGAGGGAACCTTGAGCTTTGCAAACTCGAAGAAGATCGGGTACGACTGAAGCAGAAAAGCCTATTAATGGACAAGGATATTAGAAAACTGGAAACCAAAATCTTGCAAGCATTACGCATCGACAAAAGAATGGGGCCACATATGGGCAACCCTACCACCACACTAGAAGATTGTCACCAAGATTTTTTAGCTATACTACCATGGCTGCGACTGCACCTTATCAGAAAAAGTAACCAAGGAAGCGCACCGCATAAGGAAGAATGCAAGGCACTGACTGGCGCGAGGGTAACTAAGGAAGGCCCGTGGACCGTTTAGAAGGTGACTTGAAGCCTCGCACTAAGTAGTGTGACCACCTGACTATATGTAAGAAGCATATTCTCAGCGCTCCAAGCAATTGAAAGAGAGCGCGGGAGTATAAAAGAGTCTGTATGGGAGCTGCGCAACACAGAAGTTGCGTGTAGGATCAGTATGACGCACAGGTCGCGTTCGTGCACAAGGGACTGCGCTGCCACACGAATAGGATGGAAAGTGACCATTGGTGTCACTATTCATGACAATATGGCCAATTTAAGACAACAAGGAGCGGATGACAGGCAATTAAGACACAAAGTCAGAACTAGATTTGGGACTATCTACCGCTAGTCTCGCATTAATGAGCCGAATCTGGGCGGAATGGTTGAAATTGAATTCCAAGGGGCCTATAATCACATGTGGCTCTCCACTGAACAACCCTTTGCATTTTTTGAATTTAGTTGTTGCATTATCAAGAGGGCATGAACCTAACGAATTTGGAGGTTGTAAGGCAAGTTCGTGGTTTGAAGCACTACTGAAGGAGACACAAGATTCCCTAATCAGAATAATGTCAACAACCAAGGGAGCTACGCAGAGTTCTACACCACCGGTAGGGGATGCACCAGAAATACCTAAATCTCCCTAGATGTCGAGGCCCAAAAAGGACCCATGGGTAGTAGGACCAGTCCATATGTCTTCGCGAAATCTGCAGTTCAGCAAAATGTTGATGGAAGAAAAGGGGAAAACAGTTAATATTGAGAGAGATGATGAGGAGGAGGATCCTTAGACTTTTGTAGAAGAGATGGAACTAGATGAAGAGATGGAAGAAGACATCCAACTAGTACGCACCACAGCAAAGCTGCCCAAGTATGTCCCTCCGTGGAAAGGGAGGGTAAAGGTACCTAAAGATTTGGACGTTGTTAAAAGCACACTCAACACCTCGTTCCTCCCCAAGGGAGTTCTGTTTGAAGGTTCGGCTGTGGGTCGCGTACCCACTATGAAGTTTGAAGACTGAGACCTCGTGGATAGTGATAAGTTCCCTCATTTGGAAACTAGCCAGCTGATGGAACAAAGCATGGAGGGGGCAGTTACAACACTGTAACCACGGAAATGGCTACGCGAGTTGGAGGAGGCCAGGCTACTCCACCTCCTATCGATTCCACACTTTCATCGGGCACTAATCACGATATTTGTCATCAGGCAACTACTTTGCTTGGTGCACGATGGGTACTTGTGGCTGGAGGAACCCATTCCCATCACAACGGAGCTTATTCATAGGATTTCTCAGCTTCCCTGTACGGGAAGGGACCGCGCAGAAATAGCTGGTAGAAGTGGAGACTTGGCGATTACAAAAGCCATGAAAAGGAAATATAAGTTGGAGAAAAAGCAGAGGGGTTACGTTATTACTAGAGTTCAAGACAAAGGGGTCTGAGTCGCTACCCAGTTTTTGGCAGGAAAGGTGATGAGAAAATGTCATGGCAACGAGGTGCTAGCAACGGTCATCGCGCTGGTCGAGCAATGCGCAGAAGGGGTAAGATTCAACTGGGCGCAGTTCCTCTGCAAGGAGTTCCTGACGAACTACAAGGAGGCCCAGGAGTAGGGTAAGACCTTCCACTATGCGTGGTTGCTCTTATCCATCCTGTTGGTTATAGGAGAATTGTCCGAGGATAGTCAGTTTCCTCCCCTTGACCAAGACTGGCCAGAGGAAAAAAATACGTGTCGCTATGGGTGATGAAGGATGCCACGTGAATTCGCGAAACCAAGATCTTCTAGGTACTGATGGAGGTGAGCATACGAATGTGGATCAACAAATGGCCGTGCCTATCCCCCTTGGTATACGACAGTGTACAAAGCTTTGCAGACTTTAAAGCAGATATGCACAATGTGTATATCAGGGCGTGGAAGGACTCATAGCAGAAGTGGACCACACTCCCCTTCATCGCAATAGATGACACTATTTTCGCGGTGCTCGACACATGGCCACCAGAATGGCGCGCACTAGATCTGGTGGCATGCAATGAGACGACGATTCAAAAATAGAAGGATTCCACCAAGCTACTAGCACAACAAAAGAAAAATGAGTAACGAGTTGAAGAAGTATGGGCTTCCTGTGATGCAGCGAAGGCCACCATAGAAAAGGCAGCAGAAATAGGGGCCACTACGACGCAAGAAGAAAGAGGCCCGGACCTAACCACAAGACATGGGACAGATGATACGATGGAAGGCACGGACCCAAGCACCACCTCTACACAATTGAAACGGCCGTGCGGGACAGAACGAACAGGGCCACAGAAGAAGACCAAGGCATCCAAGTTGCATGGGGAGCCTATTATGCTGACCGAGGGTGACCTATACAACATTGGCGACACAGTTTGTGAAGTCACCAGGGAGGCGCTCCAAGAAGCAATGATGGAGCAGCAAAATGTGTTGGGGGCACTCAGGGTGCAACTCCAGGAACTTCGAGTGCAGCCCCCACAATAGGGAATGGTAGTCGTCTACGGGGCTACGGGTACATCAGCAACTAAGCAATTGCTGCAAGCCAAAATGGTTAATATTGTCGCGCTGCCGGAAGGAGCACTGACAGCAGACAACACGGAGGACAAAGCTGTGGTAGGCTAGATCAAGGGACTTGGCCTAAACTTGGTTGCCCTTCCTCAAGAGATATTATACCAGCTGCAAGATGGAGCGACAACAGAGCTCCGCGCTAGGGAAGGACACACAATACAGATGTTTAGTGAACAATGAATCGACATCAAGCAGCTGAGCCTCCAACGCGATGAAGTGGTAGCACAGACTCAACAGTTGGAGCAAATCATCGAGGAAGCATGTCGCCGCGTCCCCGAGCTAGAGATTGCAGCAGACTTACTAGTAGGTATACAGATCCACAAATTGGCCAATGGATTCCGCGAGGCAAAGGAGGAAGCAACGAGGATCTAGCTAGACCTCAACCTGCAGATCGTGGAGCTGAGGATGAAGGCGCAGCCCTCTACACCGTTGCAAGTTAGAGAGCAGCGGCATCGCGCTATCCAATCGGGATTGGAAGCAATAGAGCATGCCATACAGGATTGCACGGGCTTGTTAGATTAATCACTCTTCACCCTCACTTCATTGCAAGAAGACCCAATGCTATAGCGTTTAGAGACAGAAGCATGGGAGTTGCAGCAGGCCTATGTCAATATTCAAGGGACCATGCAAACGGTCGTCCTTACTCAGTGACTAGCTAAGATGAGAGAGGCCTAGGCTCGAAAGGAACAGGTGGACGTTGCACATCAGAAAGAAGCAGTGCTTAAAGCATGCATCCAACCTTGGCTCGAGGAAGCATTCATGGTCACCGCCAAGATCGAGGGAAAGTTGGCACAAATGCAGGGCATATATGCACTCAAGTGAGGAGTTTCACCTGACAACAATGCATCGGAGAATCGCACAACTAATACAGCGGACAGTGGAAGAATGTGTCGCGGACGTAAGCGAAGTGCAGAATTCGCTAGATGGACTCCGCGCGAAGATTGCCACACCAGCAGAGTGACTCAGGACGAGTCACGATGATTGTGTTGGGGGCCTATTGGGCAGCGGATCCCCCCATAAGCGGGTTTTTGGGGCTGGTAGCCTGAATTTTGGTCAAATGTGATATAAGGCCCCGTGAAAGGTGAGTGCAGAGCGCGAGAGTCTAGGGTTTTCCACCCTAAAATAATATAATTTAATGTATGTTATGTCGGCCTATCCATGGTCCGTGGACCATGGGATTGTATAAATAAAGCAAGGCTCTAAGTATAAAAGTAGTCTTAGTCTAAGCTTTGAGAAAGAATATGGTTTTGGGATAAGGAATTTGCTCTGATTCTGTAAATCCGAGTTTTGGATTGTAGTAGTGGGAAGAGGCTCTGCAGCTGAGTGTGTAGAGGCCTGGTAGAGTCTGCAAATGTGTGCGCAGACCCCTGCAGCTGAGTGCGCAGGGAAAAGCTGGGATTGTATTGGAACAGAGGATTAATAAAAGATAATTTGATTCTGAAATATAATGCATCTACTTGTAGATCTTTGTGTTTACGCTTCTGTTATATCTTTGCATCTATTTATAGTTAATGATTGTGCGCACTTGTTATGAATGTTGAATGATTGATGAGAATATTGGGCCCCCATAATTAAGTTAAGATCTATAATAATAACACAGTAAGGATAAAGGATCTAGACAGTGCCTCTTCACGCTCGGTACAGAGCTACATGGAAGCAAGCACATAAGTTGTGAAGGATAGACGGTTGAGCGAAGCAGCGCAAGCACGCAGATTCGGTTCACGAACTTCCCAAACTTCATCAAGACATCCCTAGGGTCGGAAACCTGGTTCCAACACCCTCCCATACTACCTCGGGTGAGACCTCAGTCTGCGCTCCGCGAACTGTTGCTGAAAGGGTCGGTAGTTTCGGGATTTGTTTGGCTAAATCACTTCTAAACCTGGGTCATGCCCCAACAAGCCAACAATAGCCATGACACCTATGTGTTTAAAATATAAATTGACTTTAAATAAAAACCCTAGAGAATTTCCAATCTCACAAAAATCACTCTCAAACCAAAAAATGGGAGGAAGAGTTAGTGCTATGATCCAGGTGGATATTGGTGGCCACCTGCCAAGTCCACCTGGACCCCCACCATTGTTTCTCTTAGCATTTTCAATTTCCTTAATTGTAGCACAACTTACTATTTTTAGCATTTTTTTGGGTCCTGAACTTCTGGAGCCGTTTTGAGGCCCTAAACGACTTTTTTTGGGAAATCTGAGGCAACATGGGTCCATGAACCCATGTGGCCTCCCAAAGTGGTAGTGCTTGGATAGATCTTTCTAACGAGCTATTGTACGCGTCAAACAGAGATCGTATGCCAAAGTTACGACCTCGGGAAGTTGGTGTACCAATTTACCCAAACGGGGCCCACAGTTTGGCGTTTCATCTTCTAGGGTTAGGTTTTGGAATGTTAAGGGTTTTCCATTGTTTCTTAACAATAAATAGGCCTTCGAGCCTCATTGTAACACAGTTCAAAGGCATGTAGCCACCACATCTCTTCTCAGAGATAAGCTACCATCGCCCTAGCTAGTTTATTTCCATTATTGTTTGTAAGCATATTTCAGTATTTTACATTAATGAAATGAAGTATTGTTTCTGCTGCATATCTGTGTTTATGGTTATCTCTGTAACTTGTTGCGTTCCTGTTTAAGTCCGGATCAGTGGTATCAGAGCGGTCTGCTTTTTCTTTGTTTTTCTTTGCATGTCCCCAACAAGGTCGGGATATAAGCAGTTAGGGCTTGAACTGGTCGAACCTTTGCAAGACTAGCCTCACAAATCCTGATGGCCTCCCATGGCGGATGAGAAGAAAGACGAGGGGGTAGGAGATCCTATCAAAATCTTGCTCGAAGAAGCCCTCGAGCAACAACGGAACGCGATGATGGACAGCTTTGCCCGGATCCTTCAGCGGCTACCCAGAAGCGATGCATTGGCTTCTAGCAGCTACTCTGGAAACGCCACGCCCTTTAAGGTACAAGTTAATTTCGAAATCCCCATATTCGAGGGTCAGATAGACGCAGATGCCGTAGATAAATGGTTAAATCTGCTAGAGGGTTATTTTTCTGTTCATGAATTTTCGAGTCGGGAAAAGATTGTTTTCGCTCTTCTCAAAGCAGCCCCCCACGTCAAGGACTGGTGGGAAACCTACTGCGAGCAGAAGGATGAAAGTACTGGCTCACTATTTTCAGCCGCATCCACCTGGAATTCATTCCGGGATGCCATCAAGGAGCAGTACTACCCTGTCGGAAGCTATGAGGATGAATACATAAAGTGGACCACACTGCGGCAGGGAAGGGACCAAGACGTGCCGGAGTTCACCAATATTTTCCATACCCTTCGCACAAAGTTGGGTATCAAGGATTCAGAGAAGCATTTGATACTCAAATACCGTGGCTGCTTGCACAAGTACATCCAGGAAGAAATACAATTCTTGAACATCTCCTCGCTCGGCACAGCATACCAGTATGCCGTCAAGGTCGAGCAGAAATTTAAACAAAAGAAGAGAGACTTTGGATCTACGAATCCAAAGCAGGGGAAAGGTGCCCCTAAACCACAGAACAAAGGACAAAGCCAAGGCAGGGCAGCCCAAGACAACCCGCCGAAGCTGCAAGCAAAGAACAGCGCCGCGAAGCAGAAAAAGGACACGGGAAAATGGTGTGAGTTCCATAAGAGCTCCACTCACAACACAAGTGAGTGTCGGGCCAAGCAGTCACTGGTGGCTGAGCTAAAGGTTTCAGAATCAGATGCATGTTCCGACTCTGAGTTAGAACCCGATAAGGGGAATGACAAAGGGAAGCAGATCATTGATGCGGATCCCAACGCCATTGTTGCTACCGCCAAGATCTAGAAAAATGAACCCGAAGATCCAGAGGAGGAGGAGCGTCTCTTCCACTCCAGGATGTGGGTAAAGAGCTCCCTGATACAGTTCATTTTTTATAGCGGGAGCCAAAAGAACCTCATTTCGACAAAGGTCGTGAAGCGGTTGGGCTTACCGACCACAGCACATCCACAATCGTACACCAATGGGTGGCTTCACCAAGGACGAGATCTTCGCGTGAGCCAGCAGTGTCGCCTTCCATACAACATCAAGCCCTTCATGGATGAGGTATTGTGTGACATTGCTCCCCTTGAAGTTTGTGATGTATTATTAGGACAGCCATACTTGTGGAAGCGACATGATGTGTATGAATCAAGGCCTCGTGCTGTCATTATTACATTGGGAAATAAGTTGTACAGGATACCAAAGGTAGCACCACCTACCGCCATCTCTTTGATTACTGCAAAACAATGCAGTAAGCTCATTTCCAAAACTAGGAAATTTGTTTTCCTGATGATACGCCCTCAAGGAAAGAAGAAGACGGTGGCCGCGGCCTCCAGACAGGGCCCCTCTGCATGACAACTACAGATGGACAAGGTCGTGGCGGAGTATGAGGACATCTTCACCTCCCCCGCAGGGGTTCCTCTGCACTGTCAGGTCAAGCATTCCATCGATCTGACCCCAGGTGCGCCGCTACCCAATGGACCAATTTATCGGCGCTCCATTCTGGAGAACGATGAAATCAAGAGGCAGATTCAGGAGCTCCTGCAGAAAGGTCACATCCGTCCGAGTTCATCGCCTTGTGGCAGCCCGATCGTGTTGGTACAGAAGAAGGATGGGACGTGGAGACTCTATATTGACTATCGGGCGCTGAGCAAGATCACTGTCCATAATAGGTACCCGATCCCGCGGATTGATGACCTCCTGGACCAACTAAAGGGGGAAAAATATTTTAGTAAGATCGATCTGAAGTCAGGATATCACCAGGTACCAATCGAACCCTCTGATGTGTGGAAGACTGCCTTCAAATCCAAGGAGGGCCTTTTCGAATGGTTGGTTATGCCTTTCGGATTGACGAATGCTCCTGCAACCTTCATGAGGCTAATGGATGACATCTTACGGCCATTCACCAACTCATTTGTAGTAGTATACTTAGATGACATTCTGATCTTCAGCCAGAGTTGGAAAGAGCACCTCCACCACATTCGACAGGTTCTCTAAACACTGCGGCAACACAAGCTATGTGCCAATTTGGAGAAATGCACTTTTGGCATGACCCAGGTTCAGTATCTGGGATACATCATTGATGAATAGGGGGTGCATGTGGATCCAGCCAAGATCCAAGTCATTCGGGATTGGCCATCTCCAACCACTTTAACAGAGCTCCGCAGCTTTCTAGGTCTTGCCAACTTCTACCGCAGGTTCGTGTTGGGGTTTTCTCATATTACTTGGCCCTTGAGTCAAGTCACCAAGGGAGGGGTGAAAGCAAAATTATTTTGGTTTGAATCTCAACAGAAGGCATTCATAGAGTTGAAGGATCGCCTCTGCACGGCACCAGTGCTCGCGTTACCAGATTTACAACAACCATTTGAGGTTGAGACAGATGCCTCTGACTATGCTATTGGGGCAGTCCTTACTCAACATGGACATCCAATGGCATATCACAGTGAAACACTTTCAGACACAGTCTGGAAGTACCCCACTTATGATAAAGAGATGTATTCCATTGTGCAGGCCTGCCAACAATGGAAGCATTACATTTTGGGGAAGGAAACGGTCATCCACACAGACCACCGACCCCTGCAGTTCATACAGACCCAAGGGAAATTGCAGAATGATCGCCATCAAAAGTGGTCTACATACCTGCAACAGTTCCACTTGAATATCAAGTATAAGAAGGGCAGCACCAATAATGTTGCAGATTGCCTCAGTCGACCACTGATCATGGCGTTAACCACCGTGCTCAACTCTTGTGGGCACGAGACTTCTTATTGGCCACTTCTCTACAAAAGCGACCCAGAATTCGGCCACACATACCAGACACTCTTGGAGGGTCGACATGTTCCAGATTTTCACCTCCAGGATGCCCTGTTATGCCACCTGGGTCACCTTTGTGTTCCTTTAAGCGAGCGTGCCAAGATGATTTGGGAAGCACACTACAGTCGGGCTGCTAGGCATTTCGGGGTCGAGAAAACAGTGGCAGTACTGCAAAATTATTTCTATTGGCCTAATCTTCGACAGGATGTTGGGAAGTACATCAGATCATGTATTGCCTATGCCATTGCCAAACCGACCATCAAGAAGCATGGCCTCTATACCCTGTTGCCTACCCCTAGTCGACCTTGGGAATCCATCTCCGTGGATTACATGTCAGGCCTTCCTTCCACTAAGCATGGAAATGACTGTGTTTTTGTGGTCGTCGACAGGTTCTCGAAGATGGCCATTATGGCGGCCTGCAAGAAGAATATCACAACAGAAGCCACTGCTAAACTCTTCTTTGAACGAGTGTGGGTGCACTTTGGGATCCCACAGTCTATCATCTCAGATCGGGACAGTCGGTTCCTCAGCACATTTTGGTCCAGTCTTTGGTCAATGCTGGACACCAAACTCACGAAGTCCACATCGTTCCATCCTCAAACCGATGGCCAAACAGAGGTTGTCAATAGGATGATTGTGCAAATTCTGCGCATGTATAACTCAAAGCATCCACGCACATGGGACGAGAGCCTCCCTATGTTCAGCATAGCTACAACCGAGCTCTTCACAGCTCCACTGGCCATAGCCCTTTTCAGGTGGGTTTGGGATTCCAGCCACTATGCCCCATTGATGTGGCCATGCCACTTGCAGCTACTCACATAAATTTAGCTCATGTCCAGTCCGAAACAGATAAGGCCACCAGCTTCATTGAGCGCATCCAACATATTTGCCAGCAGGTCCATGAAATTATGGAGAAATCAAATGCCAAGTACAAGCAGTGACATGATCAACATCGGGTGCCACACAAGTTTCAGGTGGCGACAAAGTCTGGTTGCATTTGCAAAAGGAACGCCTTACTGGAGCCTATCGGAAACTGAGACCACTCTGATATGGTCCTTACACCATTATTAAGGCTATGGGAGACAATGCATTTGAGCTCAGCATTCCGCCATTCCTTGGCCTGCACCCACTGTTCAATGTGGACCGCTTTCTGCCATATTTTCCACCATTACTAGACACATCCGACATTGCAGAACAGCTCACACCCACAGAATTAAATCCATATTGCATGGAATAAGCTGCAACTGATCGGATCATGGACAAACAGATCAAGAACACTCGCCAACAAAATATCCAACTGTATCGAGTTGTCAAAGTAGGCCAACTCCTTCACCAGGGCAAGTGGCTCACCAGGGAACAAATTCAGCAAAAGTTTCCTCATCTCATGGAGGAACTCAACGCAATGGGGACCATTGCTTCCTAAGGGGGGAGGAATGATCCAGGTGGATATTGGTGGCCACCTACCAAGTGCACATGGACCCCCACCATTGTTTCTCTCAGCATTTTCAGTTTCCTTAATTGTAGCACAACTTACTATTTTTAGCAGTTTTTCGGGTCCTGAACTTCCGGAGTCGTTTTGAGACCCTAAACGATGTTTTTTGGGAAATCTGAGGCAACATGGGTCCATGGACCCATGTTGCCCCCCAAAGTGGTAGTGCTCGGATAGATCTTTCTAACGAGCTATTGTACACGTCAAACAGAGATCGTATGCCAAAGTTACGACCCCGGGAAGTTGGTGTACCAATTTATCCAAATGGGGCCCACGGTTTGGCGTTTCATCTTCTAGGGTTACGTTTTGGAATGTTAAGGGTTTTCCATTGTTTCTCAACAATAAATAGGCCTTCGAGCCTCATTGCAACACAGTTTAGAGGCATGTAGCCACCACATCTCTTCTCAGAGATAAGCTACCATCGCCCTAGCTAGTTTATTTCCATTATTGTTTGTAAGCATATTTCAGTATTTTACATTAATGAAATGAAGTATTATTTCCACTACATATCTGTGTTTATGGTTATCTCTGTAAATTGCTGCATTCCTGTTTAATTCCGGATCATGCTATGACCCAGATAGGCACTAGATCTATCTTTTCTTCTCACATATCAAAACTTACATTCCAATTTTTCAACAAGAGGGCCTGAGTGCTTCAAGTCCATTTCTAAACTAGAATTTTTCCCTGCATCTTCACATTTTGTGCTTGCCAACCCATCGAACGCTAAGAGAACAACATGCATTAGGGCGAGTACCCAAGAAATGGTTTCAAGTTGATATTAGTCCATCATCATAAGGTAACCATAGACATTCTACAATTGATTAAGTGACCAACCACTACTTTGTCCTCCATATCCAAGATTTCATTTAGTGGGATCTCCGTACCTAAAACCAATGAGGGTTCTTCCTCTCTGCATTTTATACATTTGTGAGAGGATTTTTTTGTTTCGCCAGGTGGAAAGGGGGTAAGCTCAACCTTCTTCAGGGAACCCTCTCAACCACAAAGCATATTGATGGTGAGGAAGGCATTAAGTAAGCCCAAAAAGGGGGATTGAGGGCAATTTATCGATGAAGAGGAAGAAGGCATTCACTCTTAAACAATATAGAAAATACAGGAAGTGTACTGGAAGAGATAGAGACAAATTGCTACCACATTAAAGAGGAGGATGTGATAGAGACCTAGGGGAGGGTGAGGGAAAACAAACGCTCGACAACAATCCACCTGATAGTGATGGGAGCAACTCTTGTAGTTGTGTTGGAGAGCAATGTGAGTGGATCGATCATACCTCATGGTCAAGATCTAATGTGATAGGAGAGGGGGGGGGGAAGGATGGGACTGACATAGGTGTTGGGTTCCTCCAGATACTTACCCCTTCAGGTGGTTCTAGTGTATAGTCCATAATGTCCTTGAAACAATCCATCTTCAATTAAGCTTAGGAAGGGATCCATGAGAGAGAAGAGCAAGGGAGGTTTGTAGAAGAATATCAACATAAACTAGGAATCGAGACTAAAAAACCCTAGTTGCGAAAGGTTTCCTTCAAATCCATATCTCTCCAGATGCAACCATCATCTACCAATATATATAATTTGTATTGTTTTATAAAATTAAAAGAAAAAAAAAAGGCATAAAAGATTGAAGTTAGGGAGGTTTGTAGAAGAATATCAACATAAACTAGGAATCGAGATTAAAAAACCCTAGTTTCGAAAGGTTTCCTTCAAATCCATATCTCTCCAGATGCAACCATCATCTACCAATATATATAATTTGTATTGTTTTATAAAATTAAAAGAAAAAAAAAGGCATAAAAGATTGAATTTGATATATTTTATATAATTTGTTTTATTTTTTGAAAGGAAGTGTGGAAGAGGAGCAAGGTAGGTTGATTTTGTTTGCCGGATTATTAGGTTTGAAATTTGTCAATGATGACGCAAAACAATATTGTAATTTTTAAATTTAAAAAATAAACAAATATAATTAGTATCTTTTCTAAAAGTTGATTTTGAACTTGTCATTATAATAGTTACAAATTAATTCTATTTTAAATTCGAATAAAGATGTTATTCATAACATCCCTTTTAACACCATAAATGGTGTGAAATTTTGAAATTTTTATTTTAATCTTGAACATCAATCTATTTCAAATAATTTATTTAGGAGTTTTATTTTTCATGCAAATGTGAATATCAAAGCTCCAATCTATTTGAAATGATTTCTTTCGATACATCTTTATGATAAGAGTTTGATTCATGTGTTAAAATAGGTTAATTACTCAGAAATGAAGAGTTGGGTAAATTTAGAGAGTCAAGTCAAGTCAAGTCAAGTCAAGTCAAGTCGTGTTAAGTAAATTTGAATTTAATGTGTGGTTGCATGTCAAGTTATTTTAGGCGAGTCGCTAATTGGAAAAGGTTAAATACCCTTCACCGGGTTCATTGTACTCATCAAGTTTTTGTGTGTTCAATAGAAGAGCCGCAACTTGAATTATTGTGTGTGATTTATTTATGTAAATTTATGTCTTGTCTCCTATATCTTTTCATCAAATTAGTATCAAAGCTGAGGAAGGATGACAAGATCCATAATACCTACAAAGCCACTGTAAAGAGGGCCCAGAGAAAAAAACAAATGATTTAAAAAAAAAATTGTCTTGCCAAATTGTCACATTGCTAAGTGACGAGTGCGCACGTTCATGCCAAATTCACACCTAATTAGTACAAAAACTGCGCAAATTTCGTTAACCTTCGAATCTATCAAAATTTGAATTATCTGCGCATCTAGATTGTGTCGGGGGTGTACACATTCTGTAAACAAGCAAAAATTTCAAAATTTCAGAAACAAATACAAACAAAGTCAAAGTTCTTTTTCAAGTACGAGGAGTCACCTGAGTTTTCTTTTTGTAACAATACGTGCATGAAGTGACATATTTTGTTATATGTTAAGTGGAGTGCTTTATAAAGATATTCCATAAGCCTCGTAAAGTTTACATTGGAATTTTATAGAAGTATTTTTACAATATCTTTTAAAAACAATAAGTGACATATTTTGTTATATGTTAAGTGGAGTGCTTTATAAATATGTTTAATAAGTCTCATAAAGTTTACATAGGAATTTTATAAATGATTTTTATAAAAGTATTTTTATAATATTAAAAAAAAAAAAACGAAAAGGAATTTATTATATTAATTTTAGAGGGTGTTTTTTATAAGAGATTTTTTTGAAGAAGATGGCTTTCTCAAATTTCCAACCTCTGTTTCTACCGTTTATAGAAAAAGGTTATGATGTGTGGGCCATTAAGATGACGACCATGTTGTAAGCTCATAATGATTGATATCATGTCCAGTTTGGGTTTTTAGAAGCTAAAGATGAAGCAGATGAACTAGCTCTCACTAATGCACATAGTTATCTATGGAAGAAGGACAAAGGAAGAATGCACAAGCATTACAACTTATCCAACAGGGAGTGGACCGGGCAGTGTTCCAAAAGATTATAATCACGTGTTCATCAAAGATAGCATGGGAGACCTTGACAACAAGCTATAAATGTATGGTCAAAGTCAATATTGCTAAGTTGCATAATACTAGGAGAGATTTTGAAAGGCTGCAGATGAAGGAGACGAAGGAGATCGATTCTTTCATGAATCGGGTCATGATTGTTGTAAATCAGATGTCAGTGCAACTCTATTCAAAAGATTGGTTGATAACGTAATGTATGTCAGAGCTACAAGCCCATATATTATGCAATGAATGAATTTGATTTCCAGATTTATGGAGACTCCAAAAGAAACACATTGGAGAGCAGGAAAAATAATTCTGAGATACATAGCAGGAACTAGAGATTGTGGCATAATGTATGCAAGCACAGAGAAAAATGATTTGAGTAGATATACAGATAGTGATTGATTAGATATATAAATAGTGATTTTGCAGGTAGTTTGGATGATAGGAAGAATACTTTTGGTTATGGTTTAGGTGTGATTTCATGAGCATATAAGAAGTAACCTATTGTAACACTGAGCATATAAGAAGTAGCCTATTGTAACACTATCATCAACAGAAGTAGAATATGTAACAACAACATCAACAACATGTTAAACAATATGGTTAAGAAGAGTATTTGATGGACTCGAGTAGAAACAATAAAAATCAACAACAATATATTGTGACAACACCTCAACGATTGCAAATGTGTTTCATCAAAAGAGCAAGCATATTGATACTAGATATCACTTTATTAGAGAACTTGTGAACAATGAAGAAGTTCACTTGAAGCCTTGTAAATCTAGTGATCAATTGGCTCATATATTTACTATGTCATTAACAAAAGATGTGTTTGAGTTTCATAGAAGAAGCTTGGGTGTTGTAAGCCTCACTGAGACATAGATCAGCCTACATCTTTGAATTGTTATGAGTGTCTTAATTAGAGACATAGACCAGCCAACATGTTTGAATTGTTATGAGTCATGTCTTAATTTAGCAATCGTAAATTAAGGGGGAGTGTTAAAATAAACTAATTACTCATGCCTGAAAAGTTGACTAAATTTAGAGAGTCAAGTCAAGTCACCTAAAGTGAAATTTAGTGTGTATTTTAGTAAAGTGGAATTTATGTGTATTTTAGGAGAGTCACTAGTCAAAAAAAATTAAATACCTTTCATAGGATTCATTGTAATCATCAAATTTTTCTATAATCAATACAAATACAAAAGCCACAACTTGTATTATTATCTCTAATTTATTTATGTAATTTTGTACTTGTCTCCTCCTCCTTTGAGACTTGGACCCCGATGAAACCCAAAGCATTAAAACTATTATGAAGGGCAATTACCGGAGCAAGACCGAACAAGCGATCAACAAATGCATGGTATTTCATTTCATGGCTCCAACTCAAAATTTAAACCACCAAATACAATGAGTTGGACCTATTTGCCTGGCTGAGAATGGAACGCAATGATAAGATTCCCTTCTCTATCAGATTCAAATCGCGAAGGATAAAAACTTTCCATCTCAGCCTGCAGCTTCCATGTCCAAATTCAAAAGCATGCCTGTGATATTTCGACTTGAAATAGAAATACAGCGGGGAAATGGTAATGGAATGGGCATGCTGGCAATCTTTGTATGGTGCGCGGAAAGCTGTAACAACTGTTCAAAACGAAATCGACAGCTTCTTGTCTTCTTCTACAGTCCACGGTCCTGGGCCCTTTAATCGCATGAACTTTTGTCTGGATCGCAATTCATAATCAGTGACCTTCGGTTCGCACATAATCAGTGGTGACACCTTTAAAAGTCTTGTGCCAGGACAAAAAAGAAATTGGTGAAAAACGCAAAAACGGCAATGGTTCCGTTTTCAGTAATTAAATGCAAGATCCGAATAAAGAAATGCAAAATTCAAATACAGAACTTCTGTGAATCAGCGGCTCCTTTTCTCCGCGCCAAAAATGGCACAGCTCCATGCTGGCTACTACTGTCAGAACTGCATTAATTTACACCAAAATAAACAGAACATGCAAAGAATTGGGACAAATCACAGAACTGCATTAATTTACACCAAAATAAACGGAACATGCAAAGAATTGGCGGAAAATCACATTTGATGTCAGTGACGGGTATTGCCCGGTTTTTTCATCCTCACAAGTCTCGACCGTTCATTAATACTGTATATCTTTAATGGCGTTCACGAAAACTTTGATGCATTTGGCTTTCGAAAGCAATGCGATCGGTGCTGATAGATTTCGGGAGTTTCTGCCAACATTTCTGGCAAAAAATATGACAAATGCCGCACGCCTACCGCCTCTGCTACAGTAACGACCCAGGAGAATATTTAGCTTAAGCGAAGCAGATTTCAGTTAAACAAGAAAATGTTTACTCCAATACAATACTGCATAATTCCGGTAATGGTTTGAGGGTTTCTCCGACATTTCTTTCAAGAATCTTGATAAGCACAATTATATGACTTCATCCTAAATATATTTATTCAGGAAACTTCATGCTCGTGGCCTGTAGGACATCGAATTAATAATAAATATCGTTAGCTCCAAAAGACACCGGAACAGTTGAATTTCGTTTCCCAGCTTCTGCGGTGATTATATGATAAAGCTTTGCGAAGGCGCTGGCCGCACCGAGTTACGTGCATGTAGCTGTCATAATGATACTAAAGTTTGTGGAGGTTTGTCGTTACATCAAAACTTGCAAGTGTTTGGTAAATTTCACAAACCAGTAATTAGGATCTTTAAGTTGGAAATTACGTATTCTATAGAGGTGCGGTGATTTTTCCAACACCTTGTCAAACGCAACATGGGGAAATCGAACCTGGGTCTCGACTCTGATATTTTTCCAACACCCTCAACTCGGGGGAATAGAACCTGGGTCTCGGGTGTGATACCATGTGGAGGTTTTCCGTTAAACCTTACAAACCAGTGACTAGAATCCCCAGGGCGGAAATTACGGATTCTATAGAGGTGCAGTGATTTTTCCAACACCCCCCTCAAACGCAACTCGGGGATATCGAACTTGGGTCTCTGCTCTTATATTTTTCCAACACCCCCTCAAACGCAACTCGGGAATCGAACCTGGGTCTCGGCTCTGATACCATGTGGAGGTTTTCCTTTAAACCTTACAAACCAGTGACTAGGATTCCCTAGGTGGAAATTACGGATTCAATAGAGGTGCAGTGATTTTTCCAACACCCCCTCAAACGCAGCTTGGGGGAATCGAACCTAGATCCAAGCTCTGATACCATGTGGAGGTTTGCTGTTACACCAAAACCCGCAGGGATTGATAAACTTCACAAATCAATAACTAGAATTCCCAGAATAGAAATTAAAAATTCTATAAAAGTGCTGTGATTCTTCCAACAAAACTGGGAGAGAGCTGAGTTTTCATGTCAATGCGCAGGTTAGGGTTTCCCCTCTCCGAAATATCGAGTGTTGAAACTCGAAAGCGACGCATACATTTGAAAACTGGAAAACGTGAAAGACTTATCGCGCAGGGCGGCCGCCGTCGAAGGAAGCACGAGATGGAATTATGGGAGAAAATAAGTAGATTCAAATAAAGATTCCAGTAATTTTGACCAAATTATAAGCAAGTTTAGTGTAGAGACGGAATCATCTCCGACTTCGGTCAATCTAAAGCAGTCAGAATAAGTAATTTCAGAGCTAAGTTTCTCTGCACATGCAAGATGGAGGTAGCGTTTGTGGAGCTGTAAAGCTTTCAAAGTTTCAATCTGTACCAACCATCCACAAGCCTTCCTCAGTACTGTCTGTCTGAGGATACGAAAATCAATCAAATATCTTTTTCGAGATTAGAACCCTGGTTTATAACTTTCATTGCCATGAAGAAAGTAGGAAAGACAAATTAGGACAAGTCTACCTAGGGTGAGGAATTGTCTGGACGGTCATTTTTGGTGGGAATCTGGTTAACGTTTTTTAAATAAATTTGGCATGAGTGTTTAAATCGTGTTTTTAAGGTAGAAATGGATTCAACACTGTCAAAAACTATTAAGGAAGTCAAAATCTTGAAGTTTGACCACTTTAACCTGGATTTACAAAAATCTTTCCCTGAATTTATCAAAATATTGCGAGAATTTTCATGATTTTCAGGGCAAAAAATAAGTCTGGTTAGACTACGGCATTTCAATGTCTCTTTCGAAATCAAATCTGGTAAATTTGTAGAGATAGTTAAAAATGATTTGAAATTGACAATTTTTTTTTCAAAAAATCTGGTGGTAGAAGTATTTGAAACATGTTTTTGAATTCAGTACTATCAAAAATCTTTAAAACACCCCCAAATCTTAAAGTTTAAAAACCTAAACTAAATTTACAAAAAACTCTACCAAATTTTATTAAAAATTACCAAAATTTCTATAATTTTCCACATAAATTTAAATCCCAAATAAACTATGGCAAAAAAATCTTGGCAAGCTCTTGAAACCCTTCGACTCAAAAATAGAATACAGTTAAGATCTCAATGTGGTAGCACAATGATGTGTGGTTTGACGGTAAGTCTACTTGGGCGAAGGTTAGGAGACCGCAGTTCAAATCTCATTGAGTACATTGACTTGCTCTAGTGGGGCCGCAGTTCAAATCTCATTGAGTACATTGACTTACTCTGGTGGGGGCTCGAGAAGCAGATTCCCCACCCCTGCCTTGGATGCCTTGGTCCCGGGTCTCCCTTAGATAAAACCATAGTTGGATGTACTCTTGGTGTTATAGTGGCACACACCCACCTTGGCTAAAACCATAGGATCTTAGTATATCTTACTTGCACTTATTTGGATGTACTCTTGGTGTTATAGTGGCAGCTACGAGGATTGATCCTAGGTCTCCCTTAGATTAGGACTGGCAAGTGTTATAGTCGTAGCTATGAGGATTGATCTTGGGTCTCCCTTAGATTAGGATTGGCATGTGTTATAGTGGCAACTACGAGGATTGATCCTGGGTCTCCCTTAGATTAGGACTGGCAGTTATCGATTCACCATGTGGTTAAAAAGAAAAATCCCAATGCCTTAGTCTAAAGGCTGGAGCTAACCAGCCATATATTGGGTATTTAATGCCCTCAGAGCAGCACGCCACTTAGCCCAATAACACGGGAGCGGGCAAATATTATTTAATGCCGAATTTGCCTACTCCCGTGTTATCGCGTTAAGTCGCGTGCTGCTCTGAGAGCATTAAATACCCAATATATGGCTGGTTAGCTCTTTCCTAGTCTAAAGGCCTCGTTAGACTACTCTATTGTTTCTGAGGTCTTTGGCACCCTTTCTTACCTAATTGTTTTTGAGGTTTTGGCACCCTTTGTTTTTCTAGGTTTTTGGCACTTTTTTTGGCACATAATATTTATAATGTTTTGATTATTTATTAAATTTTCAATAATTATTAGATTTGTTTAGTTAATGAAGTTTTAGAGATCAAAATTTTAATGTATTTAGAGATGCATATCTCATTCATATTCAATTTGGAGTTGACGGGTGATCTTTTTAAAATAAAAATAATATATTTTCTAAATAAAATAAGAAGTAGGCTATAATAAAAAATAAGTTAATTGGTATTACAACTTAATACTAAGGAGATGTAAAAATCTTTCACTCTCACTCTTAATCATAAACAAAATATTTCGATATCATATGAGTTACTATTTTATATCAATTTTTGAAAAAAATACAATAATTTTATATATATATATATATTTCAAAAATATTTCAATACAAATTTTAAATAATTATCAATTACAATTAATGTATTTTAATGTCAATTTCATATATATAAAAAGCAATATATATATAGAGAGAGAGAGAGTGTTGATCCTAATAAAATATTTTAATCTAAAAATAGGTAATTAAAAGTAAAAAGTGTAATTACTCTCTCATGAGAATAATAAAAGGAAGATGTATAGTTATATATAAAATATTGACTATAATAAAATATTTCAATTTACAAAGAAAAATGTAATTGAAAATTAAAAAAAATATAATTATTCTCTATAAGAATAATGTAAAGACGGTGTGTAATTCATTTAAATTATTATAAATATATCAAGTAGCAAACCCGGATATAGATCAAATATTTGGAAATATATTTTTTCATATTTTACATTATAATAGTGGGTTGTATCTCAAAAAAATTAATTTAAGAAAGATGTATAATTCATTTAAATTATTATAGATATATCAAGCACCCAGTGAAAATATAGATCAAATATGTGAAAACATATTTTTCAGGATTATA
This sequence comes from Pinus tabuliformis, assembly GCA_031772625.1. Taxonomy (NCBI): domain Eukaryota; kingdom Viridiplantae; phylum Streptophyta; class Pinopsida; order Pinales; family Pinaceae; genus Pinus; species Pinus tabuliformis. The sequence goes on from CM062820.1 coordinate 370,260,907, forward strand.
TCTCAAAAAAATTAATCCATCTTAATTTTCTGCTAACTTAAAATAATTATATATTGATAAATAATAATAAAAAAAGGTAAAGAAATGAGTATGTGTGAGATAAACAGAATCATGATAATAGAATAAAGAATTCCATGATAATAGAAAAACTAATGTTGATAAACCCCTCCAAGAGATTTTGATCATTTCGAAAGAAGAATACCGATAAACGCATGTAGTTGCTAAATTAGAGAAAGTAAAGAAATTCGTATGTTTGAGATAAACGAAATCGTCATAATAGAAAAAAGAATTCCATGACAATAGGAGAAAGAATATTATAAACCCCTTCGAGAGATTCTGATAATTTCGAAAGAAGAATATTAATAAACCTATGTAGTTGCTAACAAGGTAGTGTTTTATAATAAACAGCTTATTTTCGTTGAATGTCGTTCCATAACGTGGAATTTACCCTTTTTAAATTATTTATATATATATATATATATATATATTTATTTATTTATTTATTTATTTATTTATTTATGGTCAAAAAAATTATTATAGTTAAAATATTTTATTAAAAAAAATTAAATTTTTTATAGATGTAAATATTTCTTTAAGTTTTGTATTAAAAATGATGTTTGTATTTTGAAAGATTTGATTCTTAAATATTCAAAACTAAAATGTATCTAGTTATGCTAAGAGTTTCTACAACTTAGCATGGAAGTATATGAATAATAAAAAAATGTTTCAATGTCAAATAATATATTACATAAAATGTCTGTTTGGGGTAGCTCAAGTGGCGATGGTCGTGGAATGAAGTCATCTTGGGTTCAAATCTTGTGCTACCCTCCCCCTAGCGAGGTGAATAATGGACATGTAAACTGGAAAATAGGAGAGTCCTACCAAACTTACAAAAAAAATATATTACCTAAAACAGGTGAAAATAAAAGAAATCTTATAGTTAAAATATTTTATTAGTATGTTGCTCAAAACCAATATAGATCCATCTAAATTTGTATCTACCAAGAATCTAAAGGAATTGAATATCTAGAGGTGCAAACCTTTCATCAAATTTTGCATTTAAAAAGACCTTTGTATCTTGAGATATTTGATTTATCTCAATGCTTGGTAGATCGGAACTTTTATATATATATATATATATATATATATATATATATATATATATATATATATATTCAAACAAGACCCAACATTTAAAATAATTATATATAGAGATTATATCATATGATATATGTTTTTTATCTCAAATATGAGGAGGTATGTATTGACATACGTGGAGATTGTGAGTCATATATAAAATATTTCAACGTGAACTACTTATATATTACATAAAACAAGTGAAAATAATAATAAAAAAAAAGTTATAGTTAAAACATTTTATTAGTGTGTTGTTGAAAATTAGCATAGATTCATCTTAACACTAGAAAATTAGCATAGATTCATCTTAACACTAGTATATATTATATAAAACAAGTGAAAAAAATAATTATTTATAATTAAAAGATTTTACTAGTGTGTTGTTCAATACTAGCATAGATTCATCTTAATTCTAGATCTACCAAGATTTCTCAATATGAAAACCTTTAGTCAAGTTTTACACTCAGAAAGAGGTTTGCATTTTGAGAGATTTAATTCCTCTAAGTGCTTGGAAAATCTAAAATTAAGATGGATCTATCCAAATTTAAATATGCAATTTATAATTTCATTAATCTTTTTTTTCTGTACTTTAAAATAATTGTAATTGTAATTGTAATGTGACTTTATTTCTTTAATATATACTAATTTATTTAAATAACGTATTTTAATTATTTACACTTGTTCATTTATAACATAATTTTATATTCACTTTACATAAAGGAAAAATAAGTAATATATATATAATCTTATGGATATGTGTTTTCTATTTTCAAATATAAGAAACATTTATTAATACTTTAATGTGGAGAATATGAATCATAAATAAAATATTTCAATGTATATATTATATAAAATAAATGAAAATATGAATCATAAATAAAATATTTCAATGTATATATTATATAAAATAAATGAAAATAAAAATTATAGTTAAAATAGAAACCAATATAAATTTATCTAAAACTAGATTTATAAATTTATAAATCTAAATTTACAAAAAATCGAAAAATCAAATCTCTCACTTGCAAACCTTCCTTAAAATTTCACATTTAAAAAAAATAACTTAAAATATTTGATTCTTCTAAACCCTTAAATGATCTAAAATTAAACAAATCTATACTCTTCCTATCAAAATGAAACTCAATTACAATAGTAAAGTATTTTAAGTTATGAAACACAACATTACATTTATTTTAATTACATTTATTTTAATTTTTATATACTCTTCCTATAACAATGAAACTCAATTACAATAGTAAAGTATGTTAAGTTATGAAACACAACATTACATTTATTTTAATTTTTAATTTAAATATTTTCGAATTGTTTTGGGAAAAAGCATATTGAGTTAATATGGTATAAAAGTGACAGCCTCTTGTCTTCCTCTACAGTCCAAAGTCCTGGGTCCTGTAATCCCATGAACCTTTGTCCCAATGGCAATTCATAATCAGTAACCTCCTGTTCGCACGTAATCAGTGATGAGGCCTTTAAAAGTTTTGTGTTCATCCAAAAAAAAAGGGTGAAAAACGCAAAAATTGTTATGATTGTGTTTTCAGTAATTAAATGCAATATCCAAATAAGGGAATTGCAAAATTGAAGTGCAGAACTTCTGTATCAGGCGCTCCTTTTCTCCGCATCAGTAGGCGAAAAATGGCGCAGCTCCTTGCTGCCAGAAATGCATTAATTTACACCAAAATAGACGGAACATACAAAGAATTAACGGAAAATTTCCAGGTTTACCGTGTATTTGATGTCAGTGAACGGTATTGCCCGGTCTTTGCGTCCTCGCAAGAGTCAGCGGTTGATACATATTCTATATCTTTAATGGCGTTCACGAAAATTTTGATGCATTTCGCTTTAGAGTTTTTCTTCTTCAATGCAATCGGTGCTGATAGATTTCTGGAGTGTCTGCCAGGTTTTCTGGCAAATATAGGACAGATGCCGCACGCCTACTGCCGCTGCTGTAGTAAGGACCCGGGCGAAGATTTAGCTTAAGCAAAGCAGGTTTAGGTTAAACATGTACCTCAATACTTTACTGCTAAAATTCGGTAATGGTTTGAGGTTTTCTCCTTATTTTCTTCAAGAATCTTGATAAGCACAAATATATGACTTAATCCTAAATATATTTATTCAGGAAACTTCAATCCCGTGGCCCAGGCGTGGAATTTGACGAACGCTTTTTGTGCATTTTAAATGTATTTGACGGTGAGCAAAAATCTTGAAACGTCTGGTAAAAATATTTGAAACTTTAAATTTGAATGGTAAGTATTTAAGTTGCAGGAGCGATTTAAATTTTAATAAGTGATTTAGATTGATAATGTGCTTAGTTGCCATATTTAACAGCCCAGATAAATTTAAAATTTCAGGCCTGGGCTAGTTTCCCAGCTTCTGCGGTGATTTTATGATTAAGCTTTGCGAAGGCGCTGGCCGCACCGAGGTGCGTCCATGCAGTTGTCAGAATTACACCAAAGCGAGCAGAGAGAGAGCTTTCATGTCGGTGTGCGGAACCAGTGTTAGGGTTTGTACTCTAGCACCACAAACTTCTCCGAAATATCGAGCGTTGAAAATCGAAAGCAACGCAGACATTTGAAAACTGAAAAACGTGAAAGATTCTTACCGTCCTCTTCAGCGAAGGAATGACGAGTAGGAATAATGGCATAACATTAGTAGATTGACATAAAATATTTCAGTAATTTTGACTTCTAAGCCGGAGTGACTAGTTATAACCATAGTTATTAAATTGGAATTTTATAAGAAAAGAATAGTCTATGTAAAATTTGATATGAAAAAAAATTTGGAATATATATCTTAAAATTAATATATTATTTATTTTTTCTTTTTCATCTAAATTCATTAAATCTCTCTGGTAAGCATACTTTTGTTGGCTTCTCTCCCATATTCGATATGCTTCTTTGCTTCTTTCCAATATTCACCTTGCACATTGGTATTAGATGATCGAGAGAAAATTCATTAAATTTTAAACTCATGAAATCTCTCTATGATAAAGATATTATTGTTTATTTATCTTCAATTTTTATTTTGCATGTCTATATAAGATAATCCAAAAATAATGAAAGATAAAATATATCAAAATTTTCATTAAATTTTAGATTCATAAAATCTTTCTCTCAAGTCTTTCTATAGAAGAATATACGATGACGGGCCATGGAGTAAGCTTGTAAAGACAATATCTAAAAGGAAAGAGCATAGAATTTTGGTACAGGAGGGGGTCCATTGGCATCAGAAGCGGCTAGATGATATGGCAAAGCTTTAGAAAAGTCCATCCTTTTTCATAAAAAACTTTCCTTGGAACCTTTATTCCGGATCAAATATTTTTATTGCTTTTGATTCTATTTCACCTGCCCGGGAATTCTCGTTCCCCCATCCACTGTTATGCAATCTTCATAGGCTGGGATGTTTTACGTGGGATAAGTTGATAAAAGAATGGTCTGGCTCTTCTCCGGTTTGGAAGGATGGGGAGGAGTTGCATTTACCCCATTCGATGCTTCCTCTTTGGATGTCGGTAAAAGCGAGACTTGGTAGTTTGGGGATCACCCGAACGGGTTCAAAGGATCGTCTGGTATGGTCTCTCCATAAACCTGTGAGCGTAAAGCACATTTATGCTGATATGATCTCTGTTATTGCTGGAAGTCCTCCCCCGCATTTCCCTCCCTGTTTTTGGAAAGTTGCATGTCCGCTGAAGATGATTATTTTCTCTTGGCTGTTATTTGGGAACAAAAATCTCACATGGGAGATTCTTCAAAGGAGAAGCTGGCAGGGTCCGAGTAGATGTTCCATGTGCCTCAATGACACGGAAACAAATTTGCATATGTTCTTTCAGTGCCCCTCGTCCCTTTATATTTGGTATGATTTGTCTTTATATTTTGGTTTCCCTTACAACATATTTTCTTCTGTTCAGGAAGGTTTTATTTGGTGGAGTAGACAATCCTCATCTTGGAGATCGTTGTTCATTATCACATGCTGGTACTTGTGGAACTGGAGGAACACACACATTTTCCAAGACTCTAAGGAACCTCTCCATGCTATTCTTCAGCGTATATTGGCTTGCCATGATTCCTTTCATCAGGATGCCTCTCTGCCAAACATGTCTGCTATATGATGTTGCGGGGTTTTGCTCCTGCAAGAGGTTTTATCCCTTCAGTATCATGTCTTTTGGATCCTCTTTTCCATGGCCGGGGGTTTCTACCCCTTCTTCTTTATATGTTTTTGCATGTATCTGTACTGTCACGTCAAGTGTTGACATGTCTCTGTCGAGCTTTTTGAACATCTGGTTTTGTAGATGTGTAGTATATGTTACTTCTCTCTTTTCAGAGTGTTTTAGATCTGGTCTATCTGACATCTATTTTTTGCTAAGGATGATAGGTTTACATCACCTCAATGGATTATCTGTATGCTTTTTCTGAAAGGGAGACTGGGCATTTCTATGCCACATCCGAATCTCGAATATGTATTGATGATCTTTATATACTCTTAATATAAAGCTATGTTGGTTTTTTTCTCTGAAAAAAAAAGATACTCTTGTTTACTTATCTCTAACCTTCACTTTGCATGTCTATATAAAATAATCCAAAAATAATGAAAGACAAAATGCGTCAAATTTATTTACACTGCAAAGTGAAAAAACATATAACTAAAATCTAATAACATAAATAACAAAATCTCAAATATGAAATTCAACATACAAAATGAGACATTGGACATTAAAAATAGATTTAAAGTGATCTCCATATACCTCAAAATTTATGTCTCAATGATTATTCTTAATAAATCCAAATTTATTCCCCGGATGCGGGTGGCGGGACGGCAACAATGGGCATGCCACATGCTATGCATGGGCTGCCCCGTGTAGACAATACGGCCTCCATATGAAGGCCGTCAACCAGCACCTGAACCCACTGCTGCGTTTAATGGAGTTAATGGTGAGGGCGGTAGGTTTATGGGGCTGTACAGGGCACTTAATGCGCGCCTGTATCGAGAGCATGAGGCAGAGCATAACAAGAGCAATGGAGGGTGCAGGGAATGTATGTCGGGCGAATTTGGGGAAAGAAGGAATTGCAGAGAGCCGAGGCGGTGGCAGCTCCATCCACTTCATCGTCGGGTGTCTGGTGGTTACTATCGCTGCCATAGCCTCTCTGGTTGCTGGTCCTGTAGCCGGAAGCACTTGGCTCAATTGCTGGGTGAGAACCGGAATTGGTCCACCTTGCCACCAAGGAACGGGTCTCAGAGAGGAAATTGGGCACCAGAGAAAGATTTGGGAGGTAATTGGTTCAGTCTTCGACTCCAAGCTCACCTGCACACACACAAGAGCAGAATCAGTTTCACCATGGCTAAACTCCGTCAGCGACAGCCGTGTAGAAGAGGTCCAGCTAGAGGCTCTTCCTCGCGAGCTCCAGCATTGGATGAACATCACCACTGTTGTTGCTGCTACTGCCATCGAAGAGCCAAAGCCACTCCACTTCCAATCAGCCAGTTTTTGGAGGTTGGAAGTGCTGAAGAGGACAAATCAGAACTTCCCTCCTTTGGCTCAGTGGTTTTCACATTGCCGAGGGCTGAGAGCTTCCCAGGGCTCAGTGCCCACATCTCAATTATGTTCACCAGAACTCTGGAAGGAAATGGGGAATCTGCCCCTCAAGACCCGCAGAAGAAGCAAGCGGAGGGCAAAGGCAAAGAAATTGTCCATGGATTACCGGAGGCAGGGGAACATAGCTCCGCTTTGGAGCCACCAGCGTCTGAGGCTGGTCAGCATGAATCGTTTCCTCCGATGGAGCCTGCTCCTCAGGGTATTGATGACGAGACATGGCGCAAGATGTGGAAGGGTAAACCAGAGGGAGAAGGCTGGGCGTACATCGTGGAGGACAACAGCCTTGCCGAAGAAGCTGATGCCTTCTTCGCGTCCCTTCCTTCTTCCTCAACACATCGAGAGGATCAAAATTGACACGGGTAATTCTCTCTTGCGCTTTCGTTTTGATGGCTGGAAGTGGTTGCCTACCTATTCGCCTGCTGTAATTTTGTTTGGAAGCTGGTCGGGTCTCATTTTCAATGGGTCAATTCTCAATTTCAATTTTGTCGGGTTGCTCAATCAATCCCATCTGGTAATTCGCCCCTGGTTATTAAGTCAATCCCATCTGGCAATTCGCCCCTGCGTGGGCAGTAATGTTTTTGAATCCTCCTCCTGAGGCTCCAATGGGAGCCCGCTGATGTTTATTTCTGGTTCTGCTTATATGGTCTGGTGCTGCCCCTGCGTGGGAGCGTTATATCAGTGCTTGGTCTGTTTTGTTTTGTGAAGGCTTGCCCGGAGAGGGAGACCTCAGAATTTTGTTTTTGGTTCCCAGCGAGCTATCAGAAGCCCTGGAAGACTCGCCTCACAGTTTGTAATTTTCACTTGTACAGTTAATATATGAATTAGATAGCTTTTACGGAGAAAAAAAAAAAAATCCAAATTTATTTAACATGTTATTATCATTTGTGCAAAAAAAAACCCTTCTAATTAAATTCCACGAGATTAATCTTTTATTTTACCATAAACATAATAGCTATACTAATAATTATTTTACTTATTAATAAAAAACTTATTATTATTTAACAATAATTTTTAATATAAAATTTATAAAAGAAGTTTTTCATTTTTATTTTTTATAACTTATTATTGTTTAACAATAATTTTTAATATAAAATTTATAAAAGAAGTTTTTCATTTTTATTTTTTATAAAACACTTACCGTTGTTTAAAATTTATTAGAAAAAAAAAGAAACGTTTATTTTTCATTGTTTTAACATAAAACTTACGATCAACCAGACAAATCCATTACGCATTATTCCATTGAATTTTCGAATTTTTTTTGTGCAGTACGAGGGAACTTGGAAACTAAGGTTATAACCAAATTTATTTGAGAGAGATAATTATATTCGATTTTGTTTAATAAAAGAATAATTGGTTTTAGTGAGATTTTTTTGAAGTTTTTTGATTAAAAAAATAGTCAGAACACATAATTTTAGAGTTAAGTTTTTCAGTGTGCATGCTATCTAGTGTTGAGTTTATGTAATACAGAGTAGGTCAATTCTTATATTTTGTACTTATTTTTATCTAAAAATTGGCATATATTATTTCAATAATAAATGACTTTATAATTCCAAAGATTAATATATACTACTTCAATATATTAATGACGTTATAGCTCCAGAAATATTGATAACCAATCAATAAATTTTTGTTCATACCACTATCAGTAATATCTGAACTATCTTATTATACAAAAATTATTTGCGTATCTTTTTCGAGATTGAAACCATGGTTCATAAGTTTCATAAAATTATGGAATTTCCAGTTATATTTAGAGAAAATCCGGCAAGGATTTTTGTAAATCCAAGTTATAGTTGTTAAACTTCAAAATTCTAGGTGTCCTAAACGTTTTTGATTGGGCTGAACCCATTTTTACCCATTTTTACCCTCAAAAGCACGATTCAAACACTGCATCTACAAAAAAAATTGAAATTTTTTTGCTCAAATTCTAGCCACTTTTAACCAGACAATTCCTCCGTCTCGATAGACGAATCGGAAAAATAATGGTATGTTTTTAGTACCCTTCGATTCAAAATCAGCGTACGGCTAACATTACAACTTTAGTTTTACGTTCGTGATTTCCTTAATAAAAATTGCGTAATCCCGAATCCTATTGCATGACAATAGATAGAAACAAAACATCAATTTGAAGCTCTACGGGATTTAAACGGAAAAGCATAGATCCATCTGCAAAACAGTTAGATATGTCCCTACTTTATAGGTCCCGTATATTTGTTCTAGCTTTTGTATTTTTTCTTTGGTGTAATTGAAGTTGGTGCTCATATTTTTTTTGGCGGGTGAAATTGTAAAATTTATAATGCACATTTATTATTTTAATAAATTTCTATTAAATTTGAGATCAAATTAATTTTAAAAGAAAAAAATAACACTTTGTATTATTTATGGGACAATTTTCAATTTCATGTTAACTATTTCATCAATTATATTAAATTAAATATTTAGGAGTTGTTTTTAGTGTGATTTTTTGGACTTTTGGTGAAATCTTGATTTGTGTTATTTAAACTAGTTTTTTTACTCTATATATGAATTCAACACCCTAAAAAGCCCTAGGGCACTTGGATCGTGTAGAATTGTTACCCATCAAACTTGTGATTTCAATAAATTCTTGGATTTTAAAGAAATTAAACTAGAAAAACCCACGAGAAAAACTTCCAAAGAGTCACACTAAAGCCAACTCGAAATATTTATATTAAACTAAATATTTACTATATAACATAGATTTGACATGCGTTTTAAAAAAAAATTGCAATATAGACATATTTAGAGTGTAGTCAAATCTGTCGTCATAAACAAAAGGTGCTATACACCAAATTAATGTCTAACTTTAATGTAATTTTAAAATTATAATTATTGTTATAATTATTATAGTGTTTTTATTTTTAAGTAATTCTTATAATAACGTAATTGTCAGTATGTGGGAGGAAATGTTTCAGTGTCCATAAATGAAATGAGTATGAAGATTAAAATGTCTTCTCAATCTCAAAGATGTTGTATTGTTTGTAAAATAAAACATTAATAATAATAATAATGTTGTATATTCAATAAAAAACTACAAATAATAAAAATAATAATTTGATTCACTTTAATTTGTTAATTTATGACATCGTAAATTTTTTATTATATATATATATATATATATATATATATATATATATATAGTTTAAAATTAAGATTTTTTTTCCAAAAAAAATTAGTAACTTTTTATTAATAAAAATGAAAAGTTACATGTGTATATGTATAAAGCATTCAAACCTGTGTGTAAATAATAAAATAAAAATAAAATTATAGATTGCTTCATGAAGTGGACTTTTTTTTTTTCCCTTTTTCTTTTGAACTTTTTGCCAGACCCCGTCTGATGGAGTAGTAGAACATGAGTGGGACTATTGCAAATCGATTCCAAACACCAAAACTTCAAAGGCCAGAGTTAGACAATTGCAAGTTCATTATTTCTGGATATGTTTGGAACTTCTTTATTTAAATCAGAACTTTCAGATACATGAGTTCGCTTAACTCCACCTGTGCCTTGATTGTTGTTTTTTTCCACGAATAGGTTTCCAAGGGTCAGATCACTTGTAGATCTATTTGGATTCTCTGCTTGGTTGTTTTGTTCTTCCTCCTTTTCTTCTCCCTCCTCTTGAGAGCCTTATTTTTTTTGTCTCCTACTGTTGTCAAATTTCATCCATTTCTTCATCCTCCTTATCTGACAATGGGGGTTCTAGAAATTGCCATCCTTTTGGTTTTTGCAATCTCTTTTTTGTTTTTTCTTTTCTTGTTTACATGTGTTTTGCAAGTGCCATGTTTGGTGACAAACCCTGCATCTAAATGCAGTGTTTTCAAAATCTAACCACTGTGTCTGTTAGCACCCCAAGAAACTCTCCTAGGTTGTATATCACATATGCTTGGGAACATTACAAACTCAACAAAAATGTTGGAAAATGGTGGATGAATGGAAGGAATGATGCATATTCAAGCCAGATAACCACTTCTACTATGCTTAACCCCAGACATGGGTGAACACCCCCAGACTACAAGGCTTTATACCACCAATTACTCACAGTTTAAGGAATAGGTGAACATGGAGAATACTGACCACACCAGCAGATGCACAAGACCATGTGATGGCCGACTGCAACCAGTTAAAAGGTATGTAAATCTATTTCCTAATGCACAGATAGGATGACAGCTCTCTGGCACCAAGAAAATAGAAACTTGCATACACTTTCAATAATATATACTAGTTTTAACACAGAGGTGGGATGATAGCCCCTCTAATGCTAAACATCAAGAGCACATAAAAAATGCATAACAGGTACAACCTGGAACAAAGAAGAAGTGGAAAGTGAGCAATTAACAGCAAAAGAAGCTTGCATTAGCTGAAAATGAAGACCAAATGCCACAAGTATCATAGCAGTTACAGTCTCCAGAAGTTGAACTTTACATCAAAACAATATTCATCAACCCTCATTATATCTTATTTCTAGGTATATATGGAGGTTGATTACAAAAATATTTGTTATCCTATGCGTGGAGGGGTCATATCTGACCACCAACCACAATTACAATCTAATATGGGTCTCTGCTGCAAACTGTGTGCTTTAATGAACAAAATCGACATTTTTAGATATTCTGATGTCCTTCTTGAACAGGCGGAGTGTTGTATGAAACATGCTCCATAACTACTAAATGCTTGATTTGCTCGATATTGTCTTGTTTCCTTCTTTGGCCATATTACTCTTGAATTAAGTTGTTGAAGGATAAATGCATAGGGTACTAGTAGATGGCCGCCATTGTCCTTCGGAAGCACGGCTCAGTCAAAGGTGGCGAAGACTTCATGGCAGGTGTACGAGTGGGTGGAAGACGAACATTAATCGTTGGATCGCAGTAATCAACGACGGAGGGCGCTAGATAAGGAGTATCAAAAGGACACGTGGATGGACAAACGAGGGTCGTCGGATCGTGGGCGAGCAGATCCGACAGTTGACGGGCGGCTAACAAGCGCGGGTGATAACGCGCGGGGATCGTACGAGACAGTGGTAAGCGGTTTCCCCACACCGCTTATCGAAGGTGGGCAGTATTCATATGCGACCCTCGCGATCAAATAAAATTGCAACGCATGGCGGATGGGACAGGCGGGAAACCGCCGCGATCGTGGGTTAACGAGCGGGTAGGTTTTAGCGGCGGGAGGAGCGACTACCGTTAGATCTGGAGATGGAAAATCAGACGGCGGGGAGATGAATGAGGTTTAAAGCGCAGGAAAAAGGTTGTAGCGGCACGGGAACCGTCGGATCAGGGCATTTAATGACTGCGATTGCAGCGGAGGGTTTACAAAGGCGTGCAAAGATATGATCAGAGTCACATGGTTAAGCGCCTGAGGCTTAAGGAAAAGTGAGTTTGTACAGGGCTTTGGAGGCAAAACGGAGGTAGGGGAGTTTATAAGAGCATCGACATAGTGAAGGAGAATGGGCGAAATAACTACGTCAAATCCCTTTCTTTATGATAGACAACCAATCAAGCCTGCATTTGACTAATTAATGTTGAAATTAATAGCATAGCTAACATTGGCTCCTTCTGGGGATGAGATCCTCCCTGTGAGGTCTCAAGAACCTACAGATCAATGCCTTCCTGATGAAAACAAATTAGCCAAAATTCCTAGTGTTCCATTAGGCATGGAGTCTACTTTACCTACACAAAACTGATGAAAACAAAATATTTACAACTTTTAAGGCCATAGACCTTAAACAACATAATTTTTTAGAAAATGCCAATTAACTGGGCCATCAAAAACTGCCTCTCCTCCCATACTTTTTAGTGTGAAGGTGTTGTTCCCTTGAATCTGAGAAATGATGAAAGACCCTGTCCAGAAAGCATCAAATTTCCCATGGTTTCCTTTCTTTTCCTTCAATGCATCCCATTTCAGAACCAAGTCTCCAACCTGAAAATTATCTGATTTTGTCTTCCTGTCAAAAGCATCCTTGATCTTTTTCTGATGTGCTGCAGCCTTTTCAACCAGTTGTTCTCTAATCTGATGTACCTCTGCTAAATCAGTGATCCCTTTTGCTATTTCTTCTTCCTCATTCTGCTCTTCTTGAAGGAATTTTGCCACAGGGAGAGTTAACTGAATTGGGAATACAACTTTAGTGCCATATACCAGCCTGAAAGGAGAATTCCCTGTGGATTTCTTAATGGTCATTCTGTCAGCCCAAGGTGCATACTTGAGCTTTGAATCCCAATTCTTTTTATTGTCCTCTAACAGCGTCTCAATTATCCTTATCAGGATTTTACTAGAGGATTCTGCCAGACCATTTCCTTGAGGATAATATGAGGTGGAATGAACCAATTTAATACCCATGGAATCACACATATCCACCAATTATTTTGCCCTGGAGGTTGCTGCATTGTCTATGACTAATTTATGTGGACAACCAAATTTGGTAAAGATATTTTCAACTAAAAACTTCATGACCACACTGTGATCAGCCTTCTTGGTAGGGACTGCTTCAATCCACTTGATAAAATAATCAGTGGCTACTAATATCCATCTGTGCTGGCCATTGGAATGTGGATTGATCTCTCCAATGAAATCCAAGCCCCACTACTGCAAAGGTCCTTTTGCATGTATTGGTTTTAGGGGCAGGGACTTCAACTGTTGTGTTCCTTCAAATCTTTGGCACCTGTCACAAGACTTAACAAATGAAAATACATCAACAAATAAGGAGGGCCAATAGTATCCAGCTCTGAGGATTTTATGGGCAGTGGTTTTCCAATAATGGTGCCCTCCACGCATGCTGGAATGAAACTGCTGCATGACTTCTATTGACTGTTCTTTGTCCAAACACCTCAAAATCATTCCAGATGGATCCCTCCAATAGAGCAGATTTTAATAGATACAATATTTTGCTGCCCTAAGCTTTATAGTTCTGGCTTGACTTTGAGTAAAGCTTGAAGGGATTTCTAGCTTCAGCAAGAATTTAACTATTGTAGAATACCAATCACAAGAAGCTAGATTTTCAGCCACTGACTGCTTTCTCTCTGGTTCAGTTGCTTCCTCTTCTTTATCTGTCTGACCAATTTCTGCAATTGTGTAAAGGAAATCAATATCCAATGATATGCAATTTTCTTCAGCCAGTAATTTGGCAAGACCCTGACCTCTGACCAGCTTGGTGGGATTCAGTTCTATATTAAATTCAATCAATTTTTCAATCCATTTAGCCCTTCTTCCATCAGCATCAGGTTGTGTTAAGACATCTTTTATTGCAGTAGAGGGTACATATGCAATTATCTTGGAATGCAAGATATGAACTCTGAAAGCTTTCAAGGATTTGATAAGGGCATATGCATGTTTTTCAATAATATCATACCTCAGTTCAGCATCCCTCAAATTCTTGTTGAAAAATGCTACTGGATGTTCTGAACCTTCTTCATCTGCCTGCAATAAAACTGCTGCAATGGTATCTTCAGAGACAAATGAAAATATATGGAACTCCTTGCTATAATCTGGAGTTATTAAAGTGGGAGCCTCCATAATAGCTTTTTTAATAGTCTCAAATTATTTTCTTGCTGCATCAATCCATCTGACCTCTGCTCCTTTCTTTAACATGGATGTAACATGCTTCACCAATTTTGCAAAATTTGGAATAAACCTCCTCACAAAATTTATTTTGCCCAGAAAGGACTGGATATCTTTCTTCGATCTTGGGATAGACAAAGTCTGTATTGCTTTTACTCTTTCTGTGTCAATTTGAACACCTGCAATAGAGACAAGATGTCCTAACAACTTGCCTTCTTGTAAAGAAAATTGTGATTTTTTAGGATTGACTGAAATTCCAAACCTCCTGCACTTCAGAAACACTTTTTTTAAATGTTGCAAATGATCTTGATGGCTGCTAGAGTATATTGTTATGTCATCAAGGTAGATAAGGACAAATTTATCCTTCTCTCCCACAAATGCTATATCCATAGCTCTCTGAAAGGTAGCTCTAGCATTCATCAACCCAAAAGGCATCTTGGCATACATAAAAGTGCCCCAAGGAGTGGTGAATGCAGTCTTTTCTTGGTCATCTTGATGCACAACAATCTAATTAAAACCTGAAAAACCGTCCAAGAAAGACATTACTTTGGCTCCTGAGACTTTTTGCAGTAAATGCTCCATCTTTGGTAGAGGATAGTTGTCTTTCTTAGAGCATTTGTTTAAGTTTCTGAAATCAACACACAGTCTAATTTCTCCACTTTTCTTCCTCACTACCACTAAATTGGCTACCCATTTAGAATATCTGAGAGGGACTATGATTTTGGCAGCTAGCAACTTTTTAATTTCTTTTTCAATCAGAGGAAGAAGCATCGAATTTATTGGTCTCAGCTTCTGTTTGAAAGGAATGGTGTCTTTCTCTAGAGGGATTTTATGCTGGATTATCTTCTTATCATACGTTTTCAGGTCACTATACTCCTAGGCAAACACGTCAGCAAATTGCTTCATTAAATTGCAATATTCAGCACTTTGTTCAACAGACAGAAGAGTGGACAAACTTATGTATCTAGGCTGACCTGGATTCCCTATATCATGCTTACAGACTGCAGATTGGTCTTCTTTCTGGGTAACCTTGTAAGGCACATCATTCTGGTCAAACAGTCTTTCTAGAGGAATTAAACCCTTAGGAATATGATTGTTGGGAAGCTGGACAATGCTATTTTTACCAATTTTATTTCTAAGCTGGGAATTGGGGCTTTCTAACAAGGCTTCATTTTCTTGGTCAATTTGAATTTCGGAAAACTCATCAATGACTTGCAAAAACCTATTTAACTCATCATCATCATCAAAAACTTTCCAATGCTGGACATTATCAGGCAAGGATGGTCTATATTTGATTTGGACTTCATAAACTAGTCTGGGAGGCATGGGAGGAATAAACAGACTAGTAGACGCAGCAAGGGAATCAACAAGCTGATTTTTGGCTCTAGGGATATATGAGATACAGAAATTTTCAAAGGAATCTTTGAGTCTCCATACCTCATCTCTGTATGCTTTCAGCCTTGGGTGCTTTGCCTGAAATGTTTTATTTACTTGCTGAATGATCAGATCAACATCCCCAAACACCTTTATGTTCCTGATTCCTCTGTCTTTTGTTGCGTTAAGACCCAATAGCAAAGCCTCATACTCTACTATATTGTTTGTGACTTGAAAAGCCAGCTTAAAATATAGCTGTGTGCTTTTTTGTTCTGGAGATATCAGCACCGCCCATGCTCCTGCAGCCTCCTTGGAACATGCTCCATCAAAGAACATCTCCCAAACCTGACCTCCTTGCTCTTCCTCGGCCTGAACTGTTGGTTTCCTAAGCTGCATTGAGGCCTTCTGGGATTCTTCTATTTGGAGGATACATGCTCCAAAATCAGTGTCCACAGCATATATGGGATGATTGGTAGGATTTTTCTCATCACTGATGATGTATGCCAACTGCGCTTCTTTTTACAATCTCCTGCTTTCTCCTCCAAAAACTGGGACAGTGGCATAAGATAGATCATTCTGTAATGTCCCACCAAGTCTCTTAATCCACCCTCTGGACAGTAGCATGCCAAACTTAGGAGGGACATCTTCTATAACAATATCCATCATCATACTCTTCATTGGCAGTTGAGTTAGGGTAATGGCTAGATCTTTGATCAATCCCAGAAATTTCACCTTCCTTGAATAAAAAGAGAATAAATCATGATATGGTCTGGTGATATCAAGGCCTAACTCTTCCATGACAGCTTTAGGCGTCAAATTATGGCTGGCCCCTGTATCTAGCAGGCAGTTGTGGAGGATTTTGTCATTAATGGACAAAGAAACATAAAAAGATGGAGAATTATTATCAGCAGGTTCAATCATGGGGCTAAGCACAATGGCAGGCTTGTCATCTTGCAAACTGATAGAGTCAGTGGAGGTTTGTGTGATTTCCAGCTCAAGGGCTTCAAGGATAAGCTTTTTAAACATTTCACTCTTTACCAACTCTAGCAGAGGCACATAGATTTTCATCTTCTGGACTTCAGAACCAAAGCTGAAAGAGGAAGGTAACTTATCAGAACCTTTTACCTCTTGAACTAGAGCTTTGAGGATGACTAGATCAGCTGCTGGTCTTCTCTGTCTGATATTTTGTGACTTTGTTTGGACAGCAGCTCTTTGGACAGGATTCTCCTTTACATTTTTTGCATTTGACCTTAGATTATATCTCTGTTGCTCCTCAGTTTGTAGAACAGCCTCTCTGTCCCACTCTTGACTGTCTTGTTCCTGCAGCAATGATTCTTCATAAGCAGCCAAAGTCAAGAATGCAATGTTGCCTTTATCTTCCATGCAGTGAATTTCATCCTCATCTTCAAATTGTTCCTTCTCCATTACTACATTTTGGAAGGGAGCTTTAACTCTCTGTTCTTCTTTTGATTCTTCACCCCTCTGAATAATTTGCAACTGTTCATTTGCTCATCTGAAAGGATTTGGGTTTCTTGGAGCAAATGCGTTCTGCTGCCTTGTTTTTGCTGAATTTTGCTCAACCTTTAGCTTAGATATTTCAGCAGCCAATGACTCTATCATCTTAGTCATTTTATCTAATTTAGGTTCTCAAGATGAAGCAGAGGAAGTAGAAGCCTGACCTCTGTGCCTCCTTCTGTTAGCTTGACTTTTGAGCCTTTTTGCAGCCATGATACTGGATTCTACTTCTAGGGCTACATCCTGCATATCTGTAAGAGTAGCACATCTCCTTTCTCTCAACAATCGGCAGAAATCAAAGTCAAAAGCATTGGCATAAGTGAGTTTGGCAGAGGTTGGGGTAGGCTTTACCTCAACTGGTATCTTACTATACATACGATTGAATCTTTTATTAAAATCAGGCAATGATTCCCCATTTTCCCTTTTCAGGTTACCAAACTCAGTATGGTAATATAGCAAATCCTTTTTATCTCCCTAGTGCTTCAAAAATGCATCATCTAAGGCTTCAATATCTGTTATAGATCTCTGGGGTAATTCTCTGAACCACTTCCTGGCCTCTCCATCAAGGCTCTAGACAAAAAGTCTCATCCACACATCATTTTCCCTTATATCTAAGTTATCAGCATAACTGTAAAAGGCCTCAAGGTGTTCTTATGTTGTTACTCCCTCTGTACCAGTGAACTTAGGCATATATTTCTAATATTCTCCCACAGGCTTAGGATTCAAAGGAACAGGCAAGACCAAAGGTCCATATCTGGCAGCTACAATTCTTTCTATCTTCGTGGGTGCTTGCTGGCTTGCCATGATTGGGATATGTGGAAGAATACTAGCAGATTGAGCAGTTTGAAACAATGAAATAGATGACAGAGACAAAGGGATGTTTTGGACTAAATGGGAAGCTTTTTTTGGACTGAGATTCAAAGGGGAACTAACTGCACAAGGGGATGTATTGATTCCTGAAGGAACTTCCTTATTAACAGTGTTGGGCTCCAAATATTCAAACTGTATATCTTCAACTATAACCTTATCTTTTAGAGATGCATGAGTTTTCTTGGGCTTACCTGATCCTGATGCCCATTTCTTTGATTCTTTCTTCGATTTGACAGTCCTCTCAGGGTCAGGCACTGGTTCAGCTGGTGATTTCTGAGGTTTTCTTCGAGTATGTCTCACAAACTAAGCCAGAACTTCAATGTGGAGTTGCCAACTGTTGGTCTTCCTCCAATGGAGTCGCCAGATAGATTATTACAACCAAAATATGTGCCCAGAACTTGTCTATCATCAAAATCTGGAACTGTGTCGTTCTCCCAGGGAAGCTGAGCTTCAATCTCCTCTCCCCGGCAACGGCGCCAATTAATGTTATCACCCCAAGAAACTCTCCTAGGTTGTATATCAGAGATGCTCGGGAACATTACAAACTCAACAAAAATGTTGGAAAATGGTGGATGAATGGAAGGAATGATGCATATTCAAGCCAGATAACCACTTCTACTATGCTTAACCCTAGACATGGGTGAACACCCCCAGACTACAAGGCTTTAGACCACCAATTACTCACAGTTTAAGGAATAGGTGAACATGGAGAATACTGACCACACCAGCAGATGCACAAGACCATGTGATGGTCGGCTGCAACCAGTTAAAAGGTCTGTAAATCTATTTCCTAATGCACAGATAGGATGACAGCTCTCTGGCACCAAGAAAACAGAAACCTGCATACACCTTCAATAATATATACTAGATTCTAATACAGAGGTGGGATGACAGCCCCTCTAATGCTAAACATCAAGAGCACATAAAAAATTCAGAACAGGTACAGCCTTGAACAAAGAAGAAGTGGAAAGTGAGCAATTAACAGCAAAAGAAGCTTGCATTAGCTGAAAATGAAGACCAGATGCTGCAGGTATCATAGTAGTTACAGTCTCCAGAAGTTGAACTTTACATCAAAACAATATTCATCAACCCTCATTACATCTTCTTTCTGGGTATATATGGAGGTTGATTACAAAAATATCTGCTATCCTATGTGTGGAGGGGTCATAACTGACCACCAACCACATTTACAATCTAATATGGGTCTCTGCTGCAAACTGTGTGCTTTAATGAACAAAATCGGCCTTTTTAGATATTTTGATGTCCTTCTTGAGCAGGCAGAGTGTTGTATGAAACATGCTCCATAATTTCTAAATGCTTGATTTGCTCGATATTGTCATGTTTCCTTCTTCGGCCATATTTCTCTTGAATTCAGTTGTTGAAGGATAAATGCACAGGGTACTGGTAGATGGCCGCCATTGTCCTTCGGAAGCACAACTCAGTCAAAGGTGGCGAAGACTTCATGGCGGGTGTACGAGTGGGCGGAAGACGAACATCAACCGTTGGATCGCAGTAATCAACGGCGGAGGGCGCTAGATAAGGAGTATCGGGAGGACACGTGGACGGACAAACGAGGGTCGTCGGATCGTGGGCGGGCAGATCCGACGGCTGACGGGCAGCTAACAAGCGCGGGCGATAACACACGGGGATCATACGGGACGGCGGTAAGCGGTTTCCCCGCACTGCTTATCGGAGGTGGGCGGTATTCATACGCGACCGCGCGATCAAATAAAATTGCAACGAGTGTTGGATGGGACAGGCAGGAAACCGCCGCGATCACGGGTTAACAAGCGGGTAGGTTTCAGCGGCAGGAGGAGCGACTACCGTTAGATCTGGAGATGGACGATCAGACGGCGGGGAGATGAATGAGGTTTAACGCGCGGGAAAAAGGTTGTAGCAGCGCAGGAACCGTCGGATCAGGGCATTTAATGGCTGCGATTGTGGCGGAGGGTTTACAAAGGCGCGCAAAGATATGAGTGGAGTCACATGGTTAAGCGCCCGGGGCTTAAGGAAAAGCGAGTTTGTACAGGGCTTTGGAGGTAAAACGGAGGTAGGGAAGTTTATAAGAGCATCGACAAAGTGAAGGAGAATGGGCAGAATAACTGCATCAAATCCCTTTCTTTATGATAGACAACCGATCAAACCTGCATTTGACTAATTAATGTTGAAATTCATAGCAAAGCTAACAGTGTCCACTTGAAATCTTTGTGTCAGATGAACACAATCCAAAAGGCCTTTTCTTAAGGCCATCTCCACACAGATACGAGAAAATGCGAAGATCCATTTTTCCATTCTTTCTCAATCCAACTTTAGAAGCCTTCCTAAAGAGTTTTCGATGCCTTCTACAACTAATGGTGCCAAAAATGTAGTGAGAGGTTGTGAAGCCTTACCCACACTGACATTTTTGACCACCATTGAGTTTGCATCAAAACTAGGGAACCATGGGGTTATGAAGAGCCTCTGGATTTAAGAGATCTGTGGTTTATATCTTTTGACTCAGTTACTAGAGAATCCACAGTATGAACCATTTTTCTGTCAACGTTTCAAATCCCAACTGGGAAGAGCCTCGTTGTTCCCCAGAACTATGATCCATCATTTATGACATGATTGTAATCTTTTTGACTATCACACTGAACCACAAAAAACCTTTTGCACACATATAAATATCGTAGTCTTGGTCCACTTGAGATAGATCCACTCAGATCTTCATATTTGGGTTAGAAACCATTAAAATGACAAATGATAGCTTTTGCTTTTAAATTATCAAAGAGACCACTTACTTTTGAAAATTCTATGGACAAATTTGGAGCTTGATCCATCTTTTCTACTATGTACGGACCTGGAATTATCAGATTTGGGGTTGTTTTGTCTTGAGTACCGACTTTCCCTCTTAATACATCTTTAAAGGAGACATGACCCTTATAATTCGGTACTGATCTGGCTGAAGTGATTTCTCATGGGGATCCTCCTTTTAGTCATAGATTATAGATAATGGTAGAGTTCCTTTGAATACCATAATCTTTCAAAGATATATTCTTGTAACACTTTACCAAAAAAAAAAAAACTTTGTAATGAAGTAGAAATACCCATGATTTTTTGGGCATTTGGCTTCAGATCTGTGATTTGATCCATACTTAAGACCCATTACATTATCGATTTCCCAGAGCTAGTTTTGATAAAAATCTACTACAAATCCTCTGAATCTGGGTTTGCCCCTTTGCTACCCCCTCTGGTATTTTGTCCCCTGTTTAAAACCGTCCTCTTCAAAATATTGAAAATAAACTTCAATAGATACCACATAAAAAAGAAAAAATCGGTAATCAATGCAAAATATTTGTCTGCAAAACTCTGTGATGACTTCTCTAACCCTGAACGAATAGTGTTTTTGTTTCCATCCGCTGCTGCCGCAAAGCAAACGGTCTAGGGCTCGACTCGTTGACACCTCAATGGCAGAGTCGACCCATTTAATCCGATCATAGATTTTCCCACCAAAAGCTTCGACTGACGAACCACTACATGCAGCAGAGCCGACTTGGTTTCCCATCGAAAGCCATGCAGAAACTGGCTTCAGGTTTGTGAAACCACAGAGAATTTGTCACACGCACGAATCTAGAGGATCATTCTTAAAATTAAAATTCATTTGACTATATAAACCAAAATAAATATTTATATCTATAAGAATCAAAATTTCGTATTTAAATTTAATTAATAAATATATAAAAATTCAATTTTAAAAATATTTTTTCTATATCTATCAAATTTTTAAAAGAATCAAATCTAAATTTCCAAATTTTTAAAAGAATCAAATCTAAATTTCCTTGCTAGAAATTTTACATCAAAAACATATGATTCCTTTATACTTCATAAATCTGAAATTAAAAACATCTAGTTAATTATTAAATTTTAAATAATTATTAAAACACAATTATAATTTTTTTTCTCTTTACCTAATCTTTATCGTAACTTAATTATGTATTGAATTTTTGTATTATTGAAGAATCTAAATAATAAAAAAGGGTAAAAGGAAGTTAATTGGAGAAGGTTAAAAGAAACGAAATACTGGGAGGTGTCATGTTTTATCACAAATTTGTGATAATTAAAATAAAAGAGAATATTGATAAACCAATGAGTTTTCGATAATTCCTTCCTGGAACGCCAACCATTTATTTGCGAACAACGTAGATGCTAGTTGTTCTGTATTTACTTGGGGATAATTGGGGAGCGTTCTTTGTTCCAGAAATATGGGAATAAGACACCTCACAACATACCTTAGTTTTTAAAATCTCATGTTTTGAAACTCGAGGGATAATATGAGAGAAAGGATGATCGTTTCGGATTTGAGGGATAACATGAGAGGAGATGATGAAATTATATTCTCGAGTATCGTGAATAGAATTTTTTTGGTTTAATATGGTGAATTAAATTTGATTTATTTAAAATAGAAATTATAATTATAATTAAATTAGTTTTTTTTTTTTTTTTTTTAATTAAATATTTAGAGATAAAATCACTTGAGATACAAACTTCTTTTAAAGTGAAATAAAATTTGATTTTTCTAGGCTTAAAATGGATCTAGGTTGCTTATATATATAATTTTTGTATATATTTAATAAAGGATATTTTAGAATTTTACAAAGAAGAAAATTAATACTAAGAGAAGATGGTTATTGTGGTTTAATTAAATTGGGCTTATTATGGTTGTATTATACGTATTCACTTAAATTATGCTTATAACTTTGGTGAAAATTACAACAAATTAGATCCACACCTAAGATCATCATAACTTATTTCATCCAATAATGGGTTTACATTCCATTCAACCAGAGTCTTCGAACATCCCAACAAACTTACCCTTAGCCAATATTATAACTTAACCAACACAAAGCAATGGAAGGAAAGTAACATATATCGAAGTAAGGAAACCACAATACACAAGTGTAGGTGACACTTAAGGAAAATGCCTTAGCTTTAGTTATAAGAAGAATGTTACAATGTACAACAAAGGAGTACAACTAACTACTCATGGCTTATTTATACACCACAATTACACAAGTCACAAGTGCCTACAAGAACTGTAAACCGACCCCTTAAGTAATTATAGGCCTACCTCTTACTAGTTTTCTTTTACTCTTATTCTTCTCACTCAACCAATTCAATGTGCCCTAATATGCCTAACCTTAAACTTGGCACAATTGCAAAGCTCCTTACTCTCCTTGAATGATTTATTGCTTATGTCGTAGCACTTTGAGGTGTCCTCTTTCTATATGAGGCTTGATGTGCACTTGCAAGCCCCCTCACTCTATGATGGATCCAAGTCTCATTTATCATTTTGTTTCACTTTTGTGACTTGTTACCAATCATTCCCTAAGTAATTCCAAAAAAGCTCAAGTTGTCCCAAGTTGTTTTAAGTCTTCCCAGGGCATCCCAAGCCCCCTAGTCGATTTATTCAATTGATTTGTCCATTTGATCACACCCAACTATGCCCAAGTGCATATAATTGTGTATAATTTCATCTAAAATAAACTTCAATGATTAATGGATGATTCACCCCTTGGGTTTGCATATTCATATTGTGCATCCAAGGCATCTAAATTCATATAAAGGAAATATTTGATGGCTCACGACTTTGTCCATTGATCGATTAGGCAATGTTTGGTGTTGTAACCTTCTATAGAAAACATCCATGTCCACATAACTAGTGTATAGGCTACTACCATCCATAAGAAGATGCCTAAAAATCCTCCCCAACTAAACTCGTTGTTGTCTCAATAATGTCCAACCAACGTGTTGGTTGTGGAGCCTAATGATCTTCCTAATTCATAGGTCTTGTTTTTAATTGTGTTTGGACCATATTTCCTGACCTGGGGTGTAAGGTGGATTTCTCCCCTACTATTGCCTCTAGGGGGAACAAGGAGGGTGGTGAAAATTCTTTGGAGCCTCCATAGTGGGGGTTTTGGGGAAGTTAGCCAAAGAGATATTCTTGAAAAAGCTTCCTTGTGAAATATTGTACTTTCCTAGTAAATCTAGAAAATCCATCATCAGGTCATACATCTTATGGTAAATGTTATGTTAGGATTTAGTTCCCTAAAAGGAAACCATTTTTTATGAGAAAATTGTATTGCAGTGGTGTATTATTGAGATAACATTGTAATTAAGAGAGAGGAGACTATGAGAGAGAGAGAAGAGAAGGTTGCATGATATGTGCTTCATGTTATAATGTCTTCATTTTGCTAGACAAAATAAATGGAAGGACTAGTTATTTCTCTATGAAATGCTTCCCAAATCAAGTGAATCATGTATATTGGTGTCTCCTTTGTATTGTTCCACTCTACGTTTTATTTCAACATTCATTTTCAAATTATTATTTTTTATTTTATTCTCAACAACTAGTATTAGGACAACATTGGTGTGCTCTACACTATAGAACCCTAGCCACCCTGCAATCTCTAATGAATTTTGTGTTGATACTCTATGGAAAAAGGACCAAAGGGGACTCCTCCCCCTCCCAATGAGGATGAGACAATGTTCCAAGGAATGATTTCCTCTTTGAAGAAGAAGCAGGAGACAAAGCCCCAATCTTGCTTTGTGAAAAACTTAGAGATCAGATCTTCTATAACACTTCCTACTGGATCCCGTCGCACCTCATTGGAATTCACGGAACATGCTCTTGAGTCTTGTAGGTGGCTGGAGGAGCCCATTCCCATCACAACAGAGCTTATTCATAGGATTTCTTAGCTTCCCTGTACAGGAAGGGACCGCGCAGAAATAGCTGGTACAAGTGGAGACTTGGCGATTACAAAAGCCATGAAAAAGAAATATAAGTTGGAGAAAAAGCAGAGGGGTTACGTTATTACTAGCATTCAAGACAAAGGGGTCCGAGTCGCTACCCAGTTGTTGGCAGGAAAGGTGATGAGAAAATGTCATGGCAACGAGGTGCTAGCAACGGTCATCGCGCTGGTCGAGCAATGCGCATAAGGGGTAAGATTCAACTGGGCCCAGTTCCTCTACAAGGAGTTCCTGACGAACTACAAGGAGGCCCAGGAGCAGGGTAAGACCTTCCACTATGCGTGGTTGCTCTTATCCATCCTGTTGGTTACAGGAGAATTGTCCGAGGATAGTCAGTTTCCTCCCCTTGACCAAGACTGGCCAGAGGCAAAAAATACGCGTCGCTATGGGTGATGAAGGATGCCACGCGAATTCGCGAAACCAAGATCTTCTAGGTACTGATGGAGGTGAGCATACGAATGTGGATCAACAAATGGCCGTGCCTATACCCCTTGGTATACGACAGTGTATGGAGCTTTGCAGACTTTAAAGCAGATATGCACAATGTGTATATTAGGGCATGGAAGGACCCAGAGCAGAAGTGGACCACACTCCCCTTCATTACAATAGATGACACTATTTTTGCGGTGCTCGACACATGGCCACCGGAATGGCGCACACCAGATCTGGTGGCACGCAATGAGACGGTGATTCAAAAATAGAAGGATGCCACCAAGCTACTAGCACAACAAAAGCGAAATGAGTAACGAGTTGAATAAGTACAGGCTTCTCGTGATGCAGCGAAGGCCACCGTAGGAAAGGTAGCAGCAATAGGGGCCACTACGACGCAAGAAGAAAGAGGCCCGCACCTAACCACAAGACATGGGATAGATGATATGATGGAAGGCACGGACCCAAGCACGACCTCTACACAATTGAAACGGTCGTGTGGGACAGAACGAACAGGGCCACAGAAGAAGACCAAGGCATCCAAGTTGGATGGGGAGCTTATTACACTGACCGAGGGTGACCTATACAACATTGGTAACACAGTTTGTGAAGTCACCAAGGAGGTGCTCCAGGAAGCAATGATGGACCAACAAAATGTGTTGGGGGCAGTCAAGGCGCAACTCCAGGAACTTCGAGTGCGGACCCCACAACAGGGAACGGTAGCCGTCTACGGGGCTACGGGTACATCAGGAACCAAGCAGTTGCTGCAAGCCAAAATGGTTAATATTGTTCCGCTGCCAGAAGGAGCACTGATAGCGGACAACACGGAGGACAGAGCCGCGGTAGGCTAGCTCAAGGGACTTGGCCTAAACTTGGTTGCCCTTCCTCAAGAGATATTATACCAGCTACAAGATGGAGCGACAATAGAGCTCTGCGCTAGGGAAGGACACACAATACAGATATTTAGTGAACAACGAATCGACATCAAGCAGTTGAGCCTCCAACACGATGAAGTGGTAGCACAGACTCAACAGTTGGAGCAAATCATCGAGGAAGCATGTCGCCGTGTCCCCGAGCTAGAGATTGCAGCAGACTTACTAGTAGGTATACAGATCCACAAATTGGCCAATGGATTCCGCGAGGCAAAGGAGGAAGCAACGAGGATCTAGCTAGACCTCAACCTGCAGATCGCGGCGCTGAGGATGAAGGCGCAACCCTCTACACTGCCAGAAGTTAGAGAGCAGTGGCATCGCGCTATCCAATCGGGGTTGGAAGCAATAGAGCGTGCCATACAGGATTGCACGGGCTTGTTAGATCACTCACTCTTCACCCTCACTTCACTGCAAGAAGACCCAATGCTATAACGTTTAGAGACAGAGCACGGGAGTTGCAGCAGGCCTATGTCAATATTCAAGGGACCACGCAAACGGTCGCCCTTACTCAGCGACTAGCTAAGATGAGAGAGGCCCAGGCTCGAAAGGAACAGGTGGACGTTGCGCATCAGAAAGAAGCAATGCTTAAAGCACGCATCCAACCTTGGCTCGAGGAAGCATTCATGGTCACCGCCAAGATCGAGGGAAAGTTGGCACAAATGTAGGGCATATATGCACTCAGGTGAGGAGTTTCACCTGACAACGATGCATCGGAGAATCACGCACAACTGATACAGTGGACAGCGGAAGAATGTGTTGCGGACGTAAGCGAAGCGCAGAAGTCGCTAGATGGACTCTGCGCGAAGATTGCCACACCAACAGAGTGACTCAGGACGAGTCACAATGATTGTGTTGGGGGCATGTTGGGCAGCGGATCCCCCCATAAGCAGGCTTTTGGGGCTGGTAGCCTGAATTTTGGTCAAATGTGATATAAGGCCCCGTGAAAGGTGAGTGCAGAGCGCGAGAGTCTAGGGTTGTCCACCCTAAAATAATATAATTTAATGTATGGTATGTCGGCCTACCAATGGTCTGTGGACCATGGGATTGTATAAATAAAGCAAGGCTCTAAGTATAAAAGTAGTCTTAGTCTAAGCTTTGAGAAAGAATATGGTTTTGGGATAAGGAATTCACTCTGATTTTGCAAGTCCGAGTCTTGGGTTGTAGTAGTGGGAAGAGGCTCTGCAGCTGAGTGCGCAGAGGCCTGGTAGAGTTTGCAGCTGTGTGCGCAGACCCCTGCAGCTGAGTGCGCAGGGCAGAGCTGAGATTGTATTGGAACAGAGGATTAATAAAAGATAATTTGATTATGAAATATAATGCATCTACTTGTAGATCTTTGTGTTTACGCTTATGTTATATCTTTGCATCTCTTTATAATTAATGATTGTGTGCACTTGTTATGAATGTTGAATGATTGATGAGAATATTGGGCCCCCATAATTAAGTTAAGATCTATAATAATAACACAGTAAGTATAAAGGATCTAGATAGTGCCTCATCGCGCTCGGTACAGAGCTACACGGAAGCAAGCACATAAGTTGTGAAGGATAGATGGTTGAGCGAAGCAGCGCAAGCATGCAGATTCGGTTCACGAACTTCCCAAACTTCATCAAGACATCCCTAGGGTCGGAAACCTAGTTCCAACACCCTCCCATACTACCTCGGTTGAGACCTCAGTCTGCGCTCCGCGGACTGTTGCTGAAAGGGCCGGTAGTTTTGGGATTTGTTTGGCTAAATCACTTCTAAACCTGGGTCATGCCCCAACAAGCCAACAATAGCCATGACACCTATGTGTTTAAAAGATAAATTGACTTTAAATAAAAACCCTAGAGAATTTCCAATCTCACAAAAAGCACTCTCAAACCAAAAGATGGGAGGAAGAGCTGGTGTTATGACCGAGATAGGCACTAGATCTATCTTTTCTTCTCACATATCAAAAATTACATTCCAATTTTTCAACAAGAGGGCCTGAGTGCTTCAAGTCCATTTCTAAACTAGAATTTTTCCCTGCATCTTCACATTTTGTGCTTGCCAACCCATTGAACGCTAAGAGAACAACATGCATTAGGGCGAGTACCAAGAAATGGTTTCTAGTTGATATTAGTCCATCATCATAAGGTAACCATAGACATTCTACATGTTATGAAACCAGCTCAAGAAAAGATAGAAAAGATAGATCAACGCCTTAGAATTCAGCCTCTTCGAGGGGGCAACCTCCTTTACATTACATAAATGAACAATTATTGGATGATACAAATGACAAAACCTCCTTTGTATATATAGGAGTCTAAGGAGTCACAATATAATCCAGCCGACCTAATAATAATAATATAAAGCCACAAAAATAACAATAGAGGGATTCTATGGGGCACAGGAATAACAATATGGGGGTAATAGGGGCACAACAATATAAATAAGGGGTATAACTACAATAGTAATGGGGTAATCACTAGTATTATAGGGACCCATGCCCCTCTCCTTCAAAAAAGTGTTGTCCTCAACGCTTGAGTAGTTCTGGATACTTCTGCATAAAATTCTCATCCTCCCATGTGGAATCTTCAGCGGATAAGTTCTTCCACTTGATAAGATACTCTGAAATTGATCGATTTCGTAGCTGTCGAGTTCTTGTTTCTGTGACTGCTTTCGGTTCCAATATAATTTTTCCTTCCTCGTCAAGTTCTGGCAATATTGTTTGAATTGGGAGCTTGTCGCCTATAACCTTCTTTAAACATGAAACATGGAAAACTGGGTGCAATCGAGAAGCTGCAGGAAGCTCCAATTTGTATGCCATAGTACCAATCTTTTGCAACACTTTGTACGGACCATAATACTTTGGTGATAATTTATTATCCTTCTTAGCTTGCTTTAGGGACATTTGCTTATATGGTTGTAGCCGTAGGAATACCCAATCACCTACATCAAAACTTCTTTCACTGCGATGTTGATCTGCCTGTTGTTTCATTCTATTTTGTGCCAACACGAGGTTATCCTTTAAGAGTTGGAGGACTTGTTGTTGATGTTCGATGTGATGTTCCACTACCTGAACCTTAGAATTTTCTCTTAAATATGATGTGATGGATGGTGGTTGATACCCATAAAGTGCCATAAATGGGGTCATTTTTGTTGCTGTATGGAAGGAAGTGTTATACCACCATTCAGCCAGAGGCAACCATTTGACCCATTGTGTCTGTTTATCAGATACAAAGCAA
The DNA here is from genome assembly GCA_031772625.1 of Pinus tabuliformis. Lineage (NCBI taxonomy): Eukaryota > Viridiplantae > Streptophyta > Pinopsida > Pinales > Pinaceae > Pinus > Pinus tabuliformis. The sequence goes on from CM062820.1 coordinate 370,290,325, forward strand.
CGAAGATATCCTTCCAAACATTTGTTTACTATCTCAGTTTGCCCATCAGATTGAGGATGATAAGATGAGCTATGAGCTAACTGAGTACCAAGACAAGAAAATAATTTTGTCCAAAAATTTCCAGTGAAAATGGGATCTCTGTCACTTACAATAATCTTTGGGTTTCCATGTAGCTTTTGAACTGTTTCCATAAATGCAGTAGAAACTGTACTGGCTTTAAATGGATGTGATAATGCACAAAAGTGTGCATACTTGGTAAGTCTGTCAACTACCACCATGATGACACTCTTTCCCTCAGACTTGGGTAAACCTGTGATAAAATCCATTGAAACCTCCTCCCAACGTTGGCTTGGAATGGATAAAGGTTGTAATAGACCCGGTGTCTTAATTGTTTCAACTTTATTTTGTTGGCAAACCAAACATTTCGCCACAAACTTTTGAATATCTGATTTAAGGCCATCCCAAAAAAATTCCTTCTTAACCCTGTGGTAAGTTTTTAAAAATCCTGAGTGCCCTCCTAAGGGAGAAGTGTGCAATTCCATAAGAATCTTTTGTTTTAGCTGGGAATTCTTACAGAGGTATAAGCGATCTTTGTACCATAATGAATCATTTTGCCAGCTAAATGTATCAGAAGTACTGGAATCTTGTTGTAGCTTTCGAATAAGTGCCCACACTTCTTCGTCATTCTTCCATTCCTCCCTTGCTTCGTTTATCCAATCTGGTTGGATAATAGAAATGGCACACAACAATGCTTCCACATCCTCATCCTTTCTTGAGAGTGCATCTGCCACCACATTTTGCTTCCCTTTTTTGTAGATGATTTCAAAGTCATAACCCAACATCTTTGTGACCCACTTTTGTTGCTCTTCAGAGGATAATCTTTGTTCTAAAAAGTATTTAAGGCTATCATGATCCGTTTTTACCTTGAAGTGTCTTCCCATTAGGTAGGGTCGCCATTTCTTAAGTGCATGGAGTATTGCCAACATTTCCTTCTCATAAATAGCTTTGCTTAAAAACTTTCCCTTGATTGGACGACTTTCAAAAGCAATGGGTCTTTCATCTTGCATTAGAACAGCACCAATTCCATTTCCTGAAGCATCACATTCCACAATAAAGGTTTTTGTGAAGTCTGGTGTAGCTAAGACAGGTGCTTGGCACATTGCCTCTTTAAGATGTTCAAAGGCCTTTGTTGCTTCCGGAGTCCATGAAAATGAATCTTTCTTCAATAATGTTGTTAGAGGTGCTGCTATTCTTCCATAATTCTTAACAAACTTGCGATAATACCCTGTCAACCCAAGAAATCCTCGCAGATGCTTTATGGATGTGGGGATTTTCCATTCCTTAATGGCTTTAATTTTGCTAGGGTCTACCTTAACTCCTTCATGAGATACAATATGACCCAAATATTCCACCTCCTGGACTCCAAAGAAACATTTGGATCTTTTTGCATATAATTGTTTCTCCTCCAATAGTTGTAGCACCCTGTCAACATGTTCAACATGATCCTTCCAAGACTTGTTGTAGATTAGTATATCATCAAAAAATACTAACACAAATTTTCTAAGGAATGGTTTGAAAATTGAATTCATCAAACCTTGAAATGTTGAAGGTGCATTGGTAAGGCCAAAAGGCATGACCAAAAATTCATAATGACCCTCATGAGTTCTAAATGCCGTTTTCGGAATGTCTTCAATCTTCATTCTGATTTGATGATATCCCGAACGAAGATCCAACTTGGTGAAGTAAATTGATCCATGCAATTCATCCAGTAATTCATCAATGACAGGAATGGGGAACTTATCTTTAATAGTGAGCTTGTTGAGCTCCCTATAATCCGGACACATGCGCCATGATCCATCCTTCTTGTGCACCAATACTACTGGAGCTGAGAAAGAACTTTGACTCGGTTGAATTATACCAGCCTCTAGCATTTCTGCAACCATACGTTCAATTTCACTTTTTTGGACATAGGGATATCTGTACGGCCTGATGTTTGGAGGAACACTTCCTGGAATCAGATGAATAGCATGATCATGATCACGCATAGGTGGGAGACCTTTGGGAGTCTCAAATACCTTGGAATGATTGTCCAGGACTTTTTGGAGATCTGGAGAAATAGATGATTCCAATGTGGAAAAATCTAGCGAACATAATTGTGCAATTACACCTCTTTGCTCCTTTTTTAGAAGCTTTGTCATGCCATTAGAGCTGATTATCTTTCCTGGTTTTCCTGCAATACCCCTTAATTCAACTTCCTTTCCTTCCGTAGAAAATTTGATGAAAAGTTCTTGAAAATTAAAAGCTATTGTACCCAAGGATTGTAGCCATTGGACTCCTAGTACAACATCAGCACCTCCCATTGGAATGGAAAGCATTGGGCTAGTCAATACATATTCTCCCATGGATAGCTTGATATTATGGCACTTTCCAGAGCAATTTATTGTTCCTCCATTTGCAATCATCACTTGACACTCTGGTGCTAGATATAGGAAGCAATTCAATTCTTTTGCTACCCTACAATGAATAAAATTGTGGGTGCTTCCTGAATCAATCAACACTATTACCTTTTTCTTCTTGATTTGTCCTTCTATCTTGATGGTTTGAGGAGTGGTAATTCCCGCCAATGCATTACAAGATATGGTCGGATTTATTTGTTCTTCATCTAGGCTTTGTTCCTGGAGTATATCCTCTTCTTTTGACCTTTCTTGCTCCTTTTCTTCTTCCTCTTCACAATCTATGTAGAATAATTTCTTCTCAGCACACTTATGACCTTTTGTGTATTTGCTATCACAATTGTAACAAAGCCCTTTTGCTCTTTTTTCTTCCAATTGTTGTGGTGTCAACCTTGTAGGTTGTGGAAGACTAGGGGCAACAACACTTCCGTCTTTATAGTTGTGAATGGTATGCTTCCTAGTTGCCATAATTTTGCTTTCCATTTTTCTTGCTAACCTGAATGCCTTCTCTAATGAATCAGGTTCCCAAAGGCGAACATCATGTTGGATATTATCCTTTAAAGACCCTATGAACACATCAATCCTATGCTCCTCTGGAATATCTTTTACCCTTATGTTCAATTTTTGGAACTCCTCAATGTGCTCCATTATTGAACCATTTTGTTTGAGACTTATCAATTGGCTAAAAAAAGTGTTGCTTTTTGTATCCTCATAATGTGCTATCAATTCTTTCGTAAAAATTGCCCAAGTGATAAATTGTTTACGAGAACAAAGCCATTGATACCATACAAACTGATTTGGTTCCAAATATACAGTTGCCATACGTACCTTTTGTGCGTTTTGCACATTATTGAGATCGAAGAATTGCTCCATCTGTAATATCCATGTGGCGGGATCCTTGCCATCAAACTTCCTCATATCGATTTTTGGAATATGGTGATTCTTCGATCCAACATTACTGTCTATGGAATCATGATTAACATTTCCTTTGTTCTCATCATGAGTTTCCTTTACTACCTTTTCACCATTAGTAAGTATTTCTTGTAGAAAATTTGTCAAATCTGTCTTCAAATTTGCCATGCATGTCTTCAAATTTGTGTTCAAATCTATCTTCAAATTGTCCATCTTAGCTTCCATGCCATTCATCTTAGCTTCCACGCCATTTATCTTAGCTTCTGTTAACTTTTGTGAGCGTGACATTTGTTGCACTTGTTCTTGTAATTTTGATATATCATGTAGCATTTCTTCCTCTTCTTCATGAGTCATGCTAGAGCTTTCAGGTTTCTTACTAGGTGTTTGCATTTTCTTTCCTCGGGGCATCAGTTACCGATAATAATGCTCTACTATGCCCTTTGAATTCCTTCAAAATAAATTTTCAAACCAAGCTTAAGCAAAAATTTAAAAAAATCTACAAACCTTTTTTCACTTTGTAGGAGCTTGATATTGCCTCTGATGTATCTCTGTACTTTCCAATCATCTAGTTCTAAATTTGTGACCTGTAGTAGCTCTCTGTGTCCTCTTTCCAATGCCACCAGTTTGATCCAAATTGGATTCTCCAAGAAAGAGTTATGCACAATCTCCCAAGATGACCTGATTATAGACCTTTCCATAAGAGCGAACTTGTATGAAGTGCCACGTGTACAATTTTCAATCTTTGGTTCTGAAAAAGATATACAAGAAACTACAGTCCGTCCTCTTTCTGTACTTTCTTACGAAATTTCAATCTGATTCCCAAAGAGAAAGTTATGACCCCAGGTCACCTGTTTTGAATGTAATTCAGGAGTCTGCAAAAAGACCAACTTCCTCAGATCATATCTCCGCAAATATCGCGCGAAAAGCTCTGAAATTTGTACCCAAGGTTCAACGCGATTTCTTCTCAAATGGGTTTTTTTTGCGACTTCTGAAACATCAAAGAAAAAATTTATAGCGAAAATGCCACGATGACCTGTTTGGAGCAGCGAAACCCTAGAATCCAAAGCTCTGATACCAAATGTTATGAAACCAGCTCAAGAAAAGATAGAAAAGATAGATCAATGCCTTAGAATTCAGCCTCTTCGAGGGGGAAACCTCCTTTACATTACATAAATGAACAATTATTGGATGATACAAATGACAAAACCTCCTTTCTATATATAGGAGTCTAAGGAGTCACAATATAATCTAGCCGACCTAATAATAATAATATAAAGCCATAAAAATAACAATAGAGGGATTCTATGGGGCACAGAAATAACAATATGGGGGTAATAGGGGCACAACAATATAAATAAAGGGTATAACTTCAATAGTAATAGGGTAATCACTAGTATTATAGGGACCCAACACTATAATTGATTAAGTGACCAACCACTACTTTGTCCTCCATATCCAAGATTTCGTTTAGTGGGATCTCTTTACCTAAAACTAATGAGGGTTCTTCCTCTCTAAATTAATTCTATTTTAAATTCGAATAAAGATGTTATTCATAACATCCCTTTTAACACCATAAACCGTTTGAAATTTTTATTTAATCTTGAACATCAATCTATTTCAAATAATTTATTTAGGAGTTTTATTTTTCATGCAAATGTGAATATCAAAGCTCCAACCTATTTGAAATGATTTCTTTGGATACATATTTATGATAAGAGTTTGATTCATGTGTTAAAATAGGTTAATTACTCAGAAATGAAGAGTTGGGTAAATTTAGAGAGTCAAGTTAAGTGAAGTGAAGTGAAGTTAAGTGAAGTCATGTAGAGTTAAGTAAATTTGAATTTAATGTGTGGTTGCATGTCGAGTTATTTTAGGCGAGTCACTAATTGGAAAAGGTTAAATACCCTTCACCAGATTCATTGTACTCATCAAGTTTTTGTGTGTTCAATAGAAGAGCCGCAACTTGTATTATTGTGTGTGATTTATTTATGTAAATTTGTGTCTTTGTCTCTTATATATTTTCATCAAATTAATATCAACACTGAGGAAGGTGACAAGATCCATGGTGCCTACAAAAGAGGACCAAGAAAAAAAGAGAAATGATTTTTAAAAAAAATTGTGTTGCCAAATTGTCACATTATTAAGTGACGAGTGCGCACATTCATGCCAAATTCACACCTAATTAGTACAAAAACTGCGCAAATTTCGTTAACCTTCGAATCTATCGAAATTTGAATTATCTGCGCATCTAGATTGTGTCGGGGGTGTACACATTCCGTAGCCAAGCAAAAATTTCAAAATTCCAGAAACAAATACAAACAAAGTCAAAGTTCTTTTTCAAGTACGAGGAGTCACATGAGTTTTCTTTTTGGAACAATACGTGCATGAAGTGACATATTTTGTTATATGTTAAGTGGAGTGCTTTATAAAGATATTCCATAAGCCTCATAAAGTTTACATTGGAATTTTATAAAAGTATTTTTACAATATCTTTTAAAAACAATAAGTAACATATTTTGTTATATGTTAAGTGGAGTGCTTTATAAATATATTCCATAAGTCTCATAAAGTTTACCTTGGAATTTTATAAATGATTTTTATAAAAGTATTTTTATAATATTTGAAAGAAACTAAAAGGAATTTATTATATTAGTTTTTTTTGTAAAGAGTGTTTTTTAAAGAGGATGTTTTTTATAAGAGATTTTTGAAGAAGATGGCTTTCTCAAATTTCCAACTTTAGTTTCTATGTTTATAGAGAAAGATTATGATGTGTGGGCCATTAAGATGACGACCATGTTGTAGGCTCATAATGATTGATATCATGTCCAGTTTGGGTTTTCAGAAGCTAAAGATGAAGCAGATGAACTAGCTCTCACTAATGCACATAGTTATCTATGGAAGAAAGACAAAAGGAAGAATGCACAAGCATTACAACTTATCCAATAGGGAGTGGACCGAGCAGTGTTCCAAAAGATTATAATCACGTGTTCATCAAAGATAGCATGGGAGACCTTGGCAACAAGCTATAAATGTATGACCAAAGTCAATATTGCTAAGTTGCATAATACTAGGAGAGATTTTGAAAGGTTGCAGATGAAGGAGACGAAGGAGATCGATTCTTTCATGAATCGGGTCATGATTGTTGTAAATCAGATGTCAATGCAACTCTATTCAAAAGATTGGTTGATAATATAATGTATCTCACAGCTACAAGACCATATATTATGCAATGAATGAATTTGATTTTTAAATTTATGGAGACTCCAAAAGACACACATTGGAGAGCAAAAGAAATAATTCTGAGATACATAGTAGGAACTAGAGATTGTAGTATAATGTATGCAAGCACAGAGAAAAATGATTTGATTAGATATACAAACACTGATTTTGTAGGTAGTTTGGATGATAGGAAGAATACTTTTGGTTATGTGTTCCATCTTGGTTTAGGTGTGATTTCATGAGCATATAAGAAGTAGCCTATTGTAACACTATCATCAACAAAAGCAAAATATGTAGCAGCAACATAACAACATGTTAAACAATATGGTTAAGAAGAGTATTTGATGGACTCGAGCAGAAACAACAAAAATCAACAACAATATATTGTGACAACACTTCAGCGATTGCACTATCCAAAAATAGTGTGTTTCATCAAAAGAGCAAGCATATTGATACTAGATATCGCTTTATTAGAGAACTTGTAAACAATGAAGAAGTTCACTTGAAGCCTTGTAAATCTAGTGATCAATTGGCTCATATATTTACTAAGTCATTAACAAAAGATGTGTTTGAGTTTCATAGAAGAAACTTGGGTGTTGTAGAACATGTTTGAATTGTTATGAGTCATGTCTTAATTTAACAGTGTAAATTAAGGAGGAGTGTTAAAATAAACTACTCATGGGTGAAGAGCTGACTAAATTTAGAGAGTCAAGTCAAGTCAAGTAAAGCGAAATTTAGTGTGTATTTTAGTAAAGTGGAATTTAGTGTGTATTTTAAAAGAGTCGCTACTAGAAAAATGTTAAATACCTTTAACCGAATTCATTATAATCATCAAATTTTTTATGATCCATACACGAGCCACAACTTGTATTATTGTCTCTAATTTATTTATGTAATTTTGTACTTGTCTCCTCCTTCGTTGAGACTTGGACCCCGATGAAACCCAAAGCATTAAAACTATTATGAGTAGCAATTACCGGAGCAAGGAACAAGCGATGAACAAATGCATGGTATTTCATTTCATGGCTCCAACTCAAAATTTAAACCACTAAATACAATGAGTTGGACCTATTTGCCTGGCTGAGAATGGAACGCAATAATAAGATTCCCTTCCCTATCAGATTCAAATCGCGAAGGATAAAAACTTTCCATCTCAGCCTGCAGCTTCCATGTCCAAATTCAAAAGCATGCCTGTGATATTTCGACTTGAAATAGAAATACAACGGGGAAATGGTAATGGAATGGGCATGCTGGAAATCTTTGTACGGTGCGCGGAAAGCTGTAACAACTGTTCAAAACGAAATCGACAGCTTCTTGTCTTCCTCTACAGTCCACGGTCTTGGGCCCTTTAATCGCATGAACTTTTGTCTGGATCGCAATTCATAATCAGTGACCTTCGGTTCGCACATAATTGTTGGGTATTTTTTTGATGGGGGAAAATACCAAAAACCAACATCCAAACGCACAGAGGCAATGCTCTGTTTCTACCTTTCCAGGATCTTTTGTGCTCAGGTAAGATTAAAAAAAAATTCACTGAGAGACAGAGTATTTCACCACCATAAAAACATTCTACATTAAAAACTGATACAAACTTCATCCTCTTTTACTGAGAGGGATTTACCACTGTAAAATCCTTTTTGCTTTCACTGCTGTGAAAAACACCTTACTGCTGTAATAAAAATTTACATAAGTTTACTGCTGTAAGAAAAATTTACACAGGCTTACAAAAATTCGCTCCACCATTTTCTTTATGCACTGCTGTGCAAAACCACACATGGTTTTCTCTTACACCTCTGTTTTACAAAATGCCACTCAAAAAACATTACAACATGTTCATTGTAATTTCTTTGCACTGCTGTGCATACATCTCTCTCATTCTTTTTCGCTGCTGTGAACACACACCTTTTTCATTGCCTCCCGTGTGCCATACATACATTAAAAAAAAGTCAACACTCAAAACATAAAAAAACTTGTTACATACGAGTTCATATTTAATACATGCCGTATATAAATATATATAAAAAAAACTTAACTTAACTTATTCACCTAAGCTTATGACAATGCATTAAAGAAGGGTATGGTCAACTAAGTTTTTAAATTACTCCACGCAACATTTAATATTTGTCGTATGCAGGTTTGGAGCAGCTTTGGTTGATCGACGGTGGAGAGCGATGGAGTAAATCCGACGGTGGAGAGAGATATCGGAAGCCCTCACTTGAGTGAACGATAGCTCCCGATATGTCAGAGCTGCTTACGTCAGGCGAGAGCCACGTGCCTGCACCAAAACGCATCGGAGGCCAATATACGGAAACTGCTTTTCGCTGGAAGGTGGTGCGATATCGTCTGGGCGGTTTGTGGTTTCATGCTGGCGATTTTGGATGTGTACGTAGGCAGCGTTGAAATCACGATTTCAACACTCCCCTTTAATTTCAACAGCTGGGCATTCGGTCATACCGAGACACTTCCTCAAAAATTCAAAGCTCTTCTGATCCAATGGCTTTGTCAAGATGTCTGCTACCTGTTCTTGAGTCCCGCAATGTTCTAAGATAATTTCCCCATTGTTCACCAATTCTCTGATGTAGTGGAACCTTGTATCAATGTGTTTCGTTCTCTTATGAAACACTGAATTCTTTGACAATGCAATAGCTGAGCTATTGTCACAAAAGATCACTGTCGCTTTTGCCTGCTCTTGGCCTAAGCTTCTCAACATTCTTCTCATCCACACTGCTTGACATGCTGCTGCTGTAGCTGCCACATATTCAGCCTCTGCTGTAGACAATGCTACAATGGACTGCTTCTTAGAAGCCCATGAGATGGCTCCTGAACCCATATGAAAAACATAACCGGAAGTGCTTTTCCGATCATCTACACTTCCAGCCCAATCACTGTCAGTGTATCCAACCAAATCTGAATGTTCTGAGGCATGATATAAAATTCCAAACATTTTGGTGCCTTTGACATACCTCAAAATTCTCTTTGCTGCCTGCCAATGTGCCTCCTTCGGCCTCTCCATGAACCTGGAAATCAAACTAACAGCATACATTAAATCAGGCCTAGTTGCTGTTAAATACATAAGACTGCCCACAATGCTTTTGTACAGGCTAGGATCAAAATCCTTGCTGCTGTCCTCTCTGCTGAGTTTTAATCCCATCACTGTGGGAGTGATTGCTGCCTTGCACTCTTGCATGTTAAATCTGTCCAATACTTGATTTACATATCTTGCTTGAGATATAAAAATTCCTTTTTCATTTTGATCTACTTCTATGCCTAAGAAGTATCTCAACAAACCCATGTCAGTCATTTCAAATTCATCCTTCATGACTAATTTAAAATTCTCAATAAGATAAATATCATTTCCAGTGAAAATAACATCATCTACATACAAGACAACAATTAAAATTTTACCATCCTTTTCCTTGATGTAGACTGTGAGTTCTCCTTCACATTTGTCAAATTCATTATCCAATAGATATGAATCTATCTTGTTGTACCATGCTCTTGGCGCTTGCTTCAGCCCATAAAGAGCTTTCTTCAACTTGCACGCTTTGTGCTCTTCACCTTTCTTCTCATATCCGAGAGGTTGTTCCACATAGACCTCTTCCATTAACACTCCATTTAGGAATGCTGATTTCACATCCATTTGGTAGACTTTCCATTTGTTTTGTGCTGCTATGGACAGCACTGCTCTCACGGTTTCCATCCTTGCAACCGGTGCGAAAGTCTCCTCATAATCTCTCCCATACTGCTGCTTGTACCCCTTGACAACCAGCCTTGCCTTGTGCCTTTCTATCTTGCCTTCAGCATTGCTCTTGGTCTTGTAGACCCATTTCACACCAATGACTTCTTTGCCTTTTGGTAGCTCAACCAAATCTCATGTTTTGTTTCTCTCTATGGCATTCATCTCCTCATCCATAGCTTCTATCCATTTCCTATCTTTGATTGCATCCTCGAAATGAATAGGATCATCAACATGACAATATAAGGCAAATAAGGAATTCATTCCTTCATCATAAATGTCACTTAGATTTCTAAACTTCTTACCTCTTTCACTTGGCGTGCAAGTGCTTGAAGATGCACTTGAATTTCCTCCTTGTGGTGTGCTTGGAGAAGCACTCTCATTTATCCTCAATGGTGTCCCTTGCTGTCCTTGTGTTGGCGCTGCTGTTTGGGGATATACTTCAGCCACTTCCTCTTCATCTTCATCATGAGACAAACAATTTTTAACATTCACAGTTTTCTCTATGCTTCCATCCCAAGCTTCCTCTTCAATGAATTGAACATCCCTGCTGACAAAAAACTTCTTGGTAGATGGAATGTACAGCCTGTAGGCTTTGGATTCATCATTGTATCCAATGAATATGCATTTCTCCCCTTTGCTGTCCAACTTCCTCCTTAGCTGATCTGGTATGTGTGCATAGGCCACACACCCAAAAACTCTCATGTGGGTGACTCCTTGCTTTCTCCCACTCCATGCCTCTTCTGGCACTTTGTTCATGACTGCTTTTGTAGGACACCTGTTCAATATATAAACTGCACAATGTACAGCTTCAGCCCAATACTCATTTGGCAAATGCTTTGCCTTCAACATGCTCCTTGCCATCTCCATGATGGTTCTGTTTTTCCTTTCAGCAACTCCATTTTGCTGCGGAGTGTACCGAGTTGTGAACTGTTTATGTATTCCATTTTCTCTACAAAACTTTAGGAATTCATTTGAGATATACTCACCTCCTCTATCAATTCTCAATACTTTTATGTGCAGCCCGCTTTGGTTCTCCACAAGTGCTTTGAAATTTTGGAATTTCTCAAAGACTTCACTTTTGTTCTTGAGGAAATATATCCAAGTCTTTCTTGTAAAATCATCAATGAATGTCAAGAAATATAGGCTGCCAGCTAATGATGGAGCTTGCATTGGTCCACACAAATCTGAGTGGATAATCTCTAAGGGTGTCTTTGCCCTTATGCTCTTCCCTGATGGAAAACTTTCTCTATGTTGTTTTGCCAAAATGCAGCCTTCACATAGGCTGTCCGGTTTCTCTATCAATGGTAATCCTCTTACCATTCCTTTTCTGCTTAACAAATTTAGACCTCCAAAATTGAGATGCCCAAATCTCAAGTGCCATAACCAATTTTCATCCTTTGGCACACTTTGGAAAGCCTCTTGGGTGACTGCTGCAATTTCATTTTTGTTTTTCAAATCTGCCCTTATCCTGAGAGGGAACATCCTGTTCCTTGTCATCTTCACTTTAGCAATGCATCGTTTGCTGGGTGCTATATCCATGATGGTGCATACATCATTTTTAAAGAAAACATTGTACCCCTTATGGACAAGCTGTCCAATACTCAAGAGGTTACATCTCATTCCGGGGACATAGTAGACATCTGCTATGGTTTTCTTTTCTCCTTGCTTTGTAAATATTTTTACCTCCCCTTTTCCCATAACAGAGACTTTGCTATCAGTTCCTAGTGTGACTTCTGATTTCACATTTTTATTTAGGGCAGAAAAGAAGGCTATGTTTCCTGTCATATGGTTGCTGCAACCTGAGTCTAAAAACCATATGTCCTCACTGTTTGTTTCAGCCATGTTACATGCTAACAACACATTATTTTGACTGCTGTTTTCTCTTGTAACATTTGCATTTTGTCTACAGTTCATATCATGTTGTTTCTTTCTACAATCACTTGCATAATGTCCATACTTTTTACAATAATAGCATTGAACATTAGATTTATCATACCTTTGTCCTTGAGCACGATACTGTTCTCTTTGTTGGCTGCTGCCTTGACCTTGGTTCTGATTTGGATTGCTGCCTCTTCCTTGTGCATTTGATGGGCTGTTCCTTCCACCTCTGTTCTGGCTTCTGCCTCTTCCTCTTCGGTTTCCTCTTCCTTGACCTCTTCCTCTTCTAAAGGACATCTGGGTCTTGAAGGCTTGCTCAAGAGATGAGTTTTCATTCCTACTCAACCTCTGCTCATGTGTTATCAGTGATGCATGTAGCTCATCAACTGAATAGTTTGAGAGATCCTTTGTCTCTTCAATGGTGGTGACTATGGCATCGAACATTGAGGGTAAGACCCTTAATATTTTCTCCACAATCCTTCTATCTTCAATGGTTTCTCCATGAGTTCTCATTTGTGTGATTACACCAATCACATGAGTGAAGAATGAGTCAATGTTATCTGACTCCTTCAGTTCAAGTTCTCAAAATCCTTTCTCAGCAATTGTAGTTTTGCTGTCTTCACTCTCTCCATGCCTTGATAGGCTATCTTAAGGGTTTCCCATGCTTCATTGGATGTCTTAGCTGCTGCTAACCTTGGAAATATACTCTGGTCTACTGCTAGATACAACAACACACGGGCTTTTGAATCCTTCTTCCTATTACTCTTCAGCTGATCCTTCTCTCCCTGAGTTAATGCATTGAACTCAGTTTCATCTGCTGGTTCTTCAAAACCATCTTCAACTATTTCCCATAAGTATTGAGAGGCAAACAGGGCTCTCATAGTTATTGACCAGTAGTCATAGTTCTTCCCATTAAACTGTGGGAGCTGGGTGTTAAACATACCCATACCAGTGCTTGTGCTAGCCATTCCTTGACTATGTATGTTTAAAAACAACTGACTGTTTCTTCAGCAACACAAAAAAAAACTTTTGAAATACCTGAATCCTTTGATGTCTGAGTCTTCTGTCTGCCTGAGAAGTTTTGCTGCAGCAACAACCTTCTCCCTTCAGCTTCTTTAACTTCCTTAAAGAGCCTAAGCCTGCTCTGATACCACTGTTGGGTATTTTTTTGATGGGAGAAAATACCAAAAACCAACATCCAAACGCACAGAGGCAATGCTCTGTTTCTACCTTTCCAGGATCTTTTGTGCTCAGGTAAGATTAAAAAAAAATTCACTGAGAGACAGAGTATTTCACCACCATAAAAACATTCTATTCATTAAAAACTGATACAAACTTCATCCTCTTTTACTGAGAGGGATTTACCACTGTAAAATCCTTTTTTACTTTCACTGCTGTGAAAAACACCTTACTGCTGTAATAAAAATTTACATAAGTTTACTGCTGTAAGAAAAATTTACACAGGCTTACAAAAATTCGCTCCACCATTTTCTTTATGCACTGCTGTGCAAAACCACACATGGTTTTCTCTTACACCTCTGTTTTACAAAATGCCACCCAAAAAACATTACAACCTGTTCATTGTAATTTCTTCGCACTGCTGTGCATACATCTCTCTCATTCTTTTTCGCTGCTGCGAACACACACCTTTTTCATTGCCTCCCGTGTGCCATACATACATTAAAAAAAAGTCAACACTCAAAACATAAAAAAACTTGTTACATACGAGTTCATATTTAATACACGCCGTATATAAATATATATATAAAAAACTTAACTTAACTTATTCACCTAAGCTTATGAATTAAAGAAGGGTATGGCCAACTAAGTTTTTAAATTACTCCATGCAACATTTAATATTTGCCGTATCCAGGTTTGGAGCAGCTTTGGTTGATCGAGGGTGGAGAGCGATGGAGTAAATCCGACGGTGGAGAGAGATATCGGAAGCCCTCACTTGAGTGAACGATAGCTCCCGATATGTCAGCGCTGCTTACGTCAGGCGAGAGCCACGTGCCTGCACCAAAACGCATCGGAGGCCAATATACGGAAACTGCTTTTCGCTGGAAGGTGGTGCGATATCGTCTGGGCGGTTTGTGGTTTCATGCTGGCGGTTTTGGATGTGTACGTAGGCAGCGTTGAAATTACGATTTCAACAATAATCAGTGGTCAGGCCTTTAAAAGTTTTGTGCCAGGGCAAAAAGGAAATTGGTGAAAAAAGCAAAAACGGCAATGGTTCCGTTTTCAGTAATTAAATGCAATATCCAAATAAAGAAATGCAAATTCAAATACAGAACTTCTTTGAATCAGGGGCTGCTTTTCCCAGCGCCAAAAATGGCACAGCTCCATGATGGCTACTGCTGTCAGACCTGCATTAACTTACACCAAAATAAACAGAACATGCAAAGAATTGGGGGAAAATCACAGAACTGCATTAATTTACACCAAAATAAACGGAACATGCAAAGAATTGGCGGAAAATCACATTTGATGTCAGTGACGGGTATTGCCCGGTTTTTTCGTCCTCACAAGTCTCGACCGTTCATTAATACTGTATATCTTTAATGGCGTTCACGAAAATTTTGATGCATTTCGCTTTCGAAAGCAATGCGATCGGTGCTGATAGATTTCGGGACTTTCTGCCAACATTTCCGGCAAAAAATATGACAAATCCCGCACGCCTACCGCCTCTGCTACAGTAACGACCCGGGAGAATATTTAGCTTAAGCAAAGCAGATTTCAGTTAAACAAGAAAATGTTTACTCCAATACAATGCTGCATAAATCCGGTAATGGTTTGAGGGTTTTTCCGACATTTCTTTCTAAGAATCTTGATAAGCACAATTATATGACTTCATCCTAAATATATTTATTCAGGAAACTTCATGCCGGTGGCCTGTAGGACATGCGAATTAATAATGAATATCGTTAGCTCCAAAAGACACCGAAGCAGTTGAATTTCGTTTCCCAGCTTCTGCGGTGATTATATGATAAAGCTTTGCGAAGGCGCTGGCCGCATCGAGGTCCATCCATGTAGTTGTCATAATCACACCAAAGCTAGGAGAGAGCTGAGTTTTCATGTCGATAGGCGGAGCCTGTGTTAGGGTTTCTACTCTCCGAAATATCGAGTGTTGAAACTCGAAAGCGACGCATACATTTGAAAACTGGAAAACGTGAAAGAGACTTATCGCGCAGGACGGCCGCCGTCGAAGGAAGCACGAGATGGAATTATGGGAGAAAATAAGTAGATTCAAATAAAGATTCCAGTAATTTTGACGTCAAAGCTGGACAGACCAAATTATAAGCAAGTTTAGTGTAGAGACGGAATCATCTCCGACTTTGGTCAATCTAAAGCAGTCAGAATAAGTAATTTCAGAGCTAAGTTTCTCTGCACATGCAAGATGGAGGTAGCGTTTGTGGAGCTGTAAAGCTTTCAAAGTTTCAATCTGTACCAACCATCCACAAGCCTTCCTCAGTACTGTCTGTCTGAGGATACGAAAATCAATCAAATATCTTTTTCGAGATTAGAACCCTGGTTTATAACTTTCATTGCCATGAAGAAAGTAGGAAAGACAAACTAGGACAAGTCTACCCAGGGTGAGGAATTGTCTGGACGGTCATTTTTGGTGGGAATCTGGTTAACGTTTTTTAAATAAATTTGGCAGGAGGTTTAAATCTTGTTTTTAAGGTAGAAATGGATTAACACTGTAAAAAACTATTAAGGAAGTCAAAATCTTGAAGTTTGACCACTTTAACCTGGATTTACAAAAATCTTTGCCTGAATTTATCAAAATATTGCGGGAATTTTCATGATTTTCAGGGCAAAAAATAACTCTGGTTAGACTATGGCATTTCAATGTCTCTTTCGAAATTCAAATCTGGTAAATTTGTAGAGATAGTTAAAAATGATTTGAAATTGACAATTTTTTTTTTCAAAAAATCTGGTGGTAGAAGTATTTGAAACATGTTTTTGAATTCAGCACTATCAAAAATCTTTGAAACACCCCCAAATCTTAAAGTTTAAAAACCTAAACTAGATTTACAAAAAACTCTACCAAATTTTATTAAAAATTATCAAAATTTCTATAATTTTCCACATAAATTTAAATCCCAAATAAACTACGGCAAAAAAATCTTGGCAAGCTCTTCAAACCCTTTGATTCAAAAATAGAATACAGTTAAGATCTCAATGCCATAGCACACTGATGTGTGGTTTGACAGTAAGTCTACTTGGGCGAAGCTTAGGAGACCGCAGTTCAAATCTCATTGAGTACATTGACTTGCTCTGGTGGGGGCTCAAGAAGCAGATTCCCCACCCCCGCCTTGGCTAAAACCATAGTTGGATGTACTCTTGGTGTTATAGTGGTGCACCCCCACCTTGGCTAAAACTATAAAATAGAATACAGTTAAGATCTCAACGACGTAGCACAGTGATGTGTGGTTTGACGGTAAGTCTACTTGGGCGAAGCTTAGGAGACCGTAGTTCAAATCTCATTGAGTACATTGACTTGCTCTGGTGGGGGCTCAAGAATCAGATTCCCCACCCCCGCCTTGGCTAAAACCATAGTTGGATGTACTCTTGGTGTTATAGTGGCGCACCCCTTGGCTAAAACTATAGGATCTTAGTATATCCGACTTGCAGTGAGTTGGATGTACTCTTAGTTTTATAGTGGCACACCTCCCCCTTGGCTAAAACCATAGGATCTTAGTATATCCGACTTGCAGTTAGTCGGATGTACTCTTGGTGTTATATTGGCAGCTACGATGATTGATCCTGGGTCTCCCTTAGATAAAACCATAGTTGGATGTACTCTTGGTGTTATAGTGGCACACCCCCACCTTGGCTAAAACCATAGGATCTTAGTATATCCTACTTGCAGTTAGTTGGATGTACTCTTGGTGTTATAGTGGCAACTACGAGGATTGATCCTAAGTCTCCCTTAGATTAGGACTGGCAAGTGTTATAGTCGCAGCTACGAGGATTGATCTTGGGTCTCCCTTAGATTAGGATTGGCAGGTGTTATAGTGGCAACTACGAGGATTGATCCTGGGTCTCCCTTAGATTAGGACTGGCAGTTATCGATTCACCATGTGGTCAAAAAAAAGGATCCCAATGCCTTAGTCTAAAGGCCTCGTTAGACTACTCCATAGTGAATGGCCGAGTCGGCATGTTTTTTCCTGAAAACCTATTATCTTTCCTTCACAGGAATAGTTGCTTTACTTGGGATAAATTGATCTCATCCTGGAGCGGTCCCATACCATTATGGAAAGACGGCCTCGATTTTCACCTGCTAGGTCCGCTGCTTTCGGTGTGGAACTCAGTAAAAGAAGCTTTGTGTAGCCTGGGTATTCATCGTTTTGGATCCAAAGACCATCTCATATGGACCATTCCAAATGCAAAGATGCCTGTTTGTGTAAAAGACATTTATGTCGATATGATTTCTTCAAAAGCTCCAGGCTCCAGCCCTCTTTATCCCCCGTGCCTATGGAAATCGGGGTGCCCTCTCAAAATGATTCTCTTCTCGTGGCTGGTCTTTAACAACAGAAATCTGTCCTGGGAGAACTTGAGGAAGAGATGCTGGCATGGGCCGAGCAGATGCGCTATGTGCGAAGCTACGGAGGAATCTAATCTCCATATGTTCTTCCAATGCAACTCTTCACTTCAGATCTGGTATGAACTATCTCTGTTTTATGGTTTTCCTCACGTTGTTTTTGCTTTAGTACAGGTTGCCTTTCAATGGTGGAGCGAGCAAAAGCACTCTTGGCGATCTCTGTTTATTATCGCCTGTTGGTGTTTATGGAAATGGAGGAATGCCAAGATCTTCCAAGAGTCAAAAGAGCCTCTTAAATCAATTCTGCAGCGTATAATGGCCTTCCAAGACTCGATGCTTTTGAAAAAAGTCAAGATGAAAAAGGATTGCAAAAATGTGCCGGATGACATTTCCATTGCTGCTCCCTGCGCTTTCTTTGATGGGGCTGAGCAGAATAAAATTTGTGGTTGTGGAGTCCATATTATTATGGACGACAAGTTGCTATACTTTCTATCCTAGAATGGAGGGTTTGGCTCAAACAACATGGCTGAGGCTAGGGCTCTTGCAGGTCTGCTGGCCTTCTGCGTATTTTTTGATATCCAAAGCATTTCAATTTATGGTGATTCGAAATCAATGATTGATCATGTTAGCGGAGAATGCCACATCAGTTGTCCTCATCTGTCTGGATGGTTAAACAGAATCATGTATTTTTGGAGCAATATGAAACAACGCTCAATTCACCATATCCCTCGCTCCCTTAATGATCAAGCTGACCATCTGTCGAAGAAGGGTCTTTCAATGGAGCCGGGTTCTTAGTCTTTGATGATCTCTGATGATGATTATTCTTGTCTCATCCAGAATTTCTTCATCCCGGGAATTTGATCCTTTCTTCTCATCCATCTATTTTTCCTGTTTTGCATATAGTTTCCTTTTGTTATATATGTTTATGACAACTGCGATACAGATTTTGATACCTTTCGGGATCCTATGTTTGTTAAATTTTGATCTATATTCATGCAAAGTGTCTGATCCTTACCACACCTTATGTACTTTTTGTATTGTCTAGATTTTTCTCTCTCGAAAAAAAAACCTCCAAGAAATTTTGATCATTTCGAAAAAAGAATACCGATAAACGCATTTAGTTGCTAAATTAGAGAAAGTAAAGAAATTCGTATGTTTGAGATAAACGGAATCGTGATAATAGAAAAAATAATTCCATGACAATAGGAGAAAGAATATTATAAACCCCTTCGAGAGGTTCTGATAATTTCGAAAGAAGAATATTGATCAACCCATGTAGTTGCTAACAAGGTAGTGTTTTATAATAAACAACTTATTTTCGTTGAATGTCGTTTCATAACGTGGAATTTACCCCTTTCTTTTTATTATATATATATATATATATATATATATATTTATTTATTTATTTATTTATTTATTGTCAGAAAATTTATTATAGTTAAAATATTTTATTATAAAAGAATCAATTTTTTTTGTTATTGATGTAAATATTTCTTTAAGTTTTGTATTAAAAATGATGTTTGTATTTTGAAATATTTGATTCTTAAATATTCAAAACTAAAATGTATCTAGTTATGCTAAGAGTTTCTACAACTTAGCATGGAAATATATGAATAATAAAAAAATATTTCAATGTCAAATAATATATTATATAAAATGTCTGCTTGGGGTAGCTCAAGTGACGATGGTCGTGGAATGAAGTCATTTTGGGTTCAAATCTTGTGCTACCCTCCTCCTAGCGAGGTGAATAATGAACATGTAAACTGGAAAATAGGAGAGCCCTACCAAACTTACAAAAAAAATATATTACCAAATCCATCTAAATTTGTATCTACCAAGAATCTAAAGGAATTGAATATCTAGAGGTGCAAACCTTTCATCAAATTTTGCATTTAAAAAGAACTTTGTATCTTGAGATATTTGATTTATTTCAATGCTTGGTAGATTTAAAATAATTATATATAGAGATTATATCATATGATATATGTTTTTTATCTCGAATATGAGGAGGTATGTATTGACATACGTGGAGATTGTGAGTCATATATAAAATATTTCAACGTGAACTACTTATATATTACATAAAACAAGTGAAAATAATAATACTAAAAAGTTATAGTTAAAACATTTTATTAGTGTGCTGTTGAAAATTAGCATAGATTCATCTTAACACTAGTATATATTATATAAAACAAGTGAAAAAAATAATTTTCTATAATTAAAAGATTTTACTAGTGTGTTGTTCAATACTAGCATAGATTCATCTTAATTCTAGATCTTCCAAGATTTCTCAATATGCAAACCTTTAGTCAAGTTTTACACTCAGAAAGAGGTTTGCATTTTGAGAGATTTAATTCCTCTAAGTGCTTGGCAAATCTAAAATTAAGATGGATCTATCTAGATTTAAATATGCAATTTATAATTTCATTAATCTTTTTTTTCTATACTTTAAAATAATTGTAATTGTAATGTGACTTTATTTCTTTAATATAAACTAATTTATTTAAATATCCTATTTTAATTATTTACACTTCTTCATTTATAACATATGAAATACTTTACTAAAATCTAATGATAGATTCATTATTTCGCTTTTATCTTTTTATGACATTTATAAATAAAACATTTCCCTAACATAATTATATATCCACTTTACATAAAGGAAAAATAAGTAATTTAAGTAAAATATATATATATAATTCTATGGATATGTGTTTTCTATTTTTAAATATAAGAGACATTTATTAATACTTTAATGTGGAGAATATGAATCATAAATAAAATATTTCAATGTATATATTATATAAAATAAGTGAAAATAAAAATTATAGATAAAATAGAAATCAACATAGATTTATCTAAAACTAGATTTATAAATTTATAAATCTAGATTTACAAAAAATCAAATCTCTCACTTGCAAACTTTCCTTCCTTGAAATTTTACATTTAAAAAACAATTAAATTTTAAAATATTTGATTCTTCTAGTCCCTTAAATTATCTACAGTTAAATAAATCTATACTCTTCCTATCACAATGGAACTCAATTACAATAGTAAAGTATTTTAAGTTATGAAACACAGCATTACATTTATTTTAATTTTTATATACTCTTCATATAACAATGAAACTCAATTACAATAGTAAAGTATGTTAAGTTATGAAACACAACATTACATTTATTTTAATTTTTAATTTAAATATTTTCGAATTGTTTTGGGAAAAAATATATTGAGTTAATATGGTATAAAAGTGACAGCTTCTTGTCTTCCTCTGCAGTCCACAGTCCTGGGTCCTGTAATCCCATGAACCTTTGTCCCAATGGCAATTCATAATCAGTAACCTCCTGTTCGCACATAATCAGTGATGAGGTCTTTAAAAGTTTTGTGCTCATCCAAAAAAAAAAAATGGTGAAAAACGCAAAAATTGTTATGATTGTGTTTTCAGTAATTAAATGCAATATCCAAATAAAGGAATTGCAAAATTGAAGTACAGAACTTCTGTGAATCAGGCGCTCCTTTTCTCCGCATCAGTAGGCGAGAAATGGCGCAGCTCCATGCTGCCAGAAATGCATTAATTTACACCAAAATAGACGGAACATACAAAGAATTAACGGAAAATTGCCAGGTTTACCGTGTATTTGATGTCAGTGAACGGTATTGCCCGGTCTTTGCGTCCTCGCAAGAGTCAGCCGTTAATAAATATTCTATATCTTTAATGGCGTTCATGAAAATTTTGATGCATTTCGCTTTAGAGTTTTTCTTCTTCAATGCAATCGGTGCTGATAGATTTCTGGAGTGTCTGCCAGGTTTTCTGGCAAATATAGGACAGATGCCGCACGCCTACTGCCGCTGCTGTAGTAAGGACCCGGGCGAAGATTTAGCTTAAGCAAAGCAGGTTTAGGTTAAACATGTACCTCAATACTTTACTGCTAAAATTCGGTAATGGTTTGAGGCTTTCTCCTTATTTTCTTCAAGAATCTTGATAAGCACAAATATATGACTTAATCCTATATATATTTATTCAGGAAACTTCAATCCCGTGGCCCAGGCGTGGACGCTTTTTGTGCATTTTAAATGTATTTGACGGTGAGCAAAAATCTTCAAACGTCCGGTAAAAATATTTGAAACTTTAAATTTGAATGATAAGTATTTAAGTTGCAGGAGCGATTTAAATTTTAATAAGTGATTTAGATTGATAATGTGCTTAGTTGCCATATTTAACAGCCCAGATAAATTTAAAATTTCAGGCCTGGGCTAGTTTCCCAGCTTCTGCGGTGATTATATGATTAAGCTTTGCGAAGGCGCTGGCCGCACCGAGGTGCGTCCATGCAGTTGTCAGAATTACACCAAAGCGAGCAGAGAGCGAGCTTTCATGTCGGTGTGCGGAACCAGTGTTAGGGTTTGTACTCTAGCACCACAAACTTCTCCGAAATATCGAGCGTTGAAAATCGAAAGCAATGCAGACATTTGAAAACTGAAAAACGTGAAAGACTCTTACCGTCCTCTTCACCGAAGGAATCACGAGGAGGAGTTATGGCCGAACATAGGTAGATTCACATAAAAGATTCCAGTAATTTTGACTTCTAAGCCGGAGTGACCAGTTATAATCATAGGTACTAAATTCGAATATTACAGGAAAAAAATAGTTCAGGTGAAATTTGATCCGGAAAAAATTCCGGAATATACATCTTAAAATTAATATATTATTTATTTATTTTTTTATTATCATTTTAAAAAATTGAATCATACATTATATTAAAAATTTCAATTTTTTTTTATTAAATCTCTTTATAAGGTTACTTTTGTTTGCTTCTCTCTCCAGTATTCTATACTCTTCTTTGCTTCTCTCGGATATTCACTTTGCATGTTGGTATAAGATGATCCACATAAAATTCATTAAATCTTAAATTCAGGAAATCTTTCTCTCATAAAGATATTCTTGTTTACTTATTTCTAATTTTCACTTTGCATGTCTATATAAGATAATTCAAAAATAATGAAAGACAAAATGCGTCAAAAGTTTCATTAAATCTTAAATTCATGAAATCTTTCTCTCATAAAGATAATCTTGTTTACTTATCTCTAACTTTCACTTTGCATGTCTATATAAGATAATCCAAAAATAATGAAAGACAAAATGCCTCAAGTACTGCAAAGCTAAAAAACATATAAGTAAAATGTAATAACATAAATAACAAAATCTCAAATTGAAGTTCAACATACAAAATGAAACATTGGATATTAAAAATAGATTTAAAGTGATCTCCATATACCTCAAAATTTATGTCTCAAGGATTATTCTTAATGGATCCAAATTTATTTAACAACAAATATGTGTTATTATCCTTGGTGCGAAAAATACCCTTCTAATTAAATTCCACGACATTAATCTTTTATTTTGCAATAAACATAATAGCTACACTAATAATTATTATTTTTTAAATAAAAAACTCATTATTATTTAACAGTAATATTTTAATATAAAATTTATATAATCCTTTAATATAAAAACTTTTGTTTTTTTTTTTTAATAAAACACTCACTATTATTTAAAATTTCAAATTAAAAAAAACCTATTACTTTTCATTCTTTTAACATAAAACTTACGATCAACCAGACAAATCCATTTCTCATTAAGATAAATGTACCATTGAATTTTTTTTGTGTGTAGTACGAGAAAACTTGGTAACTATGGTTATAATCAAATTTAGTATTGAGAAATAATCATATTCAATTTTATTTAATAAAAAAAATTGTTTTTAGTGTGATTTTTTTGGAAATTTTTTAATAAAAATAATCAGAACCTTCAGAGCTAAGTTTCTCCATGCAGCTAAGTTTCTCCATGCACTCCATGTGCATGCTGTCGTTAACTCTTAAATTTTGTACTTATCTTTATATAAAAATTGGCATATATTATTTCAATACATTAATGGCGTTATAGTTCTAAAACTTAGTATATACTACTTCAATACATTAATGACCTTATAGCTCCAAACTCCAGAAATATTGATAACAAATTAACAAATTTTTATTCATACCACTACCCATACTATCTGAACTATAATGATTTTTTCGAGATCGAAACCATGGTTCATAAGTTTCATTGCCAAGCCTTTTCTTAATATTCGATCCTTGACCTCCAAAGAAGAGCAAGAGCAAAAGCAACCAAAGCAACAAGAAGAATAGTGGTATGTTTTTAAGACCCTTCGATTCAAAATCAGCGTACGGCTAAGGTTACAACTTCAGTTCTACGTTCGTGATTTCCTTAATAAAAATTGCGTAATCCCGAATCCTATTGCATGACAATAGATAGAAACAAAACATCCATTCGAAGCTCTACGGGATTTAAAGGAAAAAGCATAGATCCATCTGCAAAATAGTTAGATATGTCCCTACTTTATAGGTCCCGTATATTTGTCCTAGCTTTTGTATTCTTTCTTTGGTGTAATTGCAAGTTGGTGATCGATTTTTTTTGGTGTGTGTGCGAAATTGTAAAATTTATAATGCAAATTTATTATTTTAATAAATTTCTATTAAATTTTAAATAAAATTAATTTTAAAAGGAAAAATAAAACAATACTTAAAATGTTTAGATTATAGAGTAAGATTTTTGTATTATTTCTGGGACATTTTTAATTTTATGTTAACTATTTTATCAATTATATTAAATTAAATATTTAGAAGTTGTTTTTAGTGCGATTTTTTGGGTTTTAGGTGAAATCTTGATTTGTGTTATTTAAATTGGTTTTTTTACTGTATATATATGAATTAGCTTTAGGTGAAATCATGATTTGTGTTATTTAAACTGGTTTTTTGATTGTATATATGAATTCAACACCCTGAAAAATCCTAACACACTTGGATCGTGTAAGGGTTACCCATCAAACTTGTGATTTCAATAAATTCCGACTAATTTTAGAGAAATTAAACAAGAAAAACTACCAGAAAAACTTCCAAAAAATCACACTAAAGCCAACTCGAAATATTTATGTTATTTATATTAAATTAAATATTTATTATATAACATAGATTTGACGTGTTTTTTTAAGAAATTCTGATATAAAGGTATTTAGAGTGTAGTCAAATACACCAAATTAAATGTCTAACTTAAATGTAATTTAAAAATTATAATTATTGTTATAATTATTATATTCTTTTTATTTTTAAGAAATTCTTATAATAACTTAATTGTGAGTATTCACGAAATGTTTTAGTTTCTATAAATGAAATGAGTATGAAGATTAAAATATCTTGTCAATCTGAAAGATGTGGTATTGTTTGTAAAATAAAACATTATAATAAAAATAATAATTTGATTCACTTTAATTTGTTAATTTATGAAATTGTAAAATTTTTTATTAATATAATTACAAATTATATATATAATAAATATTTATTTTAGTTTAAAATTAAGATTTTTTTTTTCCAAAGAAAAAATCAGTAATTTTTTATTAATAAAAATGAAAAGTTACATGTGTATATGCCTAAAGCATTCAAACTCGTGGAGGAATTGTTTGGACAGCCAAAAGTGGCTGTAACAGGCAAAAAATTTCAAAAAA
The DNA here is from genome assembly GCA_031772625.1 of Pinus tabuliformis. NCBI lineage: Eukaryota > Viridiplantae > Streptophyta > Pinopsida > Pinales > Pinaceae > Pinus > Pinus tabuliformis. The sequence continues at coordinate 370,315,633 of CM062820.1, forward strand.
TCTTGGAGAGGCCGTGTTTGAATCATGTTTTTGATGGTGGAAATAAATTCAGCACCATCAAAAACATCTAGGACACCTAAATTTTTGAAGTTTAACAACTATAACTTGGATTTACAAAAATCTCTGCGAGCATTTCTCTAAACATGACCAGAATTTCAATACTTTCTGGCAACTCCTCCTCCGCCTTGTTAAACTACAGTGTCAAGGGGCGCATGAAGAAGATCCATAAAACATTCAATGAATTCGCAGAGAAAATGATAGACGACCATGTTGCTCATCGCATGGCCACCACCTCAAATCACCAAGAAGGAGAAGAGCCTCAAGTTAAAGATTTCGTGGATGTGCTCGAGAAAGCTGAGACTGACTCCAAAATCACACGGGAAACCATCAAGGCTGTTGTTCTTGTATGTCTCTCCACCCTCGGCCATTCTATTATCATTTATGATCCTCATTGTTATGCTTAAATCCTTCAATATTTTGGATTCATTGGTTTTGTATTTGTGCAGGACATGGTCGCGGGTGGGCTGGAGACCACCTCAACCACGTTAGAATGGGCAATGACTGAGTTGCTCAGACATCCCCACGCAATGAAGAGATTGCAAGAAGAAATCGAGTGGGTAGTCGGCAAGCATCGCCAAGTGAATGAATCAGATGTAGCAAGCATGAAATACCTCCATTGTGTGGTGAAAGAAACGCTAAGATTATACCCACCTGTGGTGCTAGCGATTCCTCATGAATCTGTAGAGGCTGTGACAGTAGGAGGATACCATATCCCTAAGAAAACAATCGTAATGGTGAATGTGTGGGCTATAGGAAGGGATCCCAATGTGTGGGGACCAGATGCTTCCGAATTCAAGCCGGAGAGATTCATGGAGGATGAACATGTGAATTTAGCAGATCAATCAGACTTCCGTATGATTCCGTTTGGAGCAGGAAGGAGAGGATGCCCGGGGGCTCCCATGGCTATTCCTACCATTGAATTGGCATTGGCTTAGCTGATGCACACTTTCGATTGGAGAGTTGAAGGTGATCCGTCGCAGCTGGATATGACGGAAGTGTGTGGGCTGACGACTCCAAGGAAAGTGCCGCTGTATGCATATCCAAGGTTGAGGGTAAGCTTTCCAGTTCCACTACAGACCAGGGATGATAAAGCGTAGGATGAGGCAAGGCGCCGCCACATGCTATTCTAGTTTTTCCAGAAATGCTTGTCTACTCGCTATTTCAATCTAGTTTATGCTAGTTTATGCTATAGAATTTAATGAGGAGACATATAGGTTGTACTCTACGCAGTAATGAACTCGATATATATTACATCAGTTTAAAACTCTTAGGCTCAAATTTTGTGGACATTAACTATTGTTTGGCAAGTCACGTTATGACAACCAATAACAAGATCTATTGTTGACAATGATGAAGCATGGATATCAATTATAAAATACTATGTTTTAGTTAATCAATGGACAGAAGGTTGAATATATTAATTTGTCCTTGCCTTTAAAAGCAGTCTTAAATTCATAGGACGTAGATGGAGAAAAATTGATTCCATGACAAATGATATGGGTATCGATTAAGATAAGTGGTCATTATATAGTTGACCTGAAAGAAATCAGTATTGGAAGCCTGTTAAAACAATGGTCGCACACGGAAACTGTTGTCAATGGTAATAAGATTGAATACCCTTCATAAGTCAATGGCATCGGTGAAGTTGAATTAAAGTTCAAAAAAGAAGGATGATTTTGAAAAAGAAGGTAGAAACTTGCAAAGATATGTATAATTGTTATATGCATAGATTCTACCTAGATATATAGGGTTTATAAAGTAATTAGGGTTTTGCAGCATAATAAGAATCTAGGGTTTGTGGATTTTACTTTTTGAAGTTTTTGAAACCCTAGATGAAACTTAAATTGGAAAACCTTATAAAAAGAAACCTTATATAATTGTTCCCTCATTGAAAAACCCTAGCTTTTGATATCTAAGGTTTGCAAGAAGAATCTAGGGTATATGGTAAAACCCTAGCAAGGGTTAAGTTGGATGAACCCTATGACATCAAAACCCTAGGATTGATGTTTCCACTAAAAGTAAAAACCTTATCAAAGGTAAGGTCAAGGAATTTAGGGTTTGTATTTAATAACCTTAGGAATTCACCCTTTGAGATACAACGAAAACCCTAGATCAATAAATTTGACATCATGCTTTTGTATTTATATATTCTGCTTGGTTGTACTTGTTTGGTGAAAATTGCAGGTACATGAAGGAAGTAAGATAAAAAGTACGAAAGAACAAATGAAAGCAATGATGAGCATGATGGAAGGAGGGAATTGTAAGGACCATGAAGGAATTTATTTTCATTGATGATTAAAAGAGTAAGTATGCACCGTTGCATTTTCTAGAAGAGTCTTGATTTTGTAAAAGGCATAGAATCATAAATGGAAGCACTTGATAGTAGAAAGATTAGAATCTGCTTGTTTAATTTTCATTGGGAACGATTATCTAGTTTAAAGAGAATAAGAAGAACAAGACCTTATTACATATTATTTTTCATCCTAGCATTTTTCTAACATCATGTTATAGGGAGTCATTTTTCAAAAAGTGATCATAAAGATCGTATAAGAATCATCGCTTTGGAAGATTCTTGGTAATAGCATTATGAGTGGTATATATTCCATATGGAAACAATTCTCTTGAAGGATGAAGGAATGCAGATGGTCAAAGTTCCAGGTACAAGAACAAATCTCATTCAGAATAGATGGCTATATGATTGTTAGAAAATCAAAGGTATGCATATTTTAACTCTTCACAAGAAGGTTCATATTTACAAGAATCTTGCAGAAAGAGTTGAATATAAAATGCACTTAGTAAGCTCTCCCTATGGATGGATAATTTATGAAAGAAGAAATGTGATATGCTTTGATATGGAAAGATATCAAGTCTCTCTCACAATATTACATGGCATAAAAAAATGTCGATCGACATCAAGTATAGTCTCAGAAAGAAAGACCGAGAGTTAACAACGAAAACTCCAAGGAATATATTACAACTTGGTAATCAATCTCAATCCATGGGAACTCTAATTAAAATGAAAGATTCATGTGTAGATGGATCGTATGAAAGGATTTTTATCTTGAAGAACTCGAGAAAAATGATACTTTGACGAGAAGGCCATCATGATATGGTAGGTATGATGTTAATATTTTTGTTACTAGTTATTTGGTTAACATGTTGTTTTGTTACCTATAAGGATATTTCATGAATACATGATGACAGTTGAGTCAAGTTCAATTGTATATGATTTTGGCAATCATAGAGTCAAGATGTTTTCATCATCATATTGGGATTAAAGGGTAGTAGTGTGAAGAGGTGACCTGAATTTCAAGTTCGTACACTGAAGATCACTTTCATAAGGATCTATGATTGGCTTGAAGTTTGATAAGGCTCAATATAATGCTTTCCTTGATGATAAAGAAAGGAAAGTAATATGCAAGGTCTATGGCCCAAACCATTTCACTAGATTGAAGAAAGAGATACCAAGTAGAGAAGGAACCATGCAACTATCTCCATGAATAATTGGTAGTTTATACTCTTATGGGAACAAGACAGAGAGCTTGTGATTATGAATTCCCAATTGAAAGGAAGAAAGGATCTCCTTTATGGTTGAGAGGGAGTGATGATAAACATCAAATGTGCATTCTCTTCTTCATGTGTCATGTACTTAACCAAGACTAATAGCCATAAGTCTAAGTGAAGGCCATGAAGGGAGAATGGTGGAGGATTGGATAAAGCATCTATGGTTTCCTTGAGGATAGACAATCCAAGAAAGGAAAGGTACTAACACTCTTTGAGGATAGGACAGGTATCCAAGATAAGAGTGGTCGAAGAGGACCAATATTCTTTGAGGATTGAGGGTTAAAAATCCAAGATAAGAATAGTCCTAAAAGGACATGCCTGGTGAACATCCGGATGGGGTATGTGCCTTAGAGGTAGTGTGATATCTCATGTAAACCCTCCCAACATAATGCTCTTGAATAAAGTTGAGCTTGTGAAGTTAGACCTGAATGATAGTGTTGGTCATAATGTTGATGCTTATAGATGGCTTATCAATCAAACTCTTCTTATGGGAATATTTTAGTTTAATAATATCCTTATACTAGGAGTACAATTATGAATACCTCCCTAGTTAAGAGGGAGCGTTGGAAATGTAACTAGTTTCGGTCTTCAAAATTTTTACCATTATGTAAAAAAAAAAATATTATTATTATTCTAGATAAGAATTTTCTTTATGCTTCTAGGTTTTTGAGTCAAAGTCCTATTTTGGACCTATTGTAAAAGAAAAAGAAAAAGAATTTTTTAAATGTAGATTTTGGGATAGAAACCCCTCGAGATGCCAAATCAGCGTACATGTCAAGTGAGCTCCACCCCAATGGATGTGGCTATTCGCACCCTCTCTAATATATATAAATAAAGGATAGATGGAGCTCATTTCGACACACACTCGGATTTTTTTGGTCTAAAATATCACATAGAAGATAGAGAAGAAGAGGAAGGCTGAAATTTGAAAGCAACGGTTTATTCTTGAATCTAAGGTTTGTGGATGATCTACCATAATATATCTCTTGTTGTTGGCCTCTTGCTAATGAATCTACTGGAAGGAAGGATGTTTTGGCTTCGTATCTAGAGGTGGAATTTATGTGGTTAGGGGCCTTGGATATCTCATTTGATTTGGTTCTATAAGAAGAGTTTTTCTAGGTTTTCCCCTTGGAGGGTTTTTTCCCTGGCTTGGAGCCTATATCTTGTGTTCTATTGTCTTTTGTGATCTTCATGTTTTATCATAATTGCTTGATGGAGAAAGAAAACATACTAATGATAACATTGACAGATTTACAAGTAATTTTAATGAAAATATAAAATAAAACTTATAACCTCTCGATTTCCAACAATAAGGAACATAAAAGAGGGTGAAGAGATGTAGTTGAGGACCCAGGAAACAAAGGAGAATGATAACCGTTGGTGGATTAAGAGGAGACGAATATAGAGCCAATTTACACAATAAAATTCTTTTGACAGATAATCTTTTAGAATAAGGGATTTTTGTTGAGTGAAGTGAATGGGATGGAGAGCTTCTTGGGTCATCCCAATGGCCT